>CM055111.1:4969402-5361902 GCA_029204225.1 Diphasiastrum complanatum | reverse complement strand
CCTTTCCTTTTGTGTTGTTGAAGCCCTTTGAGATCAACCTCTTGATCTTCCACTTGACCATCAAAGCCATTAAACAAATTCTTTTTTCCAAATCCATTAGTTGCATCCATTCCATGAGAACCACCATCCACTTGCATAGTATCATCTACACAAGAAGATTCACCAAAATATGTGAGAAATGCAAAAGGAGTAACTTCCACTTGCTTAGTTACCATTCTCATCATATGTGAGCCTCAAAGGTTGTTGCCTTTGCCTTGATGATCTTTTAGAACTTGACTTGGAGAGGCATCTCCACCATCACCATCCAAAGAACCATCAACAATGTCATCATCAAGAATGTTAGATCCAACATCCACACCACCACTTGAAGGCACTTTTGGAAAGTTTCCCTCATAAAAAATGACATCTCTTCCAATGACCACTTTCTTAGTTGAAGGAATAAAAACTTTGTAAGCCTTGCTCACCTCACTATAACCAACAAAAATACCTTTTCTTGAAGATGGATCCTCCTTTGTCCTATCATCAAGAGTGATGTATAGCAAATGCATCCAAAAGTTTTGAAAAACTTGACACTCGGCCTTCTAGCAAACAACATCTCGAAAGGGGTTTTTCCATCCAATACCACACTTAGCCATCTATTGCATAGATACTTAGCACACAACAAAGCCTGATCCCAAAAGCATTTAGGAAGATTTGCGCCTAACCTCATGGCTTTGGCACCCTCACATAAGGTTCTATTCTTCCTCTCAACCACTCCATTTTGTTGTAGTGTCCTTGGGCTTGTGTACTCCCTCTTGATCCCATTTGCATCACAAAATGCCTTTTTGTAATGGTGAGTAACCATTGAAAATAGACTTAATGCTAGCTAGGTCGAACTTCTTTCTAAGATATTGTGGAGTTTGAGCATAAGCTATACATCCAAAGATTCTACAATGTTTGAAAGAAGATTTGATATTTGACCAAGCTGCTTCGAGTGTCTTTCCATCCATTGATTTTGTGCTTGATCAAGAGATATCAAGCAGTAAGTATTGCTTTAACTCAAAAATGATTGGGTAAATTTGAATGTGCCAACATATATGGCCTTTGCAGGTTCCATTGGACTTTAGTTATTTCACTCAACAACTCCATTTTGTTGAGGGCTATAGTGTGTTGTGAGCTATCTTTGAATTCCATTTGATGAGAGATAGTAGTCTTTCTTGAGTAATCAGCACTGAAACTTAATGAAATATCGGGCACTTCCAATATAGGTAGTTTGCATTGGCCCACAAATATCTAAATGGATTAAGTCAAGAAGGTTAGAAGTTCTATGAGTTTGATTCTTAGAGAATGTACTTCTTGCTTGCTTGGCTAGAATACAAGACTTACACTTGTAAGTGGAAGAGGATTTACATACATTAAAATCATTTACTAATTGATTTTCATATAGGTACGTAAGACTTCTTATATGTCCCAACCTTTGAGGCCATAGAATATTAGTATTCTCTGATGAGGTCTAAGAAGTCATGACTTGAGCCTTGTATAAAAAATTATAACTATGCTCTTTAAGATAGCCACGTCTTATGCCTTTGTCAAGAGTTTGATTTTCATTATCTAGAATCTGACATTCTTTGTCAATGAATCGGTATGTCCTAGGTTAATAATCCTATTGATAGATAATAAATTTTTGGTTAAACAAAGGACACAAAGTACAGTAGTAAAAAGCTTTTGAGTGCCATTTTGTAGAAAGATTTTCACAGTGCCTTGGCCTTCAATTTAGTGCAAGCATGAGTCTCCCAAATAAATAAATTTGCTATGATGTGAAGCAGTGAAGTCTTTGAATGAGCTCCTCCTAGAAGTGATGTGTTGGGTAGCTCTTGAGTTGAGGTACCAATAGTCTTCATCTAGGTGTGATGAAGCCTATGCCAGAAATAGATTTTGATCTTAAAATGTTGTAGAGAGACCTTGATGATCAACTATTGCATTTTGATGTTGTCATTGTCTTTATTTTTCATTGAATGCTTTGGTTCTGCAATCTTTAACATAATGCCCAAGTTTCTTACAATATCCACACAAAAAAATTTCGTTGCTTGAAGTTGAAGTAAACTTTGCTGGAGGAGATTAACAAGTGCCTTAAAAATCTCTTTTCTTTCATTTGGATATTGCACCTAGATCAATGTTGTGTTTTGTCTCAAAGCCATCAACAACTTCCCACCATTAGAGGAAGTATGGGCTCAAAATGGGCCCTTTGTAAAGATACTTTTGTTGACTTCCCACCTTTTTATCTTTCAAATAGACCAATAACATTCATCCATGTGTAATGTACCATTACAATGATTGACGGTTTGAAAACTTTTAATCTTTTCCATCTATAGTTTTGTGTTTTTTAAATTCACGCCAGGCAATGAAAAACCATTTTATTAGGTAATAGTTGCTGCCTGTATGTCTTTTCATCGCTGCCCACAAAGTATATTTCTATGGTTAAATTGCGTCGAGTTGTAAGGAGTGATATCCTGATTAGCTATAACTTTTGATAAATACATTGAAATGTGAAAATGAGTACAGCATAAGAAAGAGGACGCCAAGAGCTTTCCAATGCATGCCATATCTTGTGAAAATCAAAGTTGTATTACTCTTTCTCTGAATCCACGTTTTCACTCTAGAATCAAACATATTGAAATTTAATTACATTTAAAGAGAAAGTGCAAGATAAAGAGGTTGAAAGGATTTAATGTCACACAAACAAAATGTTGGTTGATCTTTAAGTATCTAAGGAGAAGCATATTACATTAGTAAATATGCTAAATTTTCATTCAGATGCTTAGTAAGAGGTGATTTTCAATTACAATTTTTGAGCAAACATTGATGACCAACATAATGCCCAACTAGACACGGGCCTTTTGTTGTTATCTATTCTCTTCACATTCATGATTCAAAGTGTGAAAGAAAACAACTTGTTTACTACATAAATGCAACACCCGTTTTTCCAAGAATTGACTTGATTCAAATTTTTTACCATTTTCACTTGCTTAAAACAAACATCTAATTACAGCTTAAAAATAAAATAAATATGACCAATTTGCATGAGCAAGTATAAGGAATAAAGAACAAACACGAAGACTTGTTGTAACCATTATGTTACTAGATCTAATTTATATAGGGAAAATGTGGCTCTCAACATAAACAGAACATTGAATGTAGTTGCTGACAATGCTCTTGAAATGTTAGTATGTTATAAATGTAGAAAAATAAAACATAATTTATATGTCTGCAGTTGTCAAACAAGTGTACTAGAAGTACAACGAATATCATGCATTTGAAAACAAACAAGAAGCTTTTGATAATGACCATTACATTTTTCCTTTGTCATGAACCTTTCGTTATCCATTGAATTCCTTTCTCCATCCTTTGTTCCAACCAACCATGATCTCCATAGCTCTCTCTCAAACAAAACTCAATCTCCCTAAAAGAAAACTTCCCATTGAAGATTGTGTACAAAAGCCCTAGAAGAACCTTAAGAGATGCACTTTCTAGAAGGCTCTTGGATTGTTCTCCATTACTCACACTAGTCTTGTGAATCTTTGAAAGTCCCATGGTCCTTCTAGTTTGAAGTTTGGTAGTTATGGCCATGAAGACTTTTCCAAGTGAGCATTTGGTTTACCTTAGCATTTGTGTATTAGGCAACATATGTAGTCTCAACACTTGTTGAGGCCAAATATTTCAAAAATATTCACCATGGGGCCTATCCCAACCACAAACAGTTATTTATGGTGACAAATGTTTTGATTTAACACTTAATAGATGTCAATGATTAGATCCTGCCTTTAGGCAACATTTCATGGCCCAAGGGCGGTGGCTCCTCGTATTTTTAGCACCCTGCGCATGCGTCAGGGTGGGCCAGGCAGGGAGGTTTTTTTTTTTTTTTTTTTAATTGCTTGCCCTGGTGCCATGTGTCGGGCATCAGGGTTTATCCCATAAGCAAATCTCTGAGATAAACCAGTACCTATATATAACTGAACCCACCTGCTTACTCACATGTGTGCAGGTGGGTGTGAAGCTGCCCAGTGCCACTTGCCTGGTTCCCGGTGCCACTTGGGCCTGCTCGGCGCCACCCACCTAGCGTTGGTGCCCCTGCCCGACGCCACCTGGGCCTGCCCGGCGCCACCCACCCGGCGCCACCTGGGTGTTGCCTGCCCCCTGGCGCCACGGCGCCCGCCTACGCCTTTTTGGCCAGCCCCTGGCTGGCGCACCTTGACGCGCCAGGGTGCTACAATTATGTGGAGCCAAGGGCGATAGGCCTTCCCCAATTAATGCCAAGGTGTGTGATGTTTTTTCTTTGGTATACATTTTGCATATGGACATCTAGTAACAAATTGCTACACAACAAATGCACTTCCATTATGTGGATAAATTTCATGCTTATGTGTCAATCTCTCATTGGCTATCCACATGCATATGAAAGGTTTTGTGGAAGTTCAAATCTCTTAAAACCACATGACAACTATTGTTTTGGAGGTGGCTCCAACATTATATAAAAACAAGAGCATCTAAGTGAAAATTCTATCATGAGTGGGGTAGAAAATGGGATATCATTAGGCTAAAATTCAAATGATAAAAAATGAGAGTATGAGAAAAGAATTGATTTCATGAGCACAGAACAAAAAAAAAAACATTGACCTCAAAAGGACACTAATTTCCAAGATTGCATACATCTTCACTCCTAACCTCACCAACATCAATGTCCTCCTATTGTTGTGCCTTTAAGCTTCACTTTCAACAACTTTGCCCCATTTCGTTGAATTAAAGGTGGTATAACATCTTGTGTGTTTATCCTAAAACTAGAAGCTGTCATCTTGGCTAAAGAAAGTATAACAGATCCGCCATAGCCATGGGTGAGATAATCTGCACCTCATAGCTAGATCATAGGTAAACTATGCTACATTTTACTAATATTAACTCAAAGCTAGCGATCGATCATAGGCAAGATGAACTACACTTTACCCATCAGCAATTAACATATATGTAGTTATATATGCTTATAGATATATGGCTGAGCATTCTGCTAAACAAAGGTAATGCTCAGAAATCTCACAGAGCTGTAGCAGAGGCAGAATTTGTTGCCATTTAACAATTCAATTGCTTCTGATAAGAAGAATTGGCAACGCGTTTGGGGTCAGCTAGTGATTGCTATTGAGAATTTCAGATTCATACCTCTGCTCTCCAGAGAATGTCCTCCATCTCCTCCAGAGGAGTCTCTGCGGGAAATAGCTTTGCTCCTCCAGGACTGTCATACCCAAAACCAGCTTTAGTCTTGTCTTCCCAAGGAAACTCGGTGATCACTCGGCTCAAAGGTCGAGCTGCCTGGACGTCAGCTGGAGGTATGAAGCATTCATTGGAGAGGCCAGGAACATTGTAAGCAACCTCGTCGATAGTCCAAATTTCCTCCAATCTTGTCTTGGTGTAGCTGGATGGACTCTCTCCAAATTGAAAGAGCCTTACACTTGTCCTCCCTGAATGCGCTATGGTCAATCCTTCTACTGCTTTGTAATCGTCGAGAGTGGACTCGATCGTGGTCTCAAGGTATATTGTCTCGCTGCCTGTGCCCTCTATGCGGATTAGATGAGAATCTTCCATCTGAAGAAGAAGTCCTGTTTTTTGGCTGAAGTAGCCGAGGAGGACATGGCGAATTATCTCTTCGGGGCTATCGCTTCTTGCTGCCAATGCCATGGAATCAGCAGCCAATTTTAAGATGAAGCAGTCTTCTTCCCCTAGTCGTTTCTCCCCGATGCAACGAGCATTGGAAAACATGCTGGCGGTCACCCTTGGATCTAATCCCTGACAATCAATCAGACATCATGTTATGTTTTAGATTTGTAAACTATGGAGAATTTCTCAGCTAGAAAGCAGATGTTCATAGGTTTTGCTGTTTGTTTTGTGAGCACAAATTCATCTAGATGCAAGAAAATACTAATTCAAACCAACAATCTAATAGAATCAACATGCTGAGAGAAAGAAAGAATAAATATCTGAACGTACCTGTAGAGCTCTGCGTAAAGGCCGAATGGGGCCTTTCGCGGCCTGTGAGCCTGACCAAGGGGTATGACGCCAGACTACCTTGCCATCGCAGCCAGCTTGAAGCTTGCTGCCTGAGAGCGCAAGTTCCACATACCACTTTTCTGGCACGAGCTGCCACAGCACGAAGCCTCCGGATTCGCTTGTCTTTGCAGGAGTATTATTATGTGAGACCTTGCCCGCTGTGTCAAACTCTGAGACGAGCATTTTTATCTTTCCCAATGCGTATGAACTCCGTATGGAGCTTTGAAGCTTTGAGCCTCCAGTTGCGGCGATGTATTGCTGCACGATGTATTGCGCAGTTGAGGCGTCCTGCAAATTTGCAACAAGCAATATTGTAAGAAGCAATTTTGAAGAGCAAAAAACCTTAAGGACATAATCAAGCACTAGTAGATATAGCATTATTTGTGTTTTGAGAAGTACTTTTGCACGATAACAATTGCGTTCACAATGACAAGCCTCTGCTTAAAGGAACCAGGAATCAGGTTAAAAAACTAATGCGTATGGCAGACATGCCCCATGCATTTACTGACGACAGAACACCTACACGATCAGTAGCCAAGAGTATGTGCAGAAAGATCATCCGATATTTTCACTTGAATTGGTACTGTATTTTTCAATTTGAACGAAAAGCTTCGAACGTTCGAACTTCACTCCACTTTATGCAAAATGGGTGTACTTCATTTTAGTCAATGGTTTGTTATAGATCTAACTGATGTATTCTGATGCCAAATCAGGGGAAACATTGTTCTAAAACTTTGATCTGGTATCAAAAAGCCATCACATAGCTATTTTCGAAAAAAGAACCATTTTGCTTTCAAGAATGAAGCGCAGCCTACTTCGAGATGAGCATAAGACGTGTCTTGTCCGGCAGTGGCGCATAAATGTCCAGCATAGTGGAAACCGTAAGAAATAAACTTTTTCTAGGCAATTATCGTGGACTTTTCAGCAAAGGGTAGGTACAGCAGCAGAGAATTCTGATTATTCTTATTCTTAGGCTGACAGGAAAAAACGAGAGAAACAGCAATTCCTTACAATTGGACTATCCTTTGGAGACACGGATGGGGGAGGCTTTCCGACTGGGAATGGCCCAAGAGAAGACCCCAGGACTCCCAGTAACAATCTCAAGTCCGTCCGCCTGCTTCCTATAAGAGGCATCGTTGTCTTCTCCAACTGCTCTTTCATCCAATGCTTAAGCGAAGCTTGCCTCCTGCCGCCGAATTGCTCGGGGATAGGGCCCTCTAGTAATGGCGTTAGCATCGTCCTTACCCTTCCAAACCCGTCACACATGTCTTCCTCCAAAGGCATAAGAAACTTCCTCACTGGCATTCTAATTAATTTCCTCCTTTTCGGATTGATACAGTTCTTCTATGATCAGACCAATCCTTGCTTACGATCCGGATCGCCTTCACAGTTTTCTTTTTTACTATGTGCATATTGACGAAGAGGATCTGGCTGGAGCTAAGAACCAAGCGATGCAATCAAGATCTCGCTAAGATTTTAGATAGAACGTCAAAGGTTTCGTGACTTTTGTCACCTTGCCAGGTTCTAAATTAGAAATTTATACCTACGCTGGTTGGGAGAGCAAATCAGTCTCTTTCGTAGCATGAAGGTACGACCAACTTTCCTTCATGCAGGCTTACTTTTTGCAATCCCGATGACAATTTATGGCACTCGCGAAAGATCCAATCCGTTATGAACTTATTGTAAAGATCGAAAACTAAATTAAATAAGAGAGAACTTAACTTGCATCTATAGTATCCGCTTGTGATCTGATCTCCATTCTAATGAAACTGGTGGTGACTGGTGATCCACACGCAAATTCATCGCAGATCACAAGCAGCCAAGAAAACATGTCGCACAGTCTCTAGATATTGCATCTCCAGTTAAAGCTTGCCCTCAGTTTCCTTTTTGACATAGTCAGAAAGGCGTTGATCTCTTCGATCTTGTGAGTATTCCACTATACCATTCAAACTTCGGCAGAACAAAGTTGTCTACTTGTCTTTAGAACAGATATAGCAATTCACGGTAGTCAGGTTCGGACTTCACGGAGTCCAAGATCCAAGATATGCCCTCAGACATTTGGGTATTGTCTCGTAATTGGTTGGATCGGAAAAGAGAGAGAGATAGAGAAGGGCGAATGAGAATAGATTTGATTCCTCAAATGGAGATCATGGGTGTACCTTGCTGATTACTTTAAGATTAATTGAATGTTCATCTTCAATCGCAGCCAAGACGAAAGGTAAAATATTTAATAATCATGTTTGCAATAAAGTAAGACATAATCAATTGCAATTGCGACATGCCGAGCTCAATATGGCAGCGGATTCTAAGTTCTAAGTAGGTGAACGATATCAGACAAGGTCAAGGGTCCTTGTCTTCCCAATAGCTCAACTAAAATAATGACATACCGGCGGAATGGGGTCCGAGAGAGAGAGAGAGAGAGAGAGAGAGAGAGAGAGAGAGAGAGAGAGAGAGAGAGAGAGTTTGATTGATTGAAATTGATTAAGAATGGCAAATACTTTTTATTTAACAATTAGGAACCAAATAGTCGCACTCTGCAGCTTTCCATCAGCATGCGTGAAAGCATTCTCTCGTTAGGTGTTGCATCAACAAGCTGTTGTTGATGTTACGATATGACAGCCATCTTACGGTTTACCGGTGATAGATGCCATATCTCAAAGTATATTTAACCAAACAGGTAACTATGCCAAGACCTTGTTTAGGTTCTAGTTTCCTTAAAATTCTGCCCAAAATGATGAAAGAATACCTGGGCAACACGATATCTCTCAAGAAAACAAATCATCATCAATCTACATAATATAAAACGATAGATCTATCCACTCAACTGCACAAAAAGACATTAAAAAAGAAAAAGCAAAGATTCATCAATCATATCGTCCCGAATTCCGAGCTAAGTCTCAGAATTTGGAGCATCTTCATTGCTGCTGAAAGTAAACGCTTTCTACATCGCAGAAACTTTTCCTCCCTTGCAGAGACAGGGTTGTCGGTAAGCATGCAATTAATTTAATCAGCTCGATGTTTCCTAATTCTGAGGTCTTATGGCTGATTGAAACAGCCAGATGCCATTCCCCAAATCCTCAAGCAGTTATTATGTAGAGTGCCGTATGCATTTCTTGGAACTAAGAACGGTACCCAGGGCTGGGGATTTTCCCACTGCATAAAAATAGCTAGTCTATCTACTTTCCACAGCAAAAAAAGACCCACAATTATTTTGACTGCACGAATACATTTTTATCTTTGCCGGATAGGGATATTGTGACTATTTGTTAAATCGATGTCGCCTTAGGCGAGTTTCAGCATTAAAATGATTTTTTTTTTCAGGTTTTAATTCTTCTAGACTGCAATCTTCTGCAATCTTTGGTTTTTAAATTTCAAGGAATCACTTTCAGATGGCAAAACTTCTTGTGATATTTTGATCACTTTGTTTTTAATCTTGACTTTTGCGCATTAATGATCTTACAAAAACTTACAAATTATGTACTTATTATTATAGGATAGATTTGTAGGTTATTGGCTTGTTAGAAATTAGTTAATCAATCTTATGAATTTCAGAGTAAAAGATGTGATTCTAATATTTTATAGTATCCATTTAAATGCGGTAGATCAATGCATTGTCCACCATCGTGCTAGTTCTTCCATTTATAGTTAGATTATTTACGTTGCTAATCAACCAGGGCGTTAGGCCCTAGTCCCCCAAAAAGTCCTGATCAACACAGGGACATTCACAGAAGTCTTATGATCCCATAAAAATAAAAGGTCGTCTTTATCACGCTTCTTCCTGACCTGATCTCTGAGCAGTGAAAAGGGACTTTCAAATGACACTACGCTGTCCAAAAGCAAAACCGAGTAAAACTAGCTTGCTTATCTAAATTAAACTTTCAATTATTAAGAAGATGGGTGGAGACGAAGAGCAGCAGAATAAGTAATGAACGGATGATGTACGATGTGGGCCAAGTCGTGGCATGATGAACAAACGTATTCATTCATTCATTCATGTGTGACTATTGCAGGAAGGAAGGGAGGAGAGAATGGAAAGTGGGCAGAAAGCCCAGTGCCCAGGAGATATTCACTATTGAGGCCCAGACTTTCCCCTTTTCGGTCTTGACTCTGGACCCCGCTCTCTTTGCAGTCCTTGACTCTATACTTTTTAGCTTTGCCTTACAGCTATAAGCTACAGTTCAAATATATGCTTAAAGTTAATGTGTCTCTGACTTTCTTGATTGCTTTAACTAATTTAAATTGCAAATTTCTTTTTAATGATTTTCTAATGTTTGAATTATTCTCTAACAGGCAAAGATTTTCTAATCTAAAGGATCAACTTGTTTTTCTTTTTCTTTTTTGCAAAGCCCTCTTTACTTTCCTACTAACAATGGTAATAAAACTTTGAAAGTTTAGAGCCAACCTTGTACAGCCCAATACATTTCAACAAATTGGATAACAAGCTAATAAAAGGTTTAGATCAGCAAAAAAACAAAAACTATCATTTTGATGAAGTCATTAAAAGACTAGGATGAAACCTATGAACTTGAAATTTATAGTGTAAACGTGTAAACCAGTTGGCTTTTGCAAGTGGAAACACATGCAAGTTTGAAGCTAAGTGGTAAAAATGCTAATTTCAACAATTGGGCTTCTTGTATTTGTTGACTTTTTACAAGCCATAACATCCTTCAACTTTCTTTCAACTTTGCCCTTCCTTGAAATAGAGGGAAGAGCTTACAAGTCCCTTCAAGTCCTTAATATGTTAATCTTCAAGTAGAAAGATAAATGAACTAGTCAAAGAAGCAAGGAAGACAATGTTTTATTCTTCTCTTTTGTATGTACTCATTTGTCTTATGCTATATATTGGAATCAAACTCTTGACCTAAGGAGAGGAAATGAAGTTTTAGCCGGCTCACCATTTATTGAAACCAAAACATATGTTGTTTTGAGGAGTCAAATTCCTCTATTTCTTTCGTATAAAAGTCACTAGCACATGCATTGAAATTCATAAGAAAATGATGCCATAGTGTGAAAGGAATGTCTTTCGACATCCAAGCAATGGTGTGAACTTAACACTTGAAACATACAAGATGAGAAGATAGACAAGTATGCCCGCCATTGGTAGCAAGCAGCCTTGCAAGTACTCACACTAAATCCCAATCTTACACATGGTTGTTTTGGTTATAAACAAAAGTAGGAAAAGACAATGTCAAATAGAGGATAGGATATGGCTTTATTACAAATACCTCTATTGTTCATCTTCTTTTAGCTTTGCAATGGCTTCTGGAAGCCGTAGACCATGAAGCAATATTGTCTCAGTTTCTGTTTGTAATGAAAAAGACTCTAATGGCTCATGGATACCGCGTATCTATAGAAAATTTCAGTGGGTTTTCATGCATCTCTCATCAAGAGGTGTTTTTGGTAAAAAGAGAAAATCAAATATGGATTATAGGAGCTTTTGGAAGGTAGAATTTTAGACTTCAAAGTTTCACCTGGTGGTCGATCCATTTCAGAGGTCTTGGTTCAACATGTCTACATGGATAAGGAAATTAGAGTTGAAGGCGTAAGTTCAAATGACATACTCAAATGCAATTGTAAGTTTTGGAGAATTTTTTACTTTGAGGTTTTCATCAGTCGTTTAGACATGTATCTGAGTATTTAGATGATATATAATTTTATGGGTTTTTGCAGATTTGTATCCATCAAGCATAATCAAATGGCAACCTATACATCAATCCCTTGTCGACATCATGGACGTTATTCATTCTGATATTGGTCTTTTGCAATACAAGAACCGCTCCACGAGATCACTTTTGGATTCTTGTATTTTTTCCTATGATTCATCTTACACACCATCTAGTTTAGGTGGTAGATTAGAGGCGATATCATTACCCTCTTTCTCAAGCGAAGAATGGATTTCTATGGATTCTACCATAGCAAAAAGCTTCCGATCAAGATTTTTTATGGAAATTCAAAACTGTTTGAAATGAGCATAGGTTCAAAAAACAATAGATTGCACTGGTTTCTGCCTTTTGCAGTGTTTGTAGAATTTTTTGCTGCATGTAATATTCGTAGAGCAATGACAATGTTTATTTGTAGTGATTTAGTAGACAATATGTTATCAAGCCTCCTAGATGATCAATGGGATAAAAAGAGTAATGGCAATATCGAGTGCATAGTTAATAGATTGTCACTGAAATTTAGATATCTTATAGAAAAACAAATACTTTCTTTGATATTTTATTATAGAAGATGGTCCAAAGTTGGCAATGAATGAAAAGCATTGGATCAGGATTTTACAATGAATCATCAAGTCAAATAGAAATCCAAGTGAAGCAAAATGATTCTATCTTACAACAATTGAGGTGGAGGAAGATTAGACACTCGATCACATTCGATCAGAGCTTACCTTGCTGCAATATGATTTTCCTAAACACTTTTGTTTTTGAGTCAATGAGAGATTGGTAAGCGTACATGTGTTTTCTTTAATACAAATTTGAAATGACTTTCAATGATTTTAATTAAAGTTGTTTTAGTGTTTTCAGTATTTTGCGATTACATTTAAAATAATCTCAATGTTGATATTGTTTAACAAGTTTCTTTGATGTACAGGTAAGACCAAGACAAGAAAATTGCATACAGTGCAAGGATTTCAATAGAAGCATAGAAATTGTCTAAACCGCATAAACATTGGGTTGGTAGATGTGCAACAATGTCCCTTTCAAAAAAATCAATACAAAATTATAGATTCGAGTTCCAACAATATGAGCGTTGATCCATCAACCTTCTGTAAGTGTTGGTTCATGTTGACCTTTCAACAACTTGGAGCATTGAATCTCAAGGGCATGAAATTTCATAACGACTTCTATCAACGCACTGGTGAGCATGTGCGAATTGAGTAAGGAATTTCAAAGTTTTTGCCTGAGCTCAAGATGGGTGTGGAAAGATGGCCGCAACTGATGGGTGTGGAAGGATGCTAGCTGGGCCTTTTCCTTCAACCTATATCTTGCAACCTACAAACAAGTCATTAGAGGAGTTCCAAAATTAAAAAAGACCCTTAGTAAAGATACTTTTATTTAGTTTCACCTAGCTCAATCAAAATGCACAAATTTGAAATCTACGTAACGTAGCTCAAATAAATTGAGAAATAAATATACATTATAGAAAACTTTGAAATTTCTGTTTGGGTAGCATGGACATATCCCATTGGTTTGCACTTCCTACCCAACACGTGCTAATATGCCCAACGTCAATACCTCAAGTTAAATTTACTTAGCTATGCTAGTTGGTATAATGAAATTTGCTAACCATACTGGTTACAGTTATAGAAATATAGTATGCACGATTACTTCAAATATAGTATGCACATTAATTGTGACTACGGTGGCATTCACATTAGATTAAATGTGATACAAAAAATTGAAATTAAGTATCATATCAGAGAGATTTTTGGCGCCCAAGCTTTCAAAATAGCAATGGCAAGGAGACCAAAATCTACAGTTGAGTCCATGATTTTTTACAATGAGAAAGATGAAGCTGATAACTGGAAGCCAATAAAATATACAAAGAATTTGTGTGTTGTTGCATCCATCATCAAAGGGCAATTTTCGACAGATGAAAAGGGCAAAAATGACATGCAAATCTTATTGGAAAGCAAAGAGTTTAAGACTACTCCGTGAGGTCACTCGATATCAGAAGTTTTAGTACAACATGTATATATGCATTCAGAAATAAAAGTACAAGATATCAATCCACATGATCATCGAAAATGTAATTGTAAGTATATCAGAATGTATGCACTCTACTGCGATCATAGGTGTCTTTTTTTGTTGATGCTCTTCAAATTACGATTTAAATGCCTCAGCATTTTTTTTTCTTTCAGATTTATATCCATCATGCATAAGTGAATGGGAGCCAGCATAATCACTTGCAGGAATATTGGACGTGATCACTCTGATGTTGAAAAGCTGCAATACAGAGAAAAAAGTCCAAAAGAACTTGCAGATTGTGGTATATATTTTTATGAATCTTTATATACGCCACAAATGGATGGAGGTTTTGGCAAGCTCGAAGCAATTCCATTGCCTAGTTTTCAGAGTGATGAGTGGCCTACTCCTGACAGTATTATTTCTGAATTCTTTAGATGCAAGCTACTCATTGATGTTAGAAATGCTATGAAGATAAGTATGGGCTCGAAAATTGTTCACCTAAGTTGGTTTATCTCATTGCATATATTTGTTGATTTTTTCTCAAGTGCTAGTGTTCGAAGGACACCAACTTTATTTGTTTGCTAGAATTTATCAGATGAGACTTTGTCAGATCTCATGGATCAAGGCTGGGATAATAAAACAAATAATGACGTAGAATGTAGGATCAAAAAGTAGTCAATGATCTTGTAGTGGGTTTCTTTCCTTGCCTAACCTGAATCGAAGATTTAGTCAATCTAGCATCAAAGAGACGAAATTAGTTGTCACGGGTAGGTTCGTTCCCATGAGAGCGATAGTATAGTTCAGATTTCAATATGAATGGAGGATCTAACACTAACATCCATTAACACAGCATTAACACTACATCCATTAACCCTAAATCCACAATAATGATAGAAACTTACTCTTCTCTCTCTCCCTTTCTCTCTCACAAAAAGCATAAGAAATAGCAATCCCAATAATGATCAAATCCAACAATTAGCAAAATCCAAAGAAAGCATGAGAAATGGAGGAGAAGAGAGGAAGAGCAAGGACATTCATCAATCCATTTCTAAAGAGAACCAATCTGCTTTATTGAAATGAGGAAATGAACATCAGGAACAACTCGAGTTGGTCCCTTTTTATAGTAGAGAGGAGGACCCTAGCCTCTGAATCCTATTGGTCCAGTCTTATCTCTCTTTTTATTCAAATTTAAAAAAGTGTGGAAACCATCAAAATTGGAGGGAAACCCAACTTTATTCACTAACTTGACAATTAGGCCCTACGACATTAAAAGTCCCGCAAAAAGTCCTAAAGTCCTTTTATTGACTTTTAACTAATCAATCAAATAACTATGTGGTCATCGGGTTGGACTTACACATGCAGGGTGCCAAATCCCTCTCACTTATTAACTAGGGTTAGGGTTGCCTTGGGATCCGCAAACCCTCCAACAGATCTTCCATTATTGTATCAAAAAACAAATGCTTAGTCTCACATGTAGTTATCAAAGATACAAGAAAATTGAAGATACATGGCTACCATTGGATCAAGACTTTGAACTAAATGGTCACTCAAACTGAATGGAGGTAAGCAATATCTACAATGAAGAATATTTTACTATGGTTGAGGTGGAAGAGCATTGGAAGCTTGATTTTATCATAACAGAGCTCATGCTATTACAAATCAATCTACCAACATATCTCAGATTTATCATCAACGGAAGACTCGTAAGTACTCTATGTTTATTGCCATTCCAAAATAGTACAAAATAATTGAAAATGACATAATTTACAATTGCACATTCACTAATATTTGTTATGTCACATATGCGAAAAAGACAGGAACTGATAACGTGCTGCAAAGATCTACCTACAACAATCACCATTGTGGAAGAACAATAGCTTCAAATAAAGTTTAGTAAAAATCCGTGTATAGACTCTTTCATTCAATAAATGAAAGCCCAAGTTGGGCATCAGTACATGTATTTTGTGCTCCCAAATTCATAAAATGGAGCAACATTTGATATACCAATGTATATTTTCCTATCAATTCTATACATGTGCAATCTATATCTATTATGTGCTATCTATATTTTTCTAATCTTTATTTAATATAATAACATCATCCTTAGCACCATCATCAACAATGGGAGGCTGAAGCCTTGCCCTCGCTAGTATGCTTAGGATAATTTCTTGTCTAAATTTGTACACCTGGCTTGATGTGTATTCAGGAAGTATAAACTGCAAGATAGAATATTCATGTATTAGTAACGGCTAAAAAAGTCATCAGAATATAAAAACTAATCACGATTCCAAAACCAAGCATAAACAGAATAAATTACCTTTGAAATATCAACATCCTCCTAAAGGTTGAACCACTCAAAAAATAACTTTGCATTATATAAAGTGTACCACCCACAGCTCAATGAATTATTTTGCTGGGGTGACTGCAAAAAAATTTAGCACACAAGAAATCAATTAAGAAACAGAATGAGAATGAAACAGATACATTAGAATATTGATTTCAAAATGCTATTACAAAAGACAAAATTTACCTCCAAACTGACGATCTGCCAGTCAATTGACTGAGGAACATTGCTGGAATATATTTACTTAAATATTGAAAAAACAAGATAGTTATGTTATCAAAGCTCTGCTAGCTTTCAACTCCCAATTTGACGAAAAGACACGACACGACACGACACGAATGAGAAATGTTCACGAACAGCACGACCAATAGGAGGAGGTCAAATGATACTACACGACATGAAAATGTTCACCAAGACACTTTGCTCACTATAGAAAAGCTTCATAGTGTATTAGTGGTTGAAGAGTGTATGATGATGCATACCAATGCAAGAATGAATGCTATTTCTCTGCAGGATGGTGATGAGAAAGCTAATGTCTCATTCAAAAGCAAGAAGAAGACCAATGGCAAGAAGAAGTACTTCAAGGAGACCAAGGAGGAGGATGAGGCTTCAAGCTGAAAGGGAAAGATAAAAAACAAGTCCAAGTACAAATGTTTTTTTGGTGGAAAGAAAGGACAAGTTTTGCATCAGAATGTCTCAAGAAGAAGAAGGCACAAGAGAACAAACAAAGCAACATTGCACACCAGGAGGAGGAGGATGAAGAAGAGTCATCTTTGATCCACTTTACTTTCTTACAATGATTTACATAGATCAATCTATACTGCAAGTAGTCAAGAATGTAAGATAAGTGGAATAGGAACTATTCCATTGTATGTTGGATCATCCAAAAGGATGAATCTTGAGAATGTTCTTTATGTTCCTAAGTTAACCAAGAATTTGCTTAGTGTTGGCCAATTAATGGATAATGGCCTTGATGTACAATTTAAGCATGGAATTTGTTCCATCCTTAGAAATGATGAATGTATAGCCAAAGGCTTTAAGCAAGGTAGATTGTTTAAGCTTGATGCTAAGTGTTAACCTGGCAAAGGTCAAGTTATCAAAGGTGGAACTATGGCACAAAAGGTTGGGCCACTCCAACTTCAAAGCCATGGAATCTATGTGTGCAAAGGAGCTTGTAGTTGGACTCCCCAAGCATTTGTCAAAGTGTGGGAAGATATGTGAAGCATGCAGCCTCTCAAAGGCTCACAAACTACCATTTGCCAAGTATTATATAATCTTCATTGATGACTATTCTAGATATTGTTGGTGGTACCTCTTGTGTAGCAAATCAATGGTGTTTGATTCTTTGGTAAAGTTCAAGACTTTGGTAGAAAATCAACTTAGTACCAAGATTAAGGTATTAAGGAATGATAATGGAGGTGAATATGTCTCCAATAAGTTGATTGACTTTTGTAGTTCTAATGGCATAAAGAGGGAATTGTCGTGTCCATACACCCCTCAACAAAATGGAGTGAGTGAGAGAAGAAATAGATCTCTTTATGAGTGTGCTAAGGCCTTAAGGGTAGATGCTTCTCTATCCAAACCATTTTGGGGTGAAGCAATAACTTGTGCTAATTATCTGTGCAATAGATTGCCTAACCAAGCCATTGGAGGAATCAAACCATTTGAAGCTCTATTTGGAGAGAAGCCCAATCTCAAAGTTTTTGGATCCACTTGCTATGTACACCAATCCTTGGATACAAGGAAGAAGGATGATGCAACCTCCATCAAAGGCATCTTATGCGGTCTTTCCTGAGGTTGCCAACCATCAGGAAGTTGTTCAGTAGTTGGGCAGTAGCGTGGATTGAAGGCTTAGTGATGGCTTCCAGAAGGTAGCCGTCATTGCTCCAGTGCAGATCGTTGGTGAGGTCAATATATGGCTTGATGGTCTGTTTGGCGTGCTTGTGATTGGGTGAGGCCTGCGTGCCAGATGCTATACCTATAGCTGCAAGGGTGGCCTCAATGACGCGCACCTTATGTGTGGCTCCTTGGAAAGTGATACAAAATTTAGATTTCTCTTCCTTCCACGTGCTGAAGGCAAGAGTGATGAAATCCATATTGATGCGACCAGAAAAGGCTCTCTCATGAATACCCATTGCAGTGAGCAACGGCTTTGCAAGGGTCATCCACTGAGTGACCATGCTTGTGCTAGGAAGAATCATGATGTCGTTGCAGATGGGACATCACAATGGATAGTATAGCGCGGAGACTGGGAAGTATTGGTAGAAGACATGATGATCAGAAAGGTATCAGAAAGTAATGCATGAATTTTGGAAGGCTTTGGTTGCAAGAAAAATTCGCAACAGCTTCGCTAGCACAAGTGAGGAATGAATCGAATTCAGTCAACTTATAGGTGAATTTGGTGGGTCCATTACACTGAATACTAGTTTGGCCGATCAGTTTTGAACAAAAATTTGTAGGCATGTACAGTACTGTAAAGATAGGCTATGAAAATCTCGACGAAGGTTTATGGGGATCTGAAACCATCAAACGAATGTTTTCCAGGTCTGGCAAAGGATGAACCTTCGCCTAGGAGGGTCCTTCGCCCAAGTACTGTCATAAATGCATTTTTTTACAATCTGAACCTATGGACAACCTAATTCTAACATTTTAAGATCATCTAGCAGGTCGGCGAAGGTTCATAATGAGTTTAAGATGCTCGACGAAGGTTCCCAAAATGGCATATCAGTGATACTTCGCCTAACTCAAAAACTGGATTTTCTCTTGACAAGAAACTTCGCCCACCTCAAATTCGATAAATCTAGAGTGGATGTACACTCTGAGAGCCCAGGGAAGATTCTTTGGAACTGTATAGGCCAAATCTGACCAAAACAGTGATTTTCTAAGTCTTTTTCCATCAAAAAATTATTGTGTTTCCTTTTTCCTATGCTGATGACTTTCTAGCTTTTGCTCATTAGTCTTTTCTCATTTTTTGCTTTACTTTTTTTTTTTTTACTGTCTTTTTTCAAAAATCTCAGCAAATTAAGTTCTGAAAACAAAAAAATTGAAAAACAATTAAAATTTAAAAAAGTATGAGATCAGGCTTGCTGAACTGGCGGAGCAGGCTGCCAAAACTTGCGTAATTGGCTGCCATTCACCGGAGTATCAAATCGTTTTCCACCCAAGTGTTCAAGAATTACTGCGCCATAGTTCAAGATTTCCTTCACTTTATACGGGCCTTCACCGGTAAACTTCAACTTTTCCTTGATCAGCTTGGTTTTGTACATCAATGCCAGATCTCCTACTTTGAGATCTTTTTCGTATAATCGACGTCGTGCCTTGCCTTGCGGCGTGCTTTCTTTGCTGGTAAGGCATGAACTACCATCAATTGGTTTCACATAATTTGTGCAACGCTTCATGACGGAGTTGTAAAGACTTATCATCATTTAATCATCCCGTTGCTGCTATGCGTAAGGATGGGATCAAAAATTCAATTGGCATGATAGCATCTTGACCATACCAGTTGAAAAGGTGTTTGATTTGTACTATTTTTGTAAGCGGTTCTGAATGCCCATAATGCAACATACAGTTTGTGTTCCCAATCGGACCCACTCGCTTCAACTGTCTTTATCATAATGGTGCAGAGAATCTTATTGGAAGATTCAGCTTGGCCATTCCCTCTAGGATAGTAGGGAGTACTAAATCTGTGTATAACAAAAAAATCTTCCAGTAAACACTTTATTGTTTGATTAACAAAGTGTGTACCCTGGTCATGGACAATCTTGATCGGACATCCAAATCTAATTATAGTATTTTCATTTAAAAACTTGGCCGTAGATTTCGCATCAGCAACTTTGACAACTTTGGCTTCAACCCACTTGGTCATATAATCAGTTGCGACGATAATGTATCGAGCCTGAGATCCTTGCGCGGCAGGGTGAATAGGTCCAACATAATCTAGTCCCCATTTTTCAAACGGTGCTTGCGATAAAACCGGATGCAAGAGTTCATAGTTCGGTTGAGTAGGTCGCCGTGCTCGCTAGCAAACATCACATGTCTGAATAAAATTTTTTGTGTCCTTGTGAAGCGTAGGCCACCAACAACCTGATTGTAAAAGTTTGTGAACAGTAATATCTGTAGAGAAGTGTCCTCCACCCATGCCATCATGTGAAAACATGATTAAATTTGGTACTTCATGGGGTAAAACACACCTTCGTAGAATATTATCTGATCCACGATGATACAATTGTCTTGCAATTAATTGATAAGGTTAAGCCTTATGAATCAATTGTCTCTTCTATACTTTTGTCAATGAGTCATTCGGTTGTCCTAGCATCAGGTACTCAACAATATCTGTTGTCCACTCAGGTACTGCTTCAACATAGAACGAGCATGTGGCAGTTCATCATCCACTTCAATATTAATCGGTGCGGATTCAATTCGCGAAACGTGATCGGCTAGATAATGTTGCTTGCTCTTTCAAACCACAATTCGAAAGTCAAATTCAGTCAATAACAATAACTATCTTGCAATACGTCCAGTATTGCATGTCTTGTTTACCAAGTAAAGTAACGATTGATGATCCGTATAAAATGCAAAGTGCGTTTCCATGAGGTAGTGACGAAATTTCCGAACAGAAAAAATCATGGCTAATGCCTCACATTCTGTTGTTGAATAATTCTTTTCTGAATCTGTAAGCTGTCTGCTTGCAAATCGTATAGGATAACGCAGTATTGGTGCTAAAGTTAATGCTTTTTTTAATTTTTCAAAGGCTTCTAACGCTTCTACTGTCCAAATAGGAACAATAGTCAGTTTATATATAGGTTGCGCTAAATCCGCAAAGAAGATAATAAAGATTCGATAGTAGTTCGCATGACCCATAAACACGTAAACTCCACGAATTGTTGCTGGCGGTGGCAATTCCACAATAACTTTGATCTTAGAATAATCCGTGGCAATACCATGTCTTGATATCACATGTCCAAGCACAACTCCGTGGGAAACCCATATCTGACATTTTTTCGGATTTAGAGAAATCTGATATTTGCGACATCTTTCAAATACTTTATCCAATCGATCCAGGTGGTTTGTATCTATACTATGAACCCCCAAGTCGTCCAAGTAAATTTCAAAGAATTTTTGCAGATAATCTTTAAAAGCAAATTGCATTACTCTTTGGAATGAACTTGGTGCATTACAGAGTCCAAACGACATTACTTTGTAAGCATAGGTGCCCCATTCTGTTGCAAAAGCAGTTTTATGACGATCGGTAGGTGCAATCTTAACCTAGTTGTAACCACTAAATCCATCTAGGAAACTATAAGCTTCCGCTCCAGCAAGGCGATCCAAAATGCTTTTAGTAAAAGGTAACGAAAAGTGATCCTTTCGCGTCACTTTGTTCAACGCTTTGAGATTCACACAGATCCGCAATTTTTCATTTTTCTTAGGAACAATGACAATCGGTAAAATCCATTCGGTATGCTCGATCTCATAAATAAAATCGGCATGAAGCAGTCTCTGAAGTTCTTTTGTTATCAGGTCCGCCAAATTAGGATTACAGCGATAGAACTTTGTAACCTTTGGAACTGCATCAGGTACTAAAGGTATGGTATGTTCAATCACTGATGTCGGAATACCCTTCAAATCTTGATAAGTCCATGCAAAACAATCTTGATACTTAATAAGTAACAAGCGGAGTGCTTGATACTGTTCAGAAGTAAGTTGTGATCCAACTTGTACAATCTTTTCTGGTTCTCTTGGTTCGGCAAGATTCATTGGCTGCGTCCTAGCTGGGCCATCGTAAACCTCTTTAAATTCCGAAACATATTCTTCAGGTTCACGATGTGCTTTAGATAACATGATAATCACATCATCTAGTGTATAACGTTTAAAATGTTCAAGCATATCATGTTGGACTACATCTGTTTGTTCTTTTTCGAAAGGACTTGTCTTGGATCTCCGCTTAGTCTTCTTAGCAGGAATTGATCGTGGAGGTGATGACTTTCGAGATGATAAATCTTTCTTCACAGATGAAGACTTCCTAGACGATGATGTTTTACTAGAAATCTGACTTGAAGAATCATCCTTGACTTTTCTTTTGTCTTTATCCAATAAGGGTGACACTGTCTCTGAATCAATCTTTCGAGGGAGATTTTTTCATTTCAGGACCGTATTATAATGTTGCTTAGCTTGTTTCTTCGTCATCGATCCTGTGATCCAAATCTAGTCGGATCCATATGATTTAGAATCTGCTTATCCGTAAGTTCTGCATTGCCATCATAAGTCAAGGCATGACTCACAGGAATGAATTCATCCTCAATCGGATCTAGTATAGGTTCCATTGATATCCAGGCTACATTCAGCACATTCAATGGAAACGTGATTGGTGTATCCAAAGTTCGATCTAATAAGAAAATCTCGCTCAAATCTGATTGATTATCTTGTTGACACATATATCCTGCTGTACAGTCAATTGTTGCAAGAGCTTCATTCCAATTGACGGGCATTGCTATAAAGCCTGTCCAGCAAGACCGAAGCCACCACCAGCTACAGCACCTGTAAATTTGATAACAATAAAACAAAGACCAGTAGCTCAGAATAAACCAAGCACACCCTTGATGGTGGTCACCAAAGCACAGAAGCAGAAAGAACCAGTAATGGATCCAGTACCTGCTGATTATATACCATTGAATGATATACCAACAACATCGGGAGACTATCCAAATCTTAATACAAAAAACCGAAGATATCAGGATATGAGACAGTGGATCAAACATCTGCAAAAAAAAGAAGAGCTTGAAGTTGCTAAAGCAACAGCTGAAGTTCAATCTTCACCATTGCAGCCGCCAAGAAATTTATGTACAGATATGAATGATCAGTTACATCATCTTGAAGAACCCTTCAAGATGACTGAACCAGAAGCATCACATACAGAACTACTCGTAAACATTTTGTCAAGCAAGATCAATATTTCATTGGGAGAGTTCCTGAAGTTGGTGCCAAAAGCAAAAGAAGTCTTAGCGCAAAAGTTAGCTCAAGAAGAACCAGAAGTCCATCATGAGCCACTTTTTTGTGCTTGATTTGAAGAATCTAACGAAGTACTCCATGTTGGAGCCGCTTGGGAAAGTGAACAAAAGAATATCATTATGCCGATACAGCATAGACAATTTCCTAAAAAAACAACCGTGATAGATGGAGATTCAAGAGTTAACCTGATTTCTACAAAGCTATGTGCAAAATGGGGCCTTACAAAGATTAAGCCTGCTACTTTTGCTATTAAGCTAGCTGATCAAACGACAGTTCGTCCACGAGGAATGGTGAAAGATATACCCGTCACAATTGCGGGAGTATAGTTCGTCATTACTTTCGTAGTGGTGGACTTACCAGAAGCGCCAAATGTCTACCGAATTCTATTAGGACGTCCATGGTTACGAGTTGCACAAGTAATTCATAACTGGGGTACCAGAAAAATCACTTTTGAAAATCGTGAACGTGTAGTTAAGATTGATATTACAACTTGGACTATCAAACCAGTGGTTCAAAAAGAGGATGACAATTCATCAACAACACTGTACAAATAAAACACCATGGTAGGAAAAGTCTTTTCCTTGTTTGCTTCCCCGTGGAAATTTTTGAATGCTTTGATCTTCTCATCAAATTGCAACTGCAAATTTTCCATCTGTTTCTGCTGGTTCTTTCCCAGTTTCTCGAACTCATTGAGCATCATTTCTACAGTAGCATTGGCATTTGTTGATGCAATAGTCGTGGATGCCGTGGTAGTTTGCCCTGCTGTATAAGACAACATATTGATATTTGGCTCCTCATCTAAATCTTCATCCTCCTCCCGAATTGCATCATCCATAGCATTTTGCAAGAGTGCATACTCATTATGGCGTTTCAACTCACGTCTGATCCGTTTAGGTAGACCTGACAAAAATCACATAATCATGGCATTTTCGTTAATCAGCTCAGGTTCGCATTCAAATCTAAGACATTTCACCCGTTCAATGTAATCTAGAACTATTCCCTGCTTTCTCATTTTAATTTTACTTAAAAGTAGAAAAGGGTCTTCCATAAACTTCTGCGGTTTGAATCGTGTGATAAGGGCTCGCTTAACAACCTCCCAATTTGTACGCTCAGTTTCGTCTTGGTTATAGTACCAATGCGCCTGTTAAGGCCATAGGAAATAGCTTAAGTTTATCTTGAGGATAAATCTCACCATAGACTTCACAAGATTCAGCATAGATATGAGAAGTCTAACTGGATCTGTTAATCCATTATATTTGGGTAGATCCAATCGGGGTGCTCTTCTAACAATAATTGGATTGACTTCCTGTGGAGCACCTCCAGGAGAAGCTTCAGGGGCAGCCATCTTCACAAATTTAGATCAAATAGATAATGAGATTAGATCTAAATTTTTCAAAAAAACTATCTCAAATTAGATCTACTAGATCTATTCCACTTTTCAAGAATTTGATTCTATATGATGAAAAACTTTTTGAAATTTGATCAATTGAAACTTCTCAAAAATGATAAATCTCTCAGAATCCAAATTAGAATATATCAAATTTGATCCAAATTTTGACAGAGACTTGATCTGGAAAATCAGAAACTAAAAATAGGACTGGCGAAGGTTCATTAGGCGAAGGTTGTCTCGGCGAAGGTTCAACAGTGCTATTTTGGAAAAAAAAAAAACTCTGAACACTTTTCTGACAATTTCTAGGGAATTAACCTTCACCAACCTCTCAGGTGAAGGATTTGACACAGATACAACTATGGAAAATCGGACGAAGGTTTCTGACACAAGAAATTATACTTTCTGTAGTCTAGAGAGGGTAAAATTCAAGAATTTCTGTGATCTGATCAAGAAGAATCTTCTCCGAACTCAAAAAATAGTATTTTACTATAAATAGCATGTTCTTGAATCTCAACGAAGGTTCTAGCGAAGTATCAAGAGTAATACTGGTATTTTTGCTAAAAAGTGACTTTTTTTTTGCAAAAATATGGCAATATGACAACTAATCCTCTGAAAATCTTTTTATTTTTGGTATTATTCTTCACCGATGTGGCAGTAGATAGATCTGAATCACACCTAAGCACAGTGAATCGGGCGAAGGTTCTTTTTTTGTAATTTTAGGATTTTGACGATTTTCTAGTGTTTTTTGACGATTTTTCTGATGTTTCTGGAAATCAATCTTCGCCCTTCAAACTGAAGGTTCTGTAAACAAAACCGAAGGTGTCTGCAACTTGGCGAAGGTTTCCTGAAAGAGAGTAAAAAGTTATTAACTCTGATGATGATTTTTGTCTCTTTTTTTACCAAATCTGGCAGATTTGATCGATTTTTGTTATTTTCTCTAATATCTCAAATTCAAATGGATCTTAAGATTGGTGATCTGAATAGCTTTCCCTGTTTATCAATCAGATTAGATTTCAAACAAGCCAATCAACTCAAATCAAGCAAAATCAATCCTGAACTAACCCTAAAATGCAGATCTAACACTATTCATGCCACGACAAGATGCCTAATGCAAGCTAACTATCCAACAATCATGTTGCAACTGAAAAATTGGCGTAGCTCCTCGGCAGCGGTGCCAAAATTGTAGTGGGTTTCTTTCCTTGCCTAACCTGAATCCAAGATCTAGTCAATCTAGCATCAAAGAGACGGAGTTAGTTGTCACGCGTAGGTCCGTTCCCATGAGAGCGATATATCTCTACATCCATTAACCCTACTCTCTAACACTACACATCCCTTAACACTACACATCCACAACAGAGATAGCTTACTCTCTCTCCCTTTCTCTCTCATAAAAAGTATAATAACATACAATCATAATAACACTCAAATTCAACAATTAGCAAAATCCAATAAGCATGAGAGATGGAGGAAAAGTGATAGAGAGCAAGGACATTCATCAATCCATTTCTGAAGAGAACCAATCTGCTTTATTGAAATGAGAAAATGAACATGAGGAGCAACTCGAGTTGGTCCCTTCTTATAGTAGAGAGGAGGACCTTGGCCTCTGAATCCTATTGGTCCAGTCTTGCCTCTCTTTTTATTTAAATTTAAAAAAGTGTGGGAACCATCAAAATTGGAGGAAAATCTAACTTTATTCACTAACTTGACATTTAGGCCCTGCGACATTAAAAGTCCCGCAAAAAGGCCTAAAGTCCTTTTATTAACTTTTAACTAATCAATCAAATAATTGTGTGATCATTGGGTTGGACTTACACACGTAGGGTGCCAAATCCCTCTCACTTATTAACTAGGGTTAGGGTTGCCTTGAGATCCGCAAACCCTCCAACATAACAAGATCACGGATCAACGATATAGAGTTTTGTTCAACTCTAGACAATGTACTAATGAATATAATGAAATTCTCTCTACAAACAAAGAAGGTACTTTGTATATCTTGAGTCATGATTATGCACTTGTTATAAATGTGAGTATTTCAAATGCCTAACTATGGCATCAAAGATTAGGACACTTAAACATGAAAGCAATACTGTACATGCATCATAATAATACGATTAAAGATTTGAGTTTAAATGTTGCCTCCACAGACACTCGAACAGATTGTGAGATGTGCTTACTAGGTAAACAACCTAGAACAAGATTCCCAAAGGGACAAGCCACTAGAGCTAAGTCCATTATTGAATTGATACATAGTGATTTGTGTGGCCCTATGAGCAAACCCTCTGTAGGTCCTCTGCATTGTATTTTATCACTTTTATCGATGATTATTTGAGATTCACGAGGACTATGTTCATCAAAAACAAAGTTGAGGCATTCAACTACTTCAAAGAATTCACCAAAATTTTGGGTGATCATTCTTCTCATAATCATCCAATCAAATGTTGACACATAGCACATGAGCTTTTTGGTGAAATGGGCATTTGAACAGCCAATGACGGGCTAGCACATAGCACACACACATTTCACCAAAATGTGCGTGTGCTATGTGTCAGCTCGTCATTGGTTGTCCACATGCACACTTGTTGTAAAGCTAGCTTTACAATGCAAAGTCTACTTCCGGTGCCACTGGCGCCAGCATTGTCCACGGCACCAGCAGCGCCACTGCTGCTCCCGGCGCCACTGTGACCAGAATCCAGCCAGCGCCAAGTTGCCATGGCTGAAAAACTTTGATCGGTTCTAGCGAAGTCCAGAGAGCTCGAATCTATGTGCAATCACCTCACACGATCTAGGCATGATCAAAGGAAGTCTGGAGATAAATAGATTCTAGAGAGAGAAAGTGACTTTCTAGAGAGAGAAAATCCTAGAGAGAGAAAACATGCTTTACCAGCTTGGGCAGAGCACTTGGTATGAGAGGAGGTAGTGAATACCACCAAAACTATAGGGGGATGCGGATTGTGACTCAGGGTGAGCTCCAACCAAGTCTCAGCTCCCCTTGTTGGAATGTTCTTGGTGCCCGCCTTGGCATGCCAGCACCTCGAAGTCTAGAGTCGGTCACACACTTAAAATGTAACCTTCTCAGATTTATTTATAAAGTGGGATTTTCTCAAACTGACTCTGATTACCTTATGGGTTTTAGTGTTCGGTAAAAGCGTCAGTTGTAAGGCCGCTTCAAATCTTTTTGATATGGCACTTAGCTGAGTGTCGTATCCCATGATGCCAACGGTATGCCATCGACACCATTCGGTCCGGGACGCCAGCGGTATGTTGTCGGGAGCATTCGGTCCAGGAACTATTTGTCTTCATATCTGTCGCAGCTTGTGGTTCTGAGTGTTCCTTGCATGAACGTAAATGGGTTAAGCTCTTGGGGAACGGACTCTAACCTGTCGAATTTGATGAGTCAAGGTGCTACTCTTGACGTGTAAGCATGGTCAGTTCTCGCGGTTCGGGCCTGGCGCTGTTTGCACATAGGATAGATGAGGCAGGGTGATACCATTAGGTTGGTGAAAGCACGGCTGTGCCTCGTGGGGTGCGAGACGACATATTTGGACTGTACGCGTTAACCATTGATACAAAGATGTTGTTCGAATTCGGGTGTAAAGCACGGGTTAGCTGTCGGTGTGGGATAGTTGTTGATCGTTTAGTTATAAGGGCTATCGACCAGAGTTGGTGGGGCGTGACTGAGGCAATGTGTTGCTTAATGGTAAAAGCATGGATAGTTGAATGGGTGTTCTCTGTGGCCTAATTCTAATTGACCTCTATGGGTGCGACTAGAGGCAAAGGTCATTTGGCAGGGCTATCTCAAAGGGGGACCTTGTCTTTGTTACTTGTTCGTAATCCTGCCGGAGTGTCTTGCTTGTATGTATTCATGGTGAATCTTAATACTTGTGCTTTGTCTGGTTTGCATGATTGCTTGTGATACAAGGAGCTGATGACTCGAGAAGGAACCTTTCTTTTGAAGGCTGATACCATCAAACAAAGAGGACTACAGAATATGTGGGGCGGATTCGCACTTCAAGTACTCACACATGAACGACAACGGGATGTTTGCAAAGGATGGATGGCTAGCCTTGTTAATTGGGTTAGTTTCATTTGCGACAATGCCCACCAGCCGCAAGCAGGAAGTCAAAAGTTGGAAAGAGCAATTTCAGGGGAGATCTTCTATGGAACAGTTGGTCTTAATTTGGGATGGCTACCTTCGGAACTGAAACTCGCTGAGCAATATGTGTGATATCCAATGTCAGTTGAGTTTTTTTCTCAAAAGGGAAAAGACTAGGATCCTCTTCAGAGATTGGCAACAAGTTAGATCAAGCCATAATCCTAGCAGATGGAAAGCAAAGTGTTGGAAAGGCTTTTGTTTGAGAACTATACTCTAAGTTCGGTCAGCTGATTTTAGAAGTGGAGGGGAACTATCACACACACACCTCTCTCTTGGTGCAAATGTTGACTGAAAGTTGATCAAAATGGGGGCAAATTCAAGGTGACCTAGCCATACTCACATGAGGAGAATGACAAACTTTTCGACAGGTTTTTGTTGTGGAAAGAAAAGCTTGTTATAGGCTTTCTCTGGACCAACAATGATGAGGAGACATAATGAGTACACTAACTTGTGTTAAGGCAGCTGATCAACGAAGGAACTATGAAAGTTGAATCTTGCACAAGAGACATGGTACATCGAACAACGCTAAGGGACCGTTCGTATTGGAATCAGACTAGTGCAAACTCTGGGTGCATGTGTCTGATTCAAAGAGAGCTGCTTGAAGCCAAGCGAGATGTACATTTCTTGTTTTGACTGTGAGGCAACTGACCAGTGATGGAATTGTAAAAGTCATGTTTTGCGCGACGGACATGGTGCTTTAAACAAACGCAAAGAGATAGTTCGTATGCGGATTAAACTGGTGCGACCTCTTGGCTCTCCACAAGGTCAATGGTTACATTTGGGTTGATTCAAAGACATCTACTTCAAGCTAAGTGAGAGGTGCATTGCGGAGTACTCAATCTTTGCCTACCATAAAGAGCCAAAAGGAAAATGATCAAAATCAGGCTGGGACAAGGAGAAAAATCAAGGTGCAATAGCAAGAAGGCACGGAGTGGACCATAAAGTGGGCGATCAATGATAAATCCTTTGGCTCAAGGAGCCTTGATACGTGTGCGGAAATGATCAAATCTGGATGTTGTAAAGCTAGCTTTACAATGCAAACAATACTTCCGGTGCCCTGGATGCCAACATTGTCTCCAGCGCCAGCAGCGCCACTGCTGCTCGCCACTGTGACCAGAATCCAGCCAGCGCTAAGTTCCTATGGCTGAAAAACTTTGATCGGTTTTAGTGAAATCCAGAGAGCTCGGATTGATGTGTAATCACCTCACACGATCTAGGCATGATTAAAGGAAGCCTAGGGATCAATAAATTCTAGAGAGAGAAAATGACATTTTAGAGAGAGAAAACATGCTTTACCAGCTTGGGCAGAGCACTTGGTATGAGGGGAGGTGGCGAATCCCACCAAAACTATAGGGAGATGCAGGTTTAGGGTTTAGGGTTTAGCTCCAACCAAGTCTCAGCTCCCTTGATGGAATGTTGTCCCGGCGCTCGTCTTGGCATGCCAGCGCCCCCCAGACTAGGGTCGCGGTCACACACCTGAAATGTAACCTTCTCAGATTTATTAATAAAGTGGGATTTTCTTCAAACTGACTCTGATTACCTTATGGGTTTCAGTGCTCAGTAAAAGCGCCAGTTGTAAGGCTGTCTCAAATCTTTTTGATCTGGCACTTAGCTGAGGGTTGTATCTTGGGACGCCAACGGTATGCCTTTGGGACCATTCTGTCTGGTACGCCAACGGTATGCTGTCGGGACCATTCGGTCCAGAAATTGTTTGTCTTCATATTTGTCGCGGCTTGTGGTTTTGAGTGTTCCTTGCATGAACGTGAATGGGTTAAGCTCTTGGGGAACGGCTCCAACCTATCGGCTGAGTTGGATGGCTTGCTTGGGTGGAAGTTATGTGTTTATGGTTGTCCAGTCTGACGTGGCGCCAGGTTGGCTTTCAGCGCTCATGATGAAGCTTTGAGTTGGTTAAGTTTGATGTAAGTCAGACGACTTGCTTGGCATGAATGTTATTCGTTTGTAACGAAGCTTCGAGTTAGTTAAGTTTGATATATGTTGGGCGGCTTGCTTGGAGGAAATTCACTCACATCGGGACCCCCGATCTGGCATGGCGCCAGGTTGGATCTCAATGTTGGTTTCCGAACTTCAAATTGATTAAGTCTGATCATTGTTGACGAGTTGGCTGCTTGTATGTCAAGTGGGTTCGGACGGCAAGAGCTGAAAGCCGAGAAACTAAGTCGTGGTTCCCGGCTCCCTTTGGAATGCCTGCGTAACAACACTCCACCAAAAAACAAAAACGTAAAAAAACTTGCAATATAAATGTGAAAAAAAAATGGCGTCCACGCTAGAGACCATACGTCCGTACCGTACGGCATCAAAGGAAAAAAAAAACAAAAAAAACCCCCACCTTCCCACATTGGCTTGAGGGGCGAGGGGCGTTCCCCCCTGGCCAATGCCCCAGGGCGCGAGCCCGAGGGATTGTGCAACGGCCTAGCGGAATTGGAATTTTGGGTGACCCCGGGAAATTTGAATTCAAAGGATGATTCACATTTGTTTTTATTGCTACGCACTCGATTACATGAGCGCAAAACAGCAGCAAGAACAATGCATTCTTATTGCAACGTATCGAAGAGGCCTACTGTTGTAACATTTAAAAAGAGTTCCAGCACTAAAATTTAAAACATAAACAACAGCAATACAAGGGCTGCTGCTTTATCCTGTACAGATTCTGTGTAGTTTTGACGCACCTGTTAAGATATCTTATCATCAACTTCTTCATCCAATCTGTCTGTCAGATGTCTGTTCGTCCCTGAATGATTTTGGAAGCTCTCAGCTGTTCTCATCTGTGATGTTAAGTTGATGCAGATTGCGAAGATAGTATTTGGTTAATGTGTTTTGGCTTCATGAGTTACAGCAGCCTGCTTCTTGATTTTGATTCTCGACGCTGTCAGTATCCTTAGATCTATTCACTTTTCACTGAACAAAGAGCAAGCTAACTCTCAGCAAATGCTGCTTTCTCAGTCTAGAATTTCGAGTAGTTTCGCAATTTTCTTCCAAGTATCAGATTATCCTGCTGACTTCCAGCCAATTTTCGCTTAGAAATTCAATTATTATGTGGAGAGTAACTGATTGGCAATTCCGTTTCTATGAGTATGGAATTTGGTTCTTCTAGATCTGGAATAATACACTGCTTTTCTGCACATGTGTCATCGACTTGATTGTTAGTTTGATTCCATGTCTGAAGAATTGTTATTTCTATCACAAGCGAACATACCGCGTTTCCGAATACAAGTTATAGCTCTCACGGAAAGGCTATGTCAAAAATAGCAGAAAACTGCATTCGGTAGAGCCACAGCGTGCACTTGATTCATATTTTCTAAACAGAAGCTGAAACAACGTCGAACATGGCTGCCAAGATCTCTAATAAGCTGCTGTCTAGTTGGAGAGGAAGGCAAAAGAATGCGGAGATTAAAAGCTCTTCAAAACCACCTGAACCAGTTTGGACGACGAAATCCATTTCTTCTAGCGAAGGTGGACGTGAATCCCCTCTCAGAAACACAGTAACGTACAACACCAGGAAAACGGATGACAACACCTCCGATAGCAGCAGCGGATCAAGTAGCTCCCCTGAAGATTTTGAGGATGTAGCAGAAAGCGATTGGGATTCCCTTGATGGCACTCGTAGCAATAGCATAGTTTCAAGTTCCTTATTGCATGCAGTCTCTACCGGATCTTCATCTTCAATGAACACGTCAGATATGCAATTATCTACTCCATTTTCATCACAATATGCAACAGGAGTTGAGCATCTCAGTGGAGGCTCTTCTGGTTATCCTTCCAGTGGCAGATACCAATCTTATGGAGACAATTCTTCTAGCTACCTTTCCAAGGAAAACAATCCAACTTCAGGGCATACGTTGATTACACCTGCTGCTGGCGCTTCTGATGGTTCTTCTGTCCAATCTTTCTATGGGAGGTCGTCTGTGGAAGGTTCTCCTAGTGGAATCTGTTCCCATGGGGTTGATTGTACATTTGATTGTTCCTCAGCTTTTAAAATCCAGCCATTGCCTGTTCCAAACGAAGATACGGCTTCCACTGTTGAGGAGCAAGAGTTCAACATTGTCTTAAACACAGAGCTTGGGGCTCTCGTACAACTTGAACCCGACGATTTCTGGAAAATCGGTACGTATACCGTCATATCGCAGGTTCTGCCAACATGCATAAGGTAGGATCACACAGTTACTAACCAGGCTTGTAATTGGCTTAACCCCTTCGATAATCACATAATTACCAAACGAATGTAAATTTTTAGCTGATTATGGTAGAACCAGGCTTGGATGTTTCCATTCGTTCATGGTCTCAGATCCGGCTTATATGTCAGTTTTCTCACTTCCTCATCCTACATTTCGCTGTGACTGTAGTGTCGAACAAAAATTCAAACTGACAAATTTGTCATAACTTTCAGAATTGAGAAAAGTGCTATATGAAAATACCATCTCTGCACTCTCTCTGTTCTTGACTACAGTTCCAAATTCGTTCTGGTTACTTGTGTAACATTGGATGATATTTTGTGCCTACATGATTTTATTCACCTCTTTCTACCAATTTCGTACCAAAAGACAAAGCAGTACAGAAATAACATCTAGTCATTCCTTAGAAAATATCAAGAAACCACAGTGACATGACAACAAGGGTGTTTTGACGATTAGTAATTTTCATCCATCTGTCATGTTTTCTGGAGGAAGCTTGGAGGATTGCTTACATCATCTTAATAACTGGAAACCTGAGTAAACTAAACCAGAGCTTGCCGTTTTAATGATCCCCAACACCCTCTAAATCAAAATCTCGAACAATTCTGGACTGTTTGAATACATGTGCCTCCTTGGGCTACTTCTCAGCCTTAATTTCATCGTCATGCAGGCTGCGCATGTTACTTTCTTATTCCTTCTATGTAACTTTACGTAGGCTATGTTCTAAATCTGATATTCATAACATCTACAAGGAGTTTTGAGCATTTCAAAAAGATCTTCAATGTCTCAAGCTAGGTGGGCATCGGCATATTATCTTTTCACCACAAGCCTTCTTCTAGCATTTTCTTGCAAGATGACTAGCCTTCCCAGAATAATGCGTTCAGCTCTATATTCTTGCATCTCTCCCTTAAATTTGATGAAATCCTTTTTATCTGCAGCATAAAAAGCAACCTCTAATCCGTTCCCAAGCACTCTGGCTGCAGTTCTTCTTGGAGAAATTTTTTTAATGCTCCAATATCCATAGATTCAGGTGTCCTCCCGGAAACAGAGACAAAGTGGATATAATATTCTGGCAAGCTGCTGAGGAGTTTCATGACTACTTCATCTGTATTTATCTCATTGCCTATTGCAGCCAACTTCTACATAATTGACTGCATGTTCACAAATGTGTAGAGATGAAATATTTTTCTGACATTTTGGGCATTATTATCAGTCTTTTCTTAGGTACAGCCTACTGCTTACAGATTTTGACTCTTATGTTCCATGCAACGTCTCCTATGCCTCTTTGGATGTCGTTGCCTCATCAAATATCATTCATGCTCAGCAAAATCAACACCTTGGCCTTGTTATCTTTCTGGGCCCCCCCTTCATCCTTTGGCTTCTCTGTTAAAATTTAGTGACCAAAAACACAACGTGTGTTGGTCTAACGTGGCAATCCTCATGCAGCCCTTTGTAATCTCTTTTTTTGTTGATTGAAGACAGCTCCTGTGTTCTTAGTACATCCAGCCTCTGTACATCTTGGGTAGATGTACTTTGGAATATAATGTTTCTTGAAATGCAAGTGTTTCTCTTGATTATGAGGGCTTTTCCATCTGCACATTATTAAATCATGCTGCAAAGCATTGCATAATTCTTCTATAACCCAACATTCTCTTCCTCTCCAGATGCTATTTTCCACAACTTCCTTACCTGCAGAATCATTTCCATCTTCATCTTCCATAGATGGAGTGAATTTCTCAAAGACTCGGCATTGAACAACATGCATATTAACGTCTATGGGAATCAAGGAGACCGATGAGTTCCAACATGGGTAATAAGCAGAACAACAAGCTTCCAAATGCGGATGAGACGAGAGAACCAAGAGAAAGCATTGGATGTGGGCTAGCATGTGGGCCCATAAACCGTAAAATATGATGGAAATCACAACAAAGAGATACAAGAGGGCAAGACAAGCTACAAGCTACATCTTTATTGAGTGAAAATTCAACCTACAAGAAATTCTGAGCCTATAGCCTATCTTCTTTTGTGTCCACAACTTCTTGCCAAGAAAAGCTTTTCAAGATTACCAACGAAATTTTATTTGTCATCTATTCTGGAAAAAGCCTGGAGGATTGCTTACGTCATCTTAACTAGAAATGAGAGTAAAAGTAGAATAGAACTAGATTATGTGAGCAACGATCCCAAGAAGAGTAAGCCAAACCTCTCACTTTGGATTGTAAAAGATGATAAATACAAATCAAGTACTAGCATCACTACAAGATAGTAGGTCCAAAGTAAGTAATAGTTGCACATAATGCAATTATAGCTGAAAGATACATATGATACTCTAAGTTGAGAATGTCTTTGACGTTGAATAGAGGGTCTGCGTAGTAATGCTCAAAATTGATCTCAATCTTTGAATGGAACCAAGGAATCATCCTCAGGATTTGACTCTACTTTGGAGGAATGTTGTCTAGAAAAGAAAAAAGTGAGCCGGATCTGGGCAACAACAACACGCCTAGCAAAGCACATAATCATCTCTCAAGTGGACCATCTCTTGTATCATAAGGCCAACACACCTCTGATCATACTAAGAGAACAAAAAACATAGAGTGGATGACTCATCTATGAAAATGCAATAGTAGCGGCCTTTAACCTTGTAGTAAAGGGGACACCAAAAAAGGAAATGATCCTTTGTGTCAACTTCCTCCGTAGAACAAACTTGACATATGATCAACAAAAACAATCACCTATAAATGATGAACAATGTTTTGAACCCTAAACATGTGCTGTGCCCTAGCTAAAAATGTGCCCTAGCTGCATGACTTCAAAAATTTGTTAAGAAAAATAATTAAAGAAAGAAAGAACATATTGATTTTTGTTTTTTAATGCTCGTTCCAAAATGATGCTCCAAATCGACAATTGTGGTTGGTCCAAGTACTTTATCTAGGTTGCCAAACCTTCTTTGTGCACTTACAACTATTTTATCTGCTTGGTTTTATGCACTTTTGGTTATTCTGTTTTTTATTTTTGCAATATTTATCCTACTGCTCAACCACCTTTTGCTATTCGCCATTGGGTCTACTCCCTGGTTGACCATGAACTTTATCATTATGGGGCAATTTGCAATCTAGTACTGGGTTTACGATCCAAAATTTTCTCAGATGCTCTCTATTGTTGAGTGGGTGGTCATTATGGATTTTAGAAGTTTTTTGCCTAACTTATTCACCCCCAATAAGTATTTCCGTGCCCAACATCCTTTCTTATTCAACATAGGCCTATTCCTCACTACCAGTCAATTGACATATCCATGGATTTCATTTTGGGACTTTCTTGTACACAAAAAAAAAAAACATGGCACTTGTCTTGTTGTGGTCGTTGGATTTTCAAAAAAAAGCACACTTCCTATCAAATATACTCTTGCTTCTTGAGCAATGGGCTCATGTTCTTTTATTTGAGATGTTTAGACTACATGGCTTCTCTCATTCTATCCTTACTAATTGTCATACAAGTTTAGAAAGAACCAATGCATATTTTAGATATTTAGATTCTTATGGATGTTGCTTCTAGCAATGGTCGTCAATTTGAAGGCTTTAATCACATTATAGAAGACTATTTACATAACTTTGTCTCACCTTCTAATCAAGGTTGGAATTAACACTTGTGTTTTGTAAAATGCATTATAGCAACTTTGTTGATAGTAGCATAGTCATCTAACCTTTTTACTTGGCGATTGGATTCTCACTAGCTCTCCTAGGTATTCCTCATCCCTTGGTCATATTCCTATCATTTTATCTTCTTTTATTACTAATTCACGTGATTGTATTGTGCAACACAAACAATTGGAGCAGATCCAACATCAATACAAATCTTTTGCTAACTACCATAGATCTTTTCTAAGATTTACTAGAGGCCAATCTGTTTTCTTATGTTTATGCACACCACAAATTTGTCTCACTGAGAAACCTTCTGCTTGTTATTATGGCCCTTTCAAGATTTTAGAGAAACTTAGCCCTACCATTTATTACTTAGCTTGTGATATTTTCCATGTCAGTTTGCTTTGTATCTCACCACTGCTGATCCCCTGTCTATTCCATCCCTTCCTGCTGCCATGTTACAAGTTTAGATTTTACTCTGACAACATCGACACGCTCATGCTCTTCATGCTATTGGGAAAGATCACCCTGTACCTCCTGATGATTTACCTATTTCAAATATCGTTTTATAGAGATGGTGTTGTTTTAAATTGCATTTGTTCAAAATGAGTCAATAACTGTTGCTTGTTGAACATCACTACTAGGTTTGAGAAACAAATTCTCTGTGCAAAAAGCAGAAGGTTCATGTGGTACTAAAAGCAGATTTCTGCTGTTGTAGGGGTACTCAGCTTTTGGACATACACCACTGGCACAAGATGTATAACCAGGAAAGAAAACTAAATACATCGGTATAAAAGTAGCTCTAGTAGCTCAAATTCTAAACCCACATTGAGAAAAATGTTATTTTAGTGGAGTGTTATGGATGCACTTTCCATACTTCTCTTATTTGGTTTCATGAGTAGATGTATGAGTATTGTATGGCTTCTAAAAAATCAAGCTCAATATCACACGATGGATTTTTGCTGATTGAAAAGGCCTTATCTCAAGCGCTTCCAAAGACTCAAAGATCTTCTAGCTATTGGTGAAATTTCCTCGTTTATATGAAAAAAGATGGAAATGTTGTGCTTAAACAACCGCATCTTCATTTCACTTGTAAATTCGACCGTAGAATGTTTTCCCTCCTGGCCCAAACAATCTGTACCTGATGCAGTCAGTAAATGAAAGTCAGGACCAACTACCGACTTCTGTAGAACTTTACATTACTATCCGTACAATTGACAAGTTACCAATACACGTTTTGAGTAGTACACGTTGATGATTTTCATATGAGATTTGACAAGCTTAAATTACATCCCAATGATGAGTCATATAAAGCAAGATATCTGGCATGAGCATCTGTATGATTTCTTCATAGATAGTTTAGGAGAGTTGACGCAAGTTTTATGGGGTGATACTACAGGGTAAGACCCAAATGTGGAAATTGCTATATTTGACTAAATTCTTGGAAATAACTGTCTTCTTGTGAAATCAATGGCATAAATAGAGCTGGGTGTCCTGCAATCTGGTAGATTGTCCTGAGAAAAAAGTTATCAAGATCTGTTAAGCGATTCAAAATTTTATAATCCTCTTTTTCTTCTTCATATATGCAGCAACCACCAATGAGACATTACTCAAGTTTTTGAGGAGTTACTTGCATTTCCGAAAGAGATGGTACGATGTATCTGCTCCCAACATTTGCAAAAGAATGGATGGGATGCTATTTGGGGATGGAGATCTTAGTCGCTTTATATTTATTCTTCTCTATCGAATGTGAGTTGACTTGCAAGTTTTTATTTCTTGGTCATGGTGATTATAAATGATAAAGGAAGAAAGATCTTTTTGAATCTACAGCGATATTTTCAACAATTTCAATTAAGCTCAACTTTTCTTTGACACAGATCATTGAAAGAAGAACCTTCTGTATCTGCAAATACTGGTAAGCTTATTGAATAGAGCTTTTATACTTTTAGTATAGAATCATTTTTTAGAGCTTAACTAAGTACTACCATTTCTTTTCTGCTTGCTGACCCATCTAAGGACAAAGTTGATGTTGCATTGAGGCCCTAAGATTTACTTTGTTCTCTGTGCAGCTTTTCTACCTTATATGAAGCTGCTGGGTATTCCCACACTTATGGACATTTGTGCTCTTTATGGTCATGACAACTCTGAGCTCACCTCTAAATTGGTACGTTTGTTCTCCTTTTACTGCACAGTTTCTGGCAAAAGCTAGTTCATGTTTGATGGTCTTGGACAAAGTATATAGGTCCTAGAAAACATGGAATTGCTGTAGCTTTGTAACATAGACTACTGGAGTTGTTTTGGGACATCAAATAGCTACATTTGAGAAAGGACGCACAAGCTAAAAAATTTTGAGTGGATAAATTTTATTATTGGTATATTAAAAGGAACACATGATCCATGAAGCACATAGTCATTAATGTGATGTGAATTCTATATCAAGAAGAAGGGTTATTTTGCAGTGAACATCTTTATGGGGAGATGATTCAACAATATCTCCATCTAAACAAGAATTGATCCAATCACCTGTATGTTGCAATGTGATGGATGATATCGAGATTAGGTTTAGCAGGAAAGAAATCTAGTAGATTCTACCATGAATTGGGGGCACAGATGTTCAATACATGTAAGTGCAACCATCTATAATACAATGTGCCAAGGACCCATATAAAAAATGTATATTGAGGCATGCAAGAAAAAACTAATTATCTCAAATAAATAAAATGACCTTCAATCTCATTTTACTGCGCACTATCAATAGATAGCAGCCATGGATTATTGAGTGAGGTGCACGCCAGGGATGGAGTCCAATCAGTACATGTGCACCAATCGGAGCACAAAAGGGTGAAATACCTGACATGTCAAACAAGGAAGAGAAGGAGGACTGGACAGCAGAGAACGTGAAACAAGAAATGTAGCCTCATCCCAAGAATGGGAGGAATCTGTGAATTAGAACAGGGTACTGCTATTGAACTTTGAGAGAAACATATTTATGTTATGGGTCCAAAGAAATCCAAGATGATTTTCACTGGTTAGTGCCTGAAGCACATTTTGGGGGCCTCAAAAGGTTGATGCTAAATATTAGCTCACTCTCTTAGTTTCATCAAAGTGCACAAATGCTCCATCTAAGAGATTGTGCCTGTTGGAATATCAATCCACACTCTAGAGAGAACTATCAAACAGGGCGGATAGAATCCTAGTCTGTCCATCCATATTATGATTTATGGATTTCTAACATGGTATCATAGCCAAGTTAGACCTAACAGTTCATGATGTCAAAGCCATGGTTAGGTGGCCCAAGTTGTGGGGCAGGTGACAGCTAGGACCCCAACCAAGTGTGGCTTGAAGGGGGGGTGTTGGAATATCAATTCACACTCTAGAGAGAACCATCAAACAGGGCGGATAGCTCAGTGGTAGAGCATCCCATCTAGTATGAGGGAGGTCCTGGGTTTGAATCCTAGTCTATCCATCCATATTATGATTTATGGATTTCTAACAGTGCCGAGATGGAGAGAATCATTTTAGTAGCTTGACTTGAAGGTCAATTTTCTGGACATTGGTCACCGAAAGTAATCAAGAAGGAGAAAATGTTGTTGCTGAAGAATTTTGTAAATTTTGAGTTTATAGTGAGCTGCATGAAAGTAGTTACCTTCAAAATTAAAGTTGGTTAAAGCAAGTCATTTGTCCCTGAATAAAGTTTCCATCCTCATATCATCAAGAATTCAACCCCTGGCAACAGATCATTGGAAATCTTTTGACAAATTAAAGGACCTTTGGTCCAATCTTTGAAGGCAGCTTCTTTCCTGCAGATAGCTATCTCTATATCTTCCACCTTTTCCTTTTTTATATAGCGTGGTGCATGATGAAATATGGAGACTGTGACAGACCTTCTCTGGTAGAAACATAAATTTGAGAGCTAATGAAATCCTGTTTTAAAGTATGGACTGGTTTTTGAAAATTTGGTTAAAATTTTATCAAGATCTTATGACTACTGACTTGTAGCTTTTGATAACTGAAGGTTTGCAATATGATCAAATCAGAGCCGGCATATGAGCAAGATCTAGTTAAAATAATACTTCGAGTGATCAGCAGAAGTAATTACATGCAGAGTCGCTGCTCTGCCATGATAAAGGTATGGCTTGCCTTGTAACAACAGAAACTGATGTTTTGGATGTGTCAATCTATCTTGTTGTTGCATATATTAATGCAATAAAGCAGAGCAAATAAATGCATAATTTATGACAGAAATACCAATTGCTTCAAAAGTGATGAGATTAATCCACCTAGCTGCATTGATCTAGGCTGACACATCATTATTTTTCATAAAAGGAAGCGAACATTTCAGTAATTGGTTTACAGTTTTCCCCATCATGTTGTTATTTTTGGCCCTTTTCCTCTCAATCCATGCTCGAGAACCAGGCTGCAAGGTAAGATTTCTTTTTAATCCACTGCAAAACCCTACTGTTTCTTATGATTCAAAAAATTATCACTTTTCTTAAGCTATTAGGCTTGAGCTATCTATGTATTTATTTGTCTGATATTAGCTCAATCTACTTAATTAGAGACATTAATTACATTTAGACTTATAGTTTGTTGTCTCGTCACCTAGGGTCTCATCAACTACATTCACACCTGAGACAAAGGCAAAATACAAATTACTAGAAACAAAGCGGGCCCCACTTTTTTGGACTCTATTATTAATCATCTTAAACATACCAAAAGCTGAAATACCAAAGATAAAACCAAAAGAGTCTAAAACAGTTTGAACTCTTCTCATGATTTTTTGAAATAAGTAACCCTTATGCATATTCATACTTCATTTTCTAATGAGGAAGTTCTTCTTTGTAAGTTTCATAGATGTTTTGTCATTTCGTAAGTGGATAAATGCTCAAACAATTTTGTATTTGTTTGCAAGAAATTCTATTCGGAATCGTTGTTGAATGAAGTCCATTCAGTGGGAACATATAACGCTTATTCTCTTTCAACTATGAGTGTAATAAAATATCATCAAGATTTTTATCATTTTTAACTTTAATTGTTACCCAGATCTTCCATTTCTTTGTGCTGCATGGAAATTTCATAAAGTTCCTAAAAGGCCTAGGTTTATTGCAGAACCTATAAAACTACGTTGATTAACCTTTCCAAGTGGCTAAGTATTTTCTACAAGCGTTGCTTCCGTCTATTAATGAGCTTTGGATAAACTTACTTAAGGATGCAGATGTTCTTGTAAATTTTAGCTGGATTTCAAATGATTATGTTGGAATAGTAGGAGTAATAAAGTTTTTCGACTCTTGTCGTACTTTAGAAGAGAAAACCCAACTTATGCTTCTTCATGACACTTTACACTGAAATCAATTTGGAAGATTTGAAGTTTCGTGTTAATAAGCTAATTCGAGATGTTTTTAGCAATAAACTAAAGGACACTTGATGCAAAGCTTTAATAATTGAAAAGAGTGCTGTACATTTAGAGTTTTGTTGGCTTAAGAATAAAAATCACAATGTTGATTCAAAGAAGGAAAGATTTACTAAAATAGTTGATGCTGAAGACGTTTGTTCTTGGCTGCACTTTCTCTTGGATAACTAGATTTATTTCTCTAGGTGATTCGCTTTTTTAACAAACGATAAGTATTCCCATGGGTACTAACTGTGCTATTCATCTAGCTAACTTTTATCTTTTCTCTTATAAATTTGAATTTATAAAAAGATTAGTTTCTTGTGGTACTTGTTCCATATTATTGCATAAATTAACTCATGTTAGAAGATATATTGATGACTCATTTGTTCCTGATCTTCCTAATTTTTGTAGTTCTTTATATAAAGACCCTAACGATTTTGGTGGACGAATCTATGCTAAAGACTCTTGTGAACTTAATTGTACAACTAGTGATGATAAGTTGCAATTTTTTAGACCTGCCTATAAGCTAGGCTAGGTTAGGTTTATTGGTTGACATTTTTGATAAAAGGCTGCAGCCAGAATACAGTAACTTGAACGTAATTCACATGCCTCATATTTCTTCGAATATTTCAAATTCTGTTAAATATGGAGTGATCACTTGTCAATTCTACAGGTTTTCCCGTCTTTGTACTAGTAGAGATTTTTTTGTAGAACATGAACTTGAAAAGATTCTTCAATATGGTAAATGAACTTATAAATACTTGTAGTTATAAATTTTAACGAGCAAGCATCTACTGAAAGGACAAATTTAGTGCCTTTACTCTTTCAAAAGCGATGAGGGAAGGATTGATGTATCTACAGTAACAATATGACCTAAATAAGGATCACAAAACTTCACTCTAACATGTTCTTGAAAACGTACAAAAGCAGACCGAAAAGTCGGCCAACATATACCATATGAAGAAACAAAATGTTTTGAGCCACAAAGCTTTGCTGGCTTTTGAGCTCATGTTTGCACAAACACAAGGGAACTACCCGAACACGAAGACCAAAGCTTCGAGGACTGAAGGATACCCGAAGACAAAGACCAAATGTTTGTGGACTGAAGGACACCCGAACATGCAGGTCAAATGTTCGTGGACTGAAGGACACTTGAACGCGAAGATCAAATGTTCGTGGACCCAAAGGCTCAATGGAGAAGACGAAGGTGAAGAAGACTCGAAGACCGAAAGGCGGCAGATCTTCACGCTCCAAGTACAAAGGAAATAAAAAAAGTACCAGGGGGACATACCCCTCTACGGATGATGCTGAAGGCAATTTGAATACCGTTAGAACGTGCTTAGTCAGCCGTTCTTGTAATCTCAGATTAGATTAAACCCTTTCTCTTCCCATCTATATAAGCAGATTGAAGATAAGAGAATTGGTTGCATTGAACATCAGTTGGATTGTCAATTGCATTGGAACATCAATTTGGTTGTATACCAATGTAAGCTAAGCACATTGTTGCTAGCCGATGTCCAAGAAGTCCGCAAGTAAGCGAGACGATCTGATATAATTCGTGAGAGAGATAGTGCCTCTCACGCCGATGTGCTGTGTGGGTTTGTCACAACAACGCTCTTACAAAAGCTCATTGATAATATAGTAGCTATGATGCACATAGTGAATGATCTCAAATGCTTTGATGTCTGATTGTTGTCTGTTCGTAATCAGATGTTTATTCATAATTTCGCACACTGGTTCTTGGAGACAGATCAAGACATCAAGTGAATGGCATTGGTTCGCTATGACTCAACACAAACGGCAAAGATCGACGATTAGACGATGTTCTATTCGTACCAACAATGCAACAAGACTTGCTCTCAATCGCAAAAATAGCAGACGCCGGGATGCGCGTGATGTTTTCAAACAAAACATGCCATGTCGTTGATGCCAGCACTAGCACACTGATTACACAAGGAAGACGAAAGGGTAACTTGTATCACTTGAAGGTACGCCTACCAGCAGATCAAGCACACCAAGCTCACGAATCCATAGATGTTCTATGGCACAGAAGACTATGCCACATGAACCTTGTATCAAGCATGCCAGCATGGAGCTATCACAGGAGTAAGCATCACGAATGCAACGAACTCGACAACCTGTGATGCGTGCATGAAAGGGAAGATGTCCCGAACTCCTTTCACCAAGAGTGAAACAATCTGTGCAACAATGGTACAAGAAGAAGGATCATGCCCTGCGATCCTTGGGTTTCGAACCACTGATAGCCAATTCCATTATTTATGTAAGGATCACAGATGGGGAGATCATCATTGTTGCTGTGTATGTGGATGGCACACTGATACTATGCAGAAGCGAAGAGCTCATTGCCTAAGTGAAGAGCGAAATCTCAAAACATTTCGAGATAACAAACCTAGGAGAAGCCAGATGTCATCTAGGCTTGCAAATCAACCGCGACTATGACGAAGGAAAGCTATGCCTTCATCACTCTAGGTACATCTAGAAAATCCTAGATGATTTCGGGATGATAGATTGCAAAGGGACAAACACCCCAATGCTTGTAGGAACAATTCTGACAAATGAAAAAAGTCCAAAGACTGACGAAGAGAAAGAGATCATGCAGCACATGCCTTATAGGAGGCTAATTGGATCACTAATGTATTTAGCAGATAACACCCGCCCTGACATTGCTTATGCCGTGTTCAGGATGAGCCAGTTCAGCACGAACCCAGGCTTAACACACTAGAAGATCGTGAAGCGAATCTTACAGTACCTTCAGAGGACGAAGGATTTCGGGCTGTGTTACTCTCGTGATGCCGGAATCCAGATGCACTCCTACAGCGATGCAAGTTGAGCATCACTCAAGGACGACTGCAAAAGTGTCTCAGGAGGGTGCACCATTGCAGCAAGTGCGACAATTCTCTGGGTCAGCAAGAAGCAGACCATCACAGCTCAGTCATCTGCGAAGCAGAATATATTGCAGCCGCGAAGATGGCCAACGAAATCACATGGCTCAGACAGTTCCTCGACGGACTGGGTGAAATCACCAAAGAGTTTCTGATCTTGCAAATGGACAATACTTCTGCCATACACTTGACGAAGGATCCCATGTTTCAATCAAGAACGAAACACATTGCAATCAAATATCATTTGATAAGGGACCTAGTCGCAAGAAACGAATTGAAGACTAGCTTCATTGGAATGAAGCAAATGGTGGCAGACATCTTCACCAAGTTCTTAGAGAAATGAACTTTCGAGAGGCAGAGGAAGAATCTAGGAGTCGTAAAGCTACCACACTTTGAGAGGGAGTTGAAGAAACAAAATGTTTCGAGCCACAAAGCTTTGCTAGCTCTCGAGCTCATGTTTGCACAAACACAAGGAAACTACCCGAACGTAAAGACCAAAGCTTCGAGGACTGAAGGATATATCCAATTTCACAAATTTATATAGAGAAGTCAGTAATATCATTTGGTAAAGCTTAAAAAGTCAAAGGATCTAAATCAAAACAATATCATAAAATTCAGTAAACAAAAAATCTTAGCCAAACAACATTGCTTATGTCTCATCAATACCCAAGCATAAGTTGCTAACTGGGTTTCGAAAAAATCTGAAGAACTTATGAAATTTAGCAAAGCTAGAAAATTTAAAATGAAAAGCATCTAAATCCTTATCTTCATGCATATGCTCACCATTAATGACCTATATATTTAATGGGGATGATGCAAAATATGTGGACACATAACTAGGAAATGATTTTTGGTTGTTTTGAGCATACCAAAGATATCTCAAGGCAAATGGCATGCTCTAGATGTAGTGGTGATGTTATGTTCTTGATTTGAGAGATGGTTATGTGAGTTTTTACATTTTTTTATTTGCTAGCATTGGTTAATAGTCAAACTAGCCTGCTGTTGTATGGAATTGTTGTTATTAACTGTCAGAGGAGAACACCTCAGTGGCAGGAGTTTACCAAGGTGATGAGGTTTTATGACATCACCGATTTGACATATTATTATGTCATAAAATCTTAAAAAACTTGTCAAATTACTTGTTTAATAATAATATGTGTACTATTTCTTATCTCATGATTTTGTCTTGTATGTCAAATCTCAAGAAAAATAAAATTTATAACAATATAAAACTAGTTTTAACAATTAAATACTACCATAATGATCTTTGAATTGATTTTTTTACATTCCATCATATTAAAAAATATATTTTATGTAAAATCCTACAATAAAATATTCTCATAAAATCTAGAAAAGATTACGAGAATATTGAATGACATTTGAAGCATGCAAGCCCATGTGGGGGACCCTCTCACGTGCCAAGAGAGGGAAAAAAAACGCGTGGAACATCCACGCGTGGATTATCCACGCGTGGATAACTTCTACGTGGATAATCCACGCGAAACTTGAATGACAATAAAATGGCATTTTCGCGAGCATTCTTGCTCCTCTTCTTTTGCTTTCAAGTTTTATAGGTTTTCTAATCTAGTGTTTAGTGCTCTTGCTTGCTATTGCTCTTCTAAGCTCTATAGATCTTGCTTGCTTGCTTTTGGTTGCTCTTCATTGCTAGTGATCTTGCTCTTGCTTTTGCTTGATCTATTGATCTTCTTTGTTCTTGCTTACTATTGATCTATTGCTTTCTATTCATTGCTTACTCTTCTAATCTAAAAGTCTTCAATACTCTTTCACTCCCATTCTCCACTATCTTTTCTTTGAGGAGATGAGAAAAATGCACTTCCAACTAGTTGAAGATGATGTGCAAGGAATCAAGTCAACATTGATCTTAAAAAAGAGGAAATGTAGGTCCATGGCAGAGAAAGCTATGAGTTCCACGCTTGATGATATTAAATTGACATTACAAACATTGGTTTCTGATCAGGAATTATTGTAGGCATGCAAGACGTCTGTTGTTGAAACTCAAGCTCCAAGTGCTCTTCCACCACTTCCAAGGTGGTCAATCAAGAAACAACGACATCTTGGTAGGGTTTTCTGCAACTCATGGGATCAGGAGACGAGTCAGCGATATCACATAAATGCGGTCAAGATTGGGATATGGCAAAGTTCATGGAAAATTTTGTAAAAAAAATTATGATGATTGTTCAATTGACAAATTGGAGATATGGTTGGAAAATTGGGAACAATATTGGATTCTGGACAGAAGTGGCGCTTTAGAAACACAAGAACTGGGATATGCTATATAAGTTGACAATACACGAGGCAACCATTGGTGATGAGGGATGGGGGGCCATAGGTTGGGGAGTCTAAAAAGCTTGGCACGGGAGTATTCATTGCAAGCACAAAAAGTACATTGACGGATGAGAATTCATAGAAGGCCAATAGGAATGGTCTCTAGGGAGACTAGTAGGAATATTGGAAATGAAATTGGCCCCCAACAAGAGATAAATTAGTGTTTGAGAGAAGTATAGAATGAATGTCAAGAGTGCTAGTAATACAAAGGGACCCATGATGGAATAAGTGATGGTTTGTGACGGAACAGACTTGGTGATGGCTAGATGAAGTAGCTGGGGGAAGCACATACATCACAAAAGTCAAAATAGGTTAAGATATGCAACAACAATTCATCAAATTTGACTAGAGTAGTAGTGACAAGATTATAAATAAGAGCTAGACAATGAGACAAAGCATCAACAACAACATTTGACCAACAGGGTTTATATTGGATATTGATTTGAAAGGAATATAGAAATTGCAGCCAATGATATGAATAGTAGCAAATTGAGAGGCAGGCTTGCGTAGATGCAGAGGTAGATAGAGAAATGTACTAACTTGGTGAACATTAGTAGGAGTGGTCCAAGTGAAGATAACTTTAAGCTTACCAGGATGAAGGCGAACATGGCCATTGGAAACAAGAAAACCTAAAAATTCAATCTCAAAAACAACAAAAGAGCATTTGGATTGTTTGGCATAAAACTGATGAGCAACAAGGAGATGAAAAGCAATAGTCAAATGGGAAACATGCTTAGACAAGAGGATGTCATATCATGCATCCCATCTAGAACAAAGATCAATTTTGGAAATTTTTTTTGGCTTTATAGAGTTAATCAGAAAGGTTTGAGAAATAGGGTACTGCCTACAACTAGTAAGCTTATTTAGAGCACAATAATCATTACAAAGACGCCCATTTCTTTTGTCACAAAATAAAATAGGAGGACCAAAAGGACTATGACTAGGTACAATTAGGCCCTGACGGAAGAGGTCATCATGGATTTGATGTTGGACTTCATCACGTTTGAATTTAGACGAGTATGAGAAGGAGAAGAACTAGGGAGAAGGCTCAAAGCGGTGGTTGACATCACACAAAGATGGCAATGTGGTAGGCTCAACAAAACATTTTGAAACAGTTATAAAAGTCAAAAATCACTTGAAGTAGCTGTGTAGTTGAACAAATAACAGGTAGAGCTGGAACATCTTAAATTGCATGAGCACATATGGCTGTTGCATAATGAAGCTTAGGAAGGCCTTACAGAAATTGCTTACCAGACACAAGCTTCAGATGGATGGAAAGAAATGAATAATCAGATAGTGTGGTGGGCAAAACAATGAAATTAGATAAAAAGGTATGAGAGATGGTGATTCCATAAAAATAGTCCATGACACTGTGGCCACCACTATGAGGGTGGCAACTATAGTCACCAGAACTTGGCCAATAAGAAAAACCATTAAAAATGGCAAGCTCATGAGCCTTGCTTAGCAGAAGAAAAAGCTCACCATATATAGAAACCAAGCCACCAACATCAAAAAATATCCTATCAAATCCCATATCCACACTATCCAAGGCATTCTTGCGTTCTTCCACTTGGATATATAGGTAAAATCTGAAAGATACTAGTAGATACAGAAATTAAGAGCAATCATTCAGAAAGTATTCGATATTCAAAGAAGACATGAGACTAGTCATTAGTACCTTTGTAAAACTGAAGTACATGGGTATTTATTGATTGACTCAGCCTCTCACAAGCTGACACGTGGCAGAGATACCACATTCCCACGATGCAATTCTGTTTTCAGTTGACGTAGACTTTCAACTAACTAACACTTCCCCTTCAGCACAGTGAGAGGAGAGTTCCAATTTTCTACATATTGCTAGGTGTTTTGCTTTACCTAAAGATTTTGTGCATACATCTGCAAGCTGTTCCTCATTAATCCAGATTCAGGATTCCAAGTCATTCGACTACACTGAAAAATAGACAGTACTATAAGAAAAATCAGGAGTCGCGAAGAAACAGGTTACTATCTCCTTTAAACGCTCAATGTCTTCTTTACTGAAAACATTTTCTGTACCACATTAAATGGCCCTGATACCATGAAAGATACTAGTAGATACAGAAATTAAGAACAATCCTTCAGAATTTAGAAAGCATTCGATATTCAAAGAAGACGTGAGACTAGTCATTAGAACCTTCGTAAAACTGAAGTACATTCAATGAAAACCATGAAACAGTACATGAGTATTTATTGATTGACTCAGCCTCTCACAAGCTGACACGTGGCAGAGACATCACGTTCCCACAATGGAATTCTGTTTTCAGTTGATGTGGACTTTCAACTAACTAACAGATGATCTAAAAAAATAGATGTGCCCTTCAATTTAGATTTGAGACTCAATACTTTTATTCTTTCTTGGCATTCCTTCCAATAGCTGGACCTTCTCTTCAAGAGTTGCATTATCCCTGATTAGAGCGATTGCCCCCTTAAGATGTTGGACTTCAATTGAGCATCCACTTAGATTTTGAGGTAGCCTTCATATGCTTGTCTTGGCATATACTGGTCTGTTGCTGAAGCAAGATTGATGGTAGCATCGGCTGGAGGAGCGACAACATCAGAAGCAGCATTGATGAAGGAAGAGGAGGCAGAAGTGGAAGCTACCGCACAACCAACAATAGGCAACACAACCAATTTTTTTTATAGCTAGCTACAATTTAGCTAGATTTTGGAGAACATCTCTCTCATAAACATATCCACGATTGTAGAACATTTTCCAATTTTTTAGTGGAGGAATTAGCTAGGATCCTACATTATATCGATTGTTAAAGGGGTTGTGCTCTATCAAATTTTACTATATTTCTCCTACTATTTTGATCTTATGTACAAAGAAACAAGAACATATTTAAAAAAAAATCTAAAAAGGTTTTAGTGGTTGTTTAGCTACTGTTTTGGGAGATTTAAGCCATTGAAATTGGAGGTGGATTTAGTAGACAATTCAACAGATGCTTTGATGTAGTTTATCTACTATATATGGCAGCTGATTTATCTATTGTTTCATAAAGATTTATTCTACCCACAGCTACTATTTTAATATAGCTGCTACTTCGATAACAAATTGGTAGCATCAATCACCCTCATGGTTTGTTGATTTTTTAGCTCACAAAGTCTCATTGCAAACAAAAAGAGCAAAGTTCCTAATCTGAAGTGTCAAGTATACCTCTGAGAAAGTGATGTCCTAATGAGAGTGTAGTAGTGTCTATGTAATAGCTACTAAGAATGATTGCATTCGTGGAATTGTAACTTGAAATAGTAAATAATTGCATGGCTAAGTCTTAACAACAATGTCAAAATAGCTGGTAATTATTAGTTTGAACTTTAAAATTTGTCATGTTGTTGCCACATCTATCTCATCATTCCCTTGTGAAATAAGAGACTTTCATTTGTTGGAGGATGTCGCCAACTTGACCCCTATATCTATGTCAATTGTATGCAATGATCTAGTCTCTTTAGTAACCTAAGGTCTCTACCTGACTATTTTGTTACGGTTTTATTTCTTTCCTTGAGAGATACACGAGTTTAAAAGAACCTCATCTCAAAACTGAGCAATGATCTATAAGTCTTCGTAAGTCTTCAAGCACAACCCTACTTAACCCTAAAGCATGCATCTTGGTTTCCAAGGGGGGCTTGAACCTGGGACCAAAGAAACTTTGCATGCCAAGCTAACCCATAGAGCCAACCCCGTTGGATCAAACCCTAAAGCATGAAATGATAGCTCCTTAAATGCATTTGTTCATAGTTTCCTCAACTTTGAAACAAAATATAATAGTCGGAGACATAGTTGCCCGTTCTGGAACAGAACGTGTTCTGGAACGCGTTCCAAAATGCATTCCGTTCTGGAACTTGACCAATTTTTTTACGTACGTTTTTACGAAGGAAAAAAGTGGGATACTGTAATATCATTGTTCCTGTCGTTTCTCTACCTCGCTCAGCTCCGATGCAAAGCGGAGTGACGGGGCAAAAAGCTAGTTGGCTCAAAGGAATTCTAGGATGATCTAGCTTGAGAGTGGGTGTTCTTTTAACAAGGTAAAAAACAGCGATGCTGACTTCAACCTATAAAAAAAATACGCTGGAGATCGCTGGAGTCATCTACACTAGATAGACAGATGCACAGTTGGATCTCATTAACTGAAATTGTTGGAGCATTCCAGGACCTTTTTTTATATATACATAAAAAGAAAATGTTCCGACCCTGTACATTCCGGCCTAAAAGGGTCGGAACGGGTTTTCAAGGAACTTGGAGAACATAATACTTGTAGGTCCTTGATGCATTTGGTATCTTAAAATTAACCATGGTTATTTAAACCTTCAGTCAAGAACCTCAACAATTATCCAAAAAGCATACTTGTTAATAGGGTGCCTAACCCTAATGGAGACTAGGCATCCTTGAATCTGCTTTCCTTTACTGAATTCTTATGATTAGGGTTTTGTGATTTCTTTGAGTAAGCTTGAAGATGCAATGTTCCTTTTTGAGGGGACCTGTAAGGCAGTCTATTGCCATCTACCCATCGTATCTTTATAGCCGACTCATTATCATTTGACATCATACATAGTGGATGAAAAGCACATTAGCGAGATGCTTTCAAATGTTTGAAGAGAACTGGCCGAGGTAAAGAATATAGTGAGAATTTTTTTGCACTTTTGTATTCTTGATTTTATTCCTTGAGAGATTCTTCTTTGAGTGGGGGAAAGTTATTGAGACATGATGTTGGACCTTATCGTCCATCTACAATACAACAGATCTAAGCGCCTCAACTTTAGAGGACAAATTAATTTTCATTTATCTCCTTTGCCATGTAAGCTTTGTAATATTTGCAATGACTAGCAACCCATTCTAGTCTTTCCAACCTTCTAGCCAGTCCTCTCATTATTGAAAGTAGCTGATTTTTTTCTCCAATATACTTTATCTGAGCTTGTTGAAATTCAGGTCAGGAAGTTATGTTTCTAACATAATAGTTCAGGTCATTGAGTTCAAGATTGTACTCAGCACTCCCTAACTAATTGAGATTATTCGTACACATACATAATGATACCATAGTACATAGTATATTCATACAATATCAATGAGTCACAATACATTTGTATATCTTAATTAGCTTCAAGTTTCTGCTTCCTTGGCATACTTTAGAAGACCTAGTTGAATTACTCCAACCAGGACCTCTTAAGACATCTTCTGACATCATCGTTTTTGCTGCACATCTTCAGTCAACATCTCTGTTTTTGAGCCATTTGTCTTCAGCTTTTTGGAGATGCTGAAATGTCAGTGTATTAGATGCCGAGTAATTATGTAAAATTACGTCCTCCAATGATGAAGCTGTGACAACTTCCTGTCCTTTCCTTGAGGTCAGGAGTTTGACTCCAATTCAGTGCACAAATTAGGACATAAAAGAGAAAAACAACAATGATCTCAAATTACAATTTAAAGGTAGCTTATAGTGTGCTGAAACATCAGGCGAGCAATGAGCAGCAACCAAACCTGCTCAGGGCACAGACTTGCAGCAATAAAAGCTTGCTGAGATACTTCATTCACATATTGAGAAATTTTGTAAAACAAGTGCCAAACGAAGATGGTAGATCCTGAAAATTAGTCCACTTGTGGTGTTGACACCCAACCTGATTTTGCAATCGGCTCTTAACGTCATAGTATCAGCAATTAATCCACATCAACCTGATGCTTAATTTTCTACACAGTAAATCTGCAAATTTGAAGCGATTCTTATGGAAAGGTGTGAAAATCAGCAATCACCATGGACTTGTTAGTAGTTGGCGTTCATTTTTCTGTTTTACAACTGAAATTGGAGAATTGGACTATCTTAAGGACCCGCTGCTCACTCCCTCTTCGGAGGACATGCATCATCCCCCTGGAATGAAGAATCGATGACACAAATTGGTAGCACATACTCTCTGGATTGTTCAACATAGAAACATGCATGAATGAAAATAGGCTGTTTTGCAGAACCTCTTATGGAAAAGCTCTATCAATCGAGCTTACTCCAAGCAGAATCCCTTTAGTGACCTAGTTCACATTCCAAGAGATGCACTTTGTTTTCCGACAGTTATGCTAGGAACTTCCAATAGGATCCCAACTACTTAAACCCATACTTGCTACTTGAAAGTCATGGTGGTGACAGTATAGTTTGGTCCCTTGGGCCTCTACACTGACAATAAAATTATATAGAAGTTACAGGGCCGTCAAAACCAAATTATTCTTTTAATTTTTATGCAAGAAAATAGTTTATGTGCACATCATTTCCAATGCTTTTGTCAGTGTGAAAGGACCTGAAATACCATAGCAAAGGCAATTATCTGGGGTCTCATGCTTTTAACTACTTAATTACATTGATAGTTAGAACATACCCTTCTGAAGCCTATCGTCTTAACTATCGTCTAACATATCATTTGCTGTGACAACATCTTGGGTGGTGACATTCTGCTTAACCATGTAGGTGATTTCCAATGCATGCAACCTCGAGCTTTCAGCAAGCAGCACTCTGAGCAAAGAACTATTTGAGGTTAACAGTCTTTTCTAATCTGACTGTAATTTCTTATTTAAACTTTCAATGAGATCCTTATGTCGAACTGCTGAATTTCTCCTGATGGAACCTTTTGTGCATCTTTTCCAGGTAGTGGATTACTTTCACGACATGATAGCAACTATAGATTCTCTTCTTGAGGCTTATCCTCCTGCTGCTAAAATCTTGACCTCTGCAGGCTTCATGAAGTACTTACTATGCAACCTATGCACAAAGCTTTGTTCTTCCTTTGAAAACTGTGCCCTTCACAAGAGCAACTGTTTTTTCTTAAGCAATAAATCAAAATTTCCATCATAACACTTGGAACTGACAGCTGAGTTCTTTCAGCAATCCACCAGGAGGTTTGCTTTCTTTTGTGGCGGGCATTCATGATTTATTTATACCAATTCTTCAGAAAGGACTTACTATTATTATTGGCTGGAGGAAGAAGCTTCCTCAAGCTATAGTTGATGGTCACCAAAAGGATGAAGAACTAGAGTATACACATTTCAATACACAACTTCAGCTGAAAAGGTTGAGGGTGAGGTTGGTAAAGCTTGCCTGGCATCTTATTTCAATCAGTTATCTCCAGATAAGGGGTGAGCAGGCATATGATTTGACCTTAGATGAGGGCAGAGCTTTTGGAGCTTGTCATGGTGAGGAACATCCAGAAAAGAGAGGTGAAGAATTGTTACAAGCACTTGCTACAATTGCTGCTGGCGCAAAACTTGATGTCTCAAATTCTTGTTCCAAGAAGTCAACCATCAGTGGAAGTTTACTTTACAGTATACAAGCGAGAAACCATCTTACATTACAAATTGCCAAACTCCAAGAAAATGGTAAGATCTTCAGGGTAATTGTGTTTTGAAGTAGAACTGTGAATTGCTGTTATGAATAAGAACACAAATAGGAATAAAATTCTCATTTCAGCTTGTACTAAATCCAAAATTCAAGTACAACTATACTGGTAACCCAAGTTTTGAGCTGAGTTAAACTATAGCAACATATTTATGGTCATGCAGTTTCTGGATATATTTTTTTGTGGGGGATGTGTTGAAGTTCATGTGTTCATTTTCATGGACTGTTTTGGCGCCACTGTACATCGTTAGAAGGCAACTCGACGTTTGACCTGGCGCATTCCTCGTCCACTCATGCCCTTGGTCTCCCTCTCCCTGTGCCTGAACTCATGGCTGGGAATGCTCCAGAGTCAAACATGAATGTGCTTTGGAAAAGTATTTAATGTCTTTTGAGTACCCAAAGGTACATAAGAGTGAAAAAGTACACTGAGAACGAGGAAGTAAGGCCTATACCCCCCTCTCGTTCAGACAACTTTCCTAAATGGATTCATAGTAAAAGACATCTACATGCACCAACTTGAAGGTTATGAACTCCATAAAGCCTTGTAAGGATTGAAATAGTCACCAAGAGCATTTTTTCAAAGAATTAACTCTTTTTTTATACATCATGGTTTTAAACCAAGCACTTCTAATTCAAATGTATACTATTAGGCTCTAGGAAATTTCTTTGTTACTCTTACATTGTATGTTAATGATACATTGCTTCTCGGCAATGACATCAAACTTATATGAAGTAAAAGCTATTTGATACGACAGATCTAGGAGAAGCACAGTTCTTTTTTGGCATCCAAATCCATAGAAACGGGAGCAATAGACTACTTTATATTAGTCAACAAAGATACATTGATAATCTATTGCATGACTATGATTTTCAAATCCATAAACTTGTAAATTTTCCAATGGATCCAGGCATAAAATTGTCTAAGGATCATTGCCATCAGACAGATGTAGAAAGAGAGCAATTCAAGTCAAACCTTGGAATAACGCATTGGAAGGCACTTATCAGAGTGTTAACACAGATGCAGATTGGGCAGGAAACATGGATACAAGAAAACTCACATTAGTTATGTATTCCTACTCAATAATGGTCCTATTTCATGAAACAACAAAGAAGCGAACTCAATAGCCTTATTTTCTACTTAAGCAGAATATATCTTTCCAACACATGCAACAAAAGAATGCATTTGGCTTAGACAATTATTCTCTAACATCGGACTAGCTCAGATTAGTCCAACACAATTTTTTTTGTGACAATCAAAGGGCTTTTGCATTGTCACAAAATCCTAGGTTTCATTTCGGAGTAGACATATTGAGATAGAATATCATTATGTTAGAGAGAAAGTTCTAAATAGAGAAGTTTGTCCAATTTTTTGCATAACACAGTTCATGGCCGCAGACGTTTCCCCTAAGGCTCTAAATTCAAAGTATAAGGGGAAGCACCTCAAGATCCTGCTTACAACACACACACAAAGGAATAACTATGGAGCCAAAACCTCCCAACCAAGTAGAACCTACCGATCAATCTCCAATAGCCTCACCCCCAAGCCACGGGATAGGATGTTGATGGAGAGAGAGAGAGAGAGAGAGAGAGAGAGAGAGAGAGAGAGAGAGAGAACTGGCAATCAATCACACAATAGAGAATGGTAGTAGGTTGAGTTTCTCCAAGGATACATAGACCCCGTAGTGCCTGTGCATGTGCCCATGCAAGCCTATTGCATTCCTATGCATGTAAGTCATTACTATTGATACTCTACATCATGCCAATAATCATCCTAAACCATGCAATAGTTCCATATGTCATTATATGTGTGACTAGGTCCTCACAAGGTTATTAATTACATTTCTGGCCTAGTTTGGAATGATGAGGCATAATTTATAAACTCGTATACTGGAGTACCAGATATTCACATCAAGAATTATTCTGGATCCTCTGTACCGGACCTGGACGTAACACAAATAGTCATAATAGATTTTGTGAGATGCTCAAGTTAAGGAAAAGGAAGTTACAAGAATCCTCATTAAGGGGGAGTGTTAGAATTCTCGCTTAATTTTGCTGTTAATGAGAAATTGTCAAATTTGCAGAAATACTCAAGTTTTCTAACAGTCTCCAAAAATACATTGAGTTTGGCACAGTTTGTAAAAATACGCAAGATTTGGCATAGGCCACCATCGTGAGAGCGGCAAGTGAATCCGCTAGAGTTTGGTAAACAAGCTAAGCCACAAAAAATGGTTTACTATTGGGCCCCTCCAAAATGAAATAAATGCTCATCGTAAGTTGTGATCAATCCTAGATAATTGGTGAAAATCCTAACAATGCCCAAATCCATCTCACTAATAGCATGTATGTGATACTGATCAATAATATCATGAAACTCTGTCTGACATGAACCAAAATCTGAATTGCTCTACTCTGAATAATGAACAATCTCAGAGGAAAGCTCAGAATACGGAAAATCACCCTCAACAGAAGTCACAAGAGGAAAACAACCAATCAAGGACCGGACATGGAGACTCTCTAAATAACCATTCAACTCGACCTAAACCTTTGCCACTTGGGGAACGTGGAGAGAGAGAGAGAGAGAGAGAGAGAGAGAGAGAGAGAGAGAGAGAGAACGAGCTACATTTCAAACGCCAGAGGGCATATACATGGAATATTTTGTCTCGTCTCTAGAGGTAGGCTCACGAGGTCATTGGAGGCAAGAGGTCTGAAAATTCTTACCTTTGAAGCTGGTTTGTCTCTGAAGGCAGCCCAAAACACTGGAAAAAGCACTTTTCTGCCACAAGCCTCCCTTGCATGGCGCCAAAGCTGGTTAGTGCCAAATATGGAATTTGACACCCTAGATATCAGTAGCTTCCAAACCTGCACAAAAACAACATCAACATTTTTCTTTACTACATCGCTCCTACCACCTATTAATCAGCATTGAGTTCTGTCATCCACCTGACAATTTAATCACCAAAAATACTAGCAATCTGATCAACAATAGGAAGAAACAACAATTCGATTCGACAGGTAAAAAAATCAGCAAGCTTATTACAAACGGATTTTTCAAGCAAATCATAAATGCATTTTGGTCTCAAATGTAGCGTTTCAATTGTGTTCGGGAATGTTGCATTTTGGAACATTTTTTGTTTTTATTATAAATTTTTTACGTCTTAGGGAAAAGAAAGAAAAGCCGTGTTAATTAATAAAATGATATGGATCAATTTCATCGATGCTCATGTAGACCTAGCTAGAAATGACGAGGATTATGCAACGTTAGTAGACATTGCAGAATGTTTATTAATTCTAAGCTGCACAACACAAATCCTAGAAAATTCAATTGCCATCACACACACTTTGCAACAAAATGGAGTGAAAATTATTGAGACAGTATGTATACTATGTATGTAAATTTTTATATGTATTCTGTGTTTTTTTTTTCAGCGTGTCTGGCCACGATTTTGACCATTGCCCAGAAACTCGTTCACGAGAGAGAGAGAGAGAGAGAGGGAGAGAGAAAGAGAGAGAGAGTCTTTATGCCTTTTGGATTTCTGAATTATAAGAGGCGATTGTTGTGCGAAAATAAAAATGCAAATATCCTGACCATGATGATGAGCTTCTAGTGTACACATGATGAACCAGCCCTGTTATGAGTCCTACAATGAATTATGGCCGTGTGATGTATTGACACCCATTTTTGCAGGATTTATCGCCCTCAATCAGGCGCAGTATGATCATGTAGTTTCGTTGTTGACTAGGAGTGCATGGGGTCAACCACAGACAGGCAGCCAGGACTCTCATTTGCAAGATGTAAGCTCACCATGTGCTGAGGCTCAAAACGATGAGCACAGGGCTATGGTTCACAAGTCAAAAGGCAACCTAAGTGAGGACAAGCTAGGGTTTAACAATGAAGCTGCTTTATCTTCTTCGTATGGATATAGTGAAGAGATTACACCTGGTGTTGATGTTGGACAGGAAGATGGTACCTTAGAGGAAGCTTTTGATATCAAGGTCATACATGCTGGGGAAGAGTTACTCAAGAAATTACAATGCAGGGACGTGATGAATAGCGAAGATGAAAAAGGGAAGTACCGCAAATTTAAAAAGCAGCATAGAGGTGCAAAGGAGCCGAAGTCAGTGGCAACTGATACGCGAAGATGGAGAGACAATCTCATCTATGAAGATGATAGTGGAACAGATGCCAGGAAAAAATTCCGAAGAAGAAGAACAAAGTCTAGTCCTGATGAAAAGAGGAAATTTCAGCTTTCAAGCAGGGTACGAACACTATGTAAAGAAGGTGATAAAGACAAAGAGCAGACAGTACACTGCCAGGTTAACACCAAAAGGCATCACAGATCCTTGGGTCGTAATGCAACAGCTGTCTCAAGCATAGAGAAGGCCCGGGGACTTGGGAGGAATGATGAAATTCTGGATGGGCAACTGGGTGTTCATATTTTCAGTTGATCTTAAAAGAGACCCAAGTTCAAGAGGCAAACAAAAATAGTTGCTTGTGAGCTTCATAGGACGTGCAACAGGTTAAAAGCAAGCCTAGGCAGGAAGTTTTATGTACAGAGTTCTCAAAGGGATGGCATTTGGCATTTGACCTGAAGCCATTGGCATCCAGGTTTGTTAGCTTGAGATCAAACTTCCCCCTACTATGAATGTGGATCAATCACGTCCGAATTGGGTTTCTCGGTACAAGGAATGTGTGGGCAGCAGGACTAAAGGGCACATTTGTATGTTGACTTCTCTAGCTCGTCTTGAACATGATCCATGTTTTTCTACAACCTTTCCTTCAATCTCCAATGTTTCTTGATTCCTTATACACAATATTCACATTGTACATACAATGTACATAAGTAATATTCACATTCTTAGGGCATGGCCACAATAATGAGCACAAAACTCCCAAGTTTTTGAGGCATTGGCTCTCATGTGTCCCTTTCCCATGCCTACCATCTTATAAGTACATACTTACAATAAATATGAAAAGATTCCTTGGATGTCTATTTTGTGACTTTATCTATCAAATGCTATGCAAGTCTATGCAATAAAAAACTTTTCCAAGTATGCCCTTGCTAAGCAATAAAAAATCATGATAATGGTCATTAAGTTTTCCACACAATGATAAAACTATTGAGCACAACACTCAAAAAAGTGAATTCCCGTTTACTTCTTTGGATGACTGACATGCTTACCCAATCACATATTTTGATGTCGAGCTATCCAAAAGAGACATTTGCTTTTGCTCTCCCACATGTCTCTAAAAATTTGCTTCCATGCTAAGAATGTTATGGCCATTTCAAATGAAATTCATTGAGGCAGTCTTTTTCAATGATTTAAGTGCCCTGCATAAGGCAAGGCTTCTTGTGATATATCCATCACTTTGTATTTATATCGCAGTGGTTTTGAGTAATTCAAGTAGCATTATTATCTACAATATTCACTTTGTAGATAATTTATAATCACATCCTTAGGTATAGCCACAATATTGAGCATAAAATTCCCAATTTTTTGGAACGAGCAAGCTTTTATGCATATGTACAATATTTATCAAGAGAGTCTATCGTAAATAATTTATAATCACATCCTTAGGCATAGCCACAATATTGAGCACAAAATGCCCAATTTTTTGGAGCCAACAAGCTCTTATGTGTCCCTTGCACATGCATATCATCTTATAAGTACATATGTACAATAACTATCAAAAGATTCCTTGATGTCTATTTATTTATTTATTTATTATCAAATCTTATACAAGTCGATGTTGTAAAGAACTTTTCAAAATACACCCTTGCTAAGTAGCCAACCAAAAACATGATATATTACACTCAATTTTCTACACAAGAATAAACTATTGAGCACAATGCTTAAAAAAGTGACAATTCCCCTTTTCTTTTCCAAATGATTGACAAGCTTGCATTGTTGACGTTGCATATTTTGATATTGTGCTATCCAATAAAACCATTTGCTTTTGCTCTCCCACTTGCCTCTTGAAAACTTGTTTCCATGCTTTGAAACTAAGAATGCTATGTCCATTTCAAATGAAATTCATCAAGGAATTTCATAAAGCTTTTGGAAAATTGAGCTTTTTTTTTTTTTTTTATAAAAAATGGGGCGTGTATTAACAAAGAGAAATTTTACAATTATACAACACTAGAGAGGTTATTTTTGCGTCTCTCCACTGAACTCAAAATCCAGATCCGTAGCTTAGTAAGGGCCTTAACCTTGACCAACTGACAAGACTTTTTAGACTTTTTTTTATACTGACTCTGGACCGCTCCAAAATAATTGTTGAGCAATAAATAAAATTGGAAAAACAAAAAAGGAAAGTGTTGCGAGGGTCATGGCATCCTGTGTGTATAAGGCCATGGCCCAATGAGCACGCAAGTCAAGTTGTAGATAGAATAAAAGGACTTGGGCCTTATTGTTAATAAAATAAAACTTGAGGCCACAATGTCAAGTTAATAAACTTAGTCTAAACTTACAAAGTTGGGTCCACATTGAAACTCACATGTATCATGTGATTTCTAATGTACTTTTTTAAGATCCTTGGATTAGATTGGACCCAAGATGAATGGTGAAAATTAGAGCTCATATTTTTAGAAGTAGGCAATAGGATTTTAGGGCAAGGGCCTTCCCCATCGATAAAAAGACACCACTTGTACCATATTTGTATGCTTAATGAGAAGGAGGAAACTTTACCATTTTTGGAAGAGAAGCATCCTCATTTGCTATTCAATGCTTTCTATTGCTATTGTTGCTCTCAATTTGCTTTCAAGTTCATGATTTCTTGGTTTCATTAGTTTATGTTTCTCCTTTAGCAAGTAAAATGAGCAAGTGAGCTAACCTCCTCTCTCTCTCTCTCTCTCTCTCTCTCTCTCTCTCTCTCTCTCTCTCTCTCTCTCTCTCTCTCTCTCTCTCTCTCTCTCTCTCTCTCTCTCTCTCTCTCTCTCTCTCTCTCTCTCTCTCTCTCTCTCTCTCTCTCTCTCTCTCTCTCTCTCTCTCTCTCTCTCTCTCTCTCTCTCTCTCATGGAACAATTGATGGCTTAGTTTGATCAAAGACTGAAGCCCTTGCAGGGAGCTGTAGCACCAATTGCCAATCCACCAGAACAGAACTAGCTGCAGTATCCTCGTCGAGAAAATGTATGGTGCTCAGTTTGCACTCAGAACCATACAGTCAATGAGTGTCTGGTCTTAAAGCAAAATCTGAAATCGACACAGAGATTTTGCCATCTGTGCAATGCATTATCGCACGAGACGACATTTTTTTCATTCAATCCTCGGATCATACAAAAGAAGAGGAATCCTTATCAGACCTCTTATCCTTATCATCAAGGGGCACGCAATGCGGCACCGAGGTGTGGCGCGCCGAACAATCAGCAGCACACAACCTTACCTGCACCACCATGGCCAACTAACAACCAAGTGACTCATATAAATTTAGAAGCAGCGGAACAAGAAGTACTAGCAACACCTCAACCTGAGCAGCAGCAATGGTATGGGTCGGACGAGATGTTTGTGGATCTAGCCATTAACAAATATTACATGACCTATGCGGCTCAACCTCAACGTCAAGATGGCAGAAACTACGGCTGCTACGGATGCGACGAAGGCCATCGAATTGCAGAATGTTCTTACAAGGGACAATACACATCCTTCTGCCAGGAATGTGGATATGGACACTGCTACAAGAATTGTCCATTAAGACCTAGAATGAGTGAACCTTTGAATCTAATCACAGTACACCTTACAATAGTTCTGGGAGGGATGCCACCAGAAAAACAACACTTCCATGCCCCAATGCTAGCAGTTACGTGAGCACAAAAGCAGAAGGAAGTGGCTCCCTCACCACCCCCATTAGTATCAGATGATCCACCCTTAGCTGTAAAACCGTATCCGAATGTGAGGGAAGAAGGAAGACAATATCATAAGATACGCCATTGGGTACAGAGAGTGCAAGCAGAGGAAAAAGCACAAGCAAAAGATGTGCCTGCAGAACCTCTTGTTGAAGAAGAACCAGTACCACCAGTAGGCTTACCATTGCGAACTGATCAAAACGATCGGTTGCATCATCATGAACCACCTTTCCACATGGTGGAGCCTGAGGATCCGCACACTGAAGTGTTCACAAATTTGCTAGCAAGCCGTGCTAGCTTATCCTTAGAGAGCCCATATCTGTGTGGGCTACGAAGACACGAGCAACGTCCTCCACATTAGGGTAGCACGGGAAAGCGAGTAACATAATATCACCCTGCCGATTAAGCACAAGAGATTCGAGGATGAGGCAATAGTAGTAGATGGAGGATCAGGTGTAAATTTGATCTCCACTACTTTGTACTAGAAATGGAGTTTGCAAGGATTGAAGCTAGAGAAATTTGCAATCAAGCTGGCGGATCAGTCCGGTGTAAAACCAAAAGGTGTAGTTGACGACATCCGTGTAAAAATAGCAGGAATGCAGTTTGTGATCACTTTTGTGGTAATGGACATACTAGAGTCTCCTTTTGCCTATCGCATTTTACTAGGAAGACCATGGTTGAGGACTGTGCAAGGGTTTACAATTGGGAAACTGGAAAACTCACCTTTGAAAATAGAGAGTAGGATGTAAAGTTTGATCCAACCACATGGGCAGTAAAACCAATTACACCAAAAGCTGATGACGGATCGTCCACCACTGATCATACGATTGATCACCCAAGGCAAGCCAGGGGAGGTCATTACGATTTTGAAACAGATATCATGAGATGGACAGACGCATTAGCAACTGTTGACTATATGGCTAGGCATGCATGTCAACAGGATTCAGATCTTGAACCCAACACATCTTCACCCAAGTGCTATACATTGGACACACCAATCACTTTCGGGGTGAACATGATCAATGTCGCATGGCTGTCAACGGAAGCTATTGAGAACCTTGTGGATGATGATTTAGTTCCTTGGCAAGATGCTTTACCCTACAATAAGGAGACTAAGCTGACTGATGAGCAGGTCTTGCAACATATGGACCTAGATTGTTATGGAATTAAAAAAGTACCAGCTTAGCCACCACGAGAATCCGCAAATGGCTAAAGTTTTCAAAATAGATCCACCCAAGGCACCTGCCAAAAAAAAGAACCAACTAAGACAACGTTACAACCAGGTAATCCAATGGAGCAATTTGCCAGAGGAGGCTATAGCTACGGTGGATGCTGATATTCGCAATCATGAGACGAATGTCACGCCAGTTCCGAAGAAAGACAATAGGAATGAACCCAACTACGTGAGCAAAAAAAAAAAAAAGAAGGTGTTGGACTCCTTGAAGTCAATCCGAATGGACTCAGACGCAGCGTCATCTTTCTCATAATGACAGAAAATCCAAAAATTATGAGTTGGGCTAAGATCAACATGCTGAAGGAGGAATCCCGTCGAACGCCAGTTCACGAGATGCCAGAAACCTTCAAGAACTATACCTTAGACGACGTAGTAATCATGATGCTGCAAGCTCAGAGAGAACCTGATCAAAGTCAAGAACCAGCAGACCAAGTCTTAGAAGGACCTGCGCGAATGCAATCTATGAATCTAACTGAGCCAGGTGAAGAAGAAAAGATTGTGCATATGGGAGAACAACTAATGCCCACTCAATTCAGAAAACTACGCTCATTATTGGTGGAATACAAGGCATTCCACCAATGTAGTCCAATACACCATACCCTTGGTGGATGGAGCAGTCCCCAAGGTGAGTCGTTACTATCGCTACAACCCGAACTACATAGAGCTAACCAAGCAAGAGTTGCAGAAACTGCTAGATGTTGATTTCATCTATGAGATCGAGCACACTGAATGAGTGTCGTTGATAGTCATAGTACCCAAGAAGAATGGAAAAATACGAATCTGTGTGAACTTGAAAGCATTAATTTTAGTCACCAAGAAGGATCATTTTCTCTTACCATTTACGGAAAGTGTTCTAGACAGAGTAGCATGAGCAAAAGTCTACAATTTCTTGGACCATTTTAGTGGCTACAATCAGGTGAAAATAGCGCTGCAAGATCATCACAAGACAACATTCGCCACATAATGGAGAACCTATGCCTATAAGGTGATGTCGTTTGGACTCTATAATGGTCCAAGTACCTTTCAACGAGTTATGCAGGCGACATTCAAAGAATATTTGCAAAATTTTCTGGAGATTTTGTTGGATGATCTCTGTGCGCATGGACCTAACTCTGAGCACTTATCCAATCTGGAAAAGGTGCTAAAGAAATGCCGCGAATATCAGATATCCTTGAATCTAGAGAAGTGTCAGTTTTGGGATGGCCTAATTCTTGGCCATATAGTACCAGACACATGATCGCCACAAACATAAGAATAAGGATCATAGTCGATCTGCCACCACCATGAATGATCTACGGAGTCTACATTTTCATGGGACATGCTAACTACTACCATATATTCATTCTAGATTTTGCGGAGTTAGCACGTCCAATCTACATTTTCTAGATTGTCAAAGATAAGGATCATAGTCGATCTGCCACCACCAAAAATGATTTGCGGAGTCTACATTTTCATGGGACATGCTAACTACTAATGTATAGTCATTCTAGATTTTGCGGAGTTAGCATGACCAATCTCCAAACTCATAATGGAACCACATTGGACAAAGGAAGCCCTGCAGGCTTTCCAGAAGCTTAAAGATGCATTGCTCTCAACACCAATATTACGTCCACCCAATTGTGAATATCAGATATCCTTGAATCCAGAGAAGTGTCAGTTTTGGGATGGCCTAATTCTTGGCCATATAGTACCAGACACATGATCGCCACAGACATAAGAATAAGGATCATACTCGATCTGCCACCACCATGAATGATCTGCGGAGTCTACATTTTCGTGGGACATGCTAACTACTACCATATATTCATTCTAGATTTTGCGGAGTTAGCACGACCAATCTACATTTTCTAGATTGTCAAAGATAAGGATCATAGTCGATCTGCCACCACCAGAAATGATTTGCGGAGTCTACATTTTCATGGGACATGCTAACTACTACTGTATAGTCATTCTAGATTTTGAGGAGTTAGCATGACCAATCTCCAAACTCACAATGGAACCACATTGGACAAAGGAGGCCCTGCAGGCTTTCTAGAAGCTTAAAGATGCATTGCTCTCAACACCAATATTACGTCCACCCAATTGGTCCATATAGTTTCACGAGCATACGAATGCATCGAGTATGTAGTGGGAGGTGTCTTAACCCAGCCAGGAGAACACAAAAAGGATTTCCCAATCCGATTTGCAAGCCGACAGCTCAGTGACTCAGCGATGAATTATTTAACAACAAAGCGAGAGGCACTGACTATGATTTACGTGACTAAGAAGTTTTGGCATTATTTGATGGCCACACATTTTGCTTTATACAGACCATCAACTCTTGCTAAATCTTATTAATAAAACTTGCAACATAGGGAGAATCACCCGCTGGTTACTTCTATTGTTGGAGTTTGATTTTTGGATAGTGGTTCGCAAGGGAAAGTAGCATTACATGGCGGATCATGTGTCGCGAATCAAGGGAAAAGAAAGTGTAGCCCTACCTGATGATGAGCTACCTGACGCTGTCTTATTTTACATTGACATTGTACCTGAGTGGGCCACAAATATAATTGAATATTTAATGTGGGGCCAACCAGATAAATCTTTACCCAAGGTGGAATAGTGGAAATTGATTCTAAAAGCTAGACCTTATCAGTGGATTGCCGGCCAATTATATCGAAGAGAACCAGATGATATTCTTCGGAGATGTATCCTTCCACACAAGGCCACCCAAATTATCTCAATTTCACGTTAAGGCATGGGTGGTGGTCATTTTGCATCTGACATTACAGTTCAAAAGATCTTGCAATCGGGATGCTGGTGGCCAAAAATGTGAGAGATTTCAACTAGTTTAGTCTAGTTTAGTCATATTTTGGTATAGACTTAGAGATAAACTTTTTGAAGTTATGTTAGTTTAAAATACATTCAATAAACACGTGGGAAAGGTCAAGTTTGAGAGAGATTCAAATTTGAACTTTGGGTACATTGAATCTAAACCCAAAAATAGTAGGGTTTACATTTTGGAGGGAAAGCCAAGTGGCCAAATGGGGTTTGGAAACTCTATAAAAAAAATGTAACTCGTGGAGAGACACATCTTCTCTCTTCTCTCTCTCTCTCTCTCTCTCTCTCTCTCTCTCTCTCTCTCTCTCTCTCTCTCTCTCTCTCTCTCTCTCTCTCTCTCTCTCTCTCTCTCTCTCTCTCTCTCTCTCATTTCATTATTATACATGGTTCTCTTTGGGTTCTACTACTCATTGGTGCACTATCTTGGTGTTATCTTGCAATCTTGTGTGTAGAATGCTCATTTATTGCTATTTTTGGTTCTACACGTGTGGAATGTAGTAGGGTACTGTAACTGTACGGAAAGCAAACATATTTTATATTTTGGTTCATGTTTGATCAATATCTCTTAGAGTTTGCATCTCATTTTGTATGTAGATGCTGATTTTTCTACATTGGCAAGATTGTTGGTTTGCTCCTTATTGTAACCAAAGATCAAGGACATGGATTGGATCTTGAATGATCTAAAATCCTTCACATGGTATCAGAGCTCTTGTGTTTCAGGTTATTAAAGGATCAGCCATCTTTATCAAGGATTTGGAGGAGTTATTAATGCTAGAGCATGCTAGATTGATCTCTACTCAAAAATCAGCATTTTTGCATGTGTAGAATTGATCTTTTGTAGGTCAAAACTCAATATAAGGTTATATACTTGATCAATTCCAATTTCACACTTGGTTTACTGGATTTAGATGATATTTGGTGCTTTAGGTAGGTCTCATTGGAGTCTACAAGAAGATATATCAAGTTTTTAGAAATTGCATGTAGAATTTGAGATATTCAATTTTTTGTGATTTTGTTAAAACCCTAATTTTGATTGGATCTCTAGTTTGTGAGGTTACTGAACTTCATTTGAGTGTGTTTCAATACTAGTAAGTGGCAAGAATAATTAGATTGAGGATAGATATTAGGTTGATCAAGATTTCACTATTCTATGTGTTGATTTTCTAGTTAGAAGTGCTAGAAGAGATTTGAGAGGTTCCATATCCTTGTGATTTCTTCTTGAGCTCATTTGTTGACATTCAAGAGAGTGCTTTGTGCATTGGAACAGGTTGAAAGAGAAGATCAGGTCACTTCAACATGGATACAAGTGGAGGCTTTATGTTGGAGAGCAATGATAGGCTTACCTCAATCAACTATTCTACTTGGAAGGTGAGGATGGAGTCCTTATTGGAGATGAATGAGTTGATGGAGATTGTTGCATGTGTGGAGGAGAGGCCTCAAGCACCTCAAGATCAAAAAGATGAAAGTTACCAATGAACTTTTCAAGGAAGTTGGTAAGTGCACATTATCTTTGGAGGCTTGGGAAGCTTTAAAGAAGCTTTATGAATCCAAGTCTACATCAAGAGTGCTTACTCTTAGGAGGCAAATCTTTCAAAGTTTCAAAAGAAGGAAGAGAGTACTCATGCTTTTGTTTTGAGGGTTAAAGCATTCAATGATGAGTTAGCATGTATTGATGAGAGCATTAAGGAGGTAGAACTTGTTCAAGTTATACTTAATGGCTTGTTGGATGATCATGCTAATCTTGTTCAAAGTTTTGCTATTCAAAAGACTTTGCCAAGTATTGTGCCAAAGGCAAGTTCAAGGGCAAAGACAAAGGCAAGTGGTCTAAAGGGCAAGATCAAGGTGAGACTTCTTCTTTTGGCAAGAAGAAAGATAAGTCTAAGTTGAAATGCTTTTATTGTGGAATCAAAGGGCATTTTGCTAATGAATGTTTGAAGAAGCAAAGAGATGAAGGTAGCAAGCAAATCAACTTTACTACTAATGATGAGGATCTAGGTGGTGGTGATTCTCTTTTGATGTGTTCTTCAAGTCCAATATCAAGTGAAGGTGACAAAGATTCATGGTGGATTGATAGTGGAGCTAGTTCACACATGACTAGTCACAAGGAGTTCTTTACTTCTTTGGTCACTTATGATGGAGCAAAGAAAGCAATTCACATGGCCAATGGTGGTGAGTGTGTGATTGAAGGTATTGGTTCAATTCCTATTTGTCTCTCTACTAATAAAAAAGCAACACTTGATGGTGTTCTTTACATTCCTTCACTTTCAAAGAATTTGCTAAGTGCTGGTCAAATGATAGAGGAAGGTTACATGGTAAAGTTTGGCGGTGAAGCTTGTTTCATTACAAAGGAAGAAATCTTGGTTGCTAGGGGCAATAGGCAAGGTAGACTTTTCAAGCTTGATGCATTTGTTATGGCTAACAAAAAGGATGGAATGGAAAAGGAGATTGGTCTCAACTTTCCAAAGTTTCCTTTTAGCATCAATAAGATTGGTGGATCTTATGCAAAGTCTAAAAAGCTTCCTTATGCTATCCAGGTTGAGATCTAATATGCTTCTTGGAGATGTTCATCTTTGTGCTAACTTGGCTAGTCTTGAGGATAATGATGGTGTTTCAATGGTTCTTCATGGCAAGTGCAAGCATGCAAAAGGTAAGGGAAGAGCTAACTTCATCAATGGAGAGGAAGGTTCTTACTTGAAAAAGATTGTTGCTAATGATTTCTTTGATCATATGGAAAAAGATGTTGCTAGGTGCATACATGAAGGAGATGGTTCTTCTACATTCTTTTGTTATGATTCCAAGAAAGTCATTTTTCCAGCAAGTAGAGTCACATGTCTTCATAAAGAGAGTAGATCAAATGGTTCTATCAAGAGACTTGGTGAGAGAGATAGTCACAAGTCAAGGAGAAGAGAAGTATGTGAAGGGTTCAAAGTAGGATGTATTTTGAATGATGTAATTGTGAATGATAGTGAGGAAGAATCATTATCATATGATTCATTACTTTAAACATTGAGTAGAAGTTCTTGTTTGAAAAAAGAGAGTACTTCAATCATCCTTTTGTTGAAGGTACTAATCATTTTTTTCATGGCTTCTAATGTTTTTGAGGTTTCTACTTCTTATGATGCAATCATTAAGAGGGAGTCTTATGAAGGAAAGAGCAATGGAAGATTGGTTCTTGGGAAGATCCAAGGCATGGATCTCACATCTCTTCATCAACTCAAAGGATTCTATGATTGTGAATTGATCACTCATGATCGAGATGACAAAAGGTTGGTTGAAGAAGACTACATGGAGCAAATCAAGAGACAATTTCTTCAAGGCAAGGGAGATCTCTTTGGTGAGTTTAGCTGATCTACTTACTAAACCACTTCAAAAGACACCTTTCATGAAGCTCATATCATCACTTGGAGTGATTAGTAAAGCTATGTTAGAACCAAGCTAGATAGTGAGGAGAGTGTGAAAAATGCACAATTCTAGCTTGACTAGTTTTGGTCATATGACTTGTATATAGTTAGATGGTCATGATGTGGCATGTCACACGTGCCAAATAGCATAGCTGGATTCCATTCATAAGGATGTTCTCAAGTTGGCCTAAGTGATAGAACCTTTGGATGAGTACAAATCATGCTTACATACAAGAGAGAAAAAGTAGAAGCTATTTTTGGTAACTTTTACATTGTTGAGGGATCTCCATGATTCCAACCCTAACTTGATAGGGATGCAAGATCCAACTAAATTAGCATTAGGGATAGGTTTATGGCTGCTCATGCTAGCTCAAACTCATGATGGATCATGCATATATAGGTGATGACCTCTCATCAAAACCAATCAAGCAATTTCATGATTTTCCTCTCATATTGGTGCGATTGCTTTCTATATTTGTAATTCTTTGAGTACTTGTCATTTGTAATCATTATAGAGGTGAATGCGTTTCGGTGTATAGTACTCAGACTGTGGGAAGCTGTACACTCAAACGTGTGTACAGCTTATCAAACAAGTATCTCCAATGAACTCAACATCAAGCCCCTTGTCAATCATTTGATTAACACTAAGCAAGTTCTTAGTGACTGAAAAAAAGTACAATACATTTTCAAGATTTACTTTCCTATTTGTTGAAAGAGAAATAGGAATTGTGCCTATGCCTTTGATGTCACATTGACCATCATTTGCAGTATAGATGATGTTTCTTTCTCCCTCATAAGATAATAAGGATGAAAAATATTCCTTATGTCTTGTCATGTGAGATGAGGCTCCACTATCAATCCACCAAGGATCATTCCCATCTATATTTGCAAGCAAACTTGAAGTCATAACAAGAGATTCACAAATGCTATGCTCTTCTTCATCTATTGCTAGATTTTCTTGCCTCTCACGTTGTTCTCTTTTCTTCTTATGACATTCATTAACTAAATGACCTTCAATCCCACGATAAAAGCACTTGAACTTTGACTTATTTTTCTTTCAAAAAGAAGTAGAAGACAAGAGGAAGAGTGATCATCATGATCCAAGTTACCACCTTCGGACCATTTCCCTTTGCCTTTACCTTTGCCTTTGAACTTGCCTTTTGTGAAAAAAGCCTCTTCACCTCCACCCTGCAAGGATGCACCATGAAGCTTTAATTGCAAGGCATACAAGATGTATGACACAGATGCACAAAAGATCGTGATTTCCAGAGATGCTACTTTTGATGAGATGGGTCAAAATGACCAAATAAAATTGACAATTGATTCCTTTGATGATAAAGCCAAAGTACAGGGGAAGAAAGAAGTTGGTGTCAATATGGAAGAGCCAATGGAAAAAGACAAGTTTAATAATGAGATTCCTAGGAGAGTGCCTAAGTGGTACTTGTCAGTAACAAGTGATGCTAATAAGGGAGATACTCCCGAATCAAGTGAGCAGTGAGAGCTTAGGAGATCAACCAAAAATCGAAAACCTCCAGCTCGACTAGAGATGAATCTAGCCCTAATGGGATCCATCTTAACGGCTCAAGAACCTAAAACTTTCAATGAAGCAAAGGAACACAAGGAGTGGCGTGCAGCTATGGAAACATAAATGGAGGCTATATCGAAGAACAAAACGTGGGACTTGGTTGAGTTACCTGATGGTAAGACGCCTATCACATGTAAGTGGATCTACAAGACAAAGTATGGAGCGGATGGGCAGCTCAACAAGTACAAGACACGACTAGTTGCAAGAGGTTGTGAGCAGTAGGAAGGTATAGACTTTGAGGAGACCTTTGCACCTGTAGCCAAAATGGTAACTATTTGTTCTATCATTGCAATTTTTGCTTTCTATGGTTGAAAAATCCAGCAAATGGACGTCAAATCTATTTTTCTTAATGGAGTATTGAATGAAGAAGTATATTTAGAGCAACCTCAAGGGTTTGTTGAGCCAGAGAGAGATCATTTGGTTTGTAAACTCAACAAAGCCATATATGGATTGAAGCAAGCACCACGGGCATGGTACTCTTGCATTGATGAACACTTCAAGCGAAGGGGAATGATAAAGAGTGATGTTGATCCTAATCTTTACATTCTTAGGCAAAACTCAGATATAGTGTTTATTCTTCACTATGTCGATGATTTGATTATTACAGGAAGTAATATGGGCTTAATTGATGAAATCAAATCATACCTTTCCAATACCTTTGACATGAGCGATTTAGGGTTGATGCATTATTGTCTTGGTATTGAAGTTTGGCAAAAGGAAGACAATGTTATTCTTACGCAAAGCAAGTATGCATGAAATCTATTGTATAACTTTAATATGCAGGATTGCAAGTCACTAAGTACTCCAATGGAGGCCAATACCAAACTTTCTACATTTGATGGAGCCAAGAAAGTTGATGCATACTTATATAGGCAGATAGTGGGTAGTTTAGTCTATTTGACACACACACGTCTTGACATTGCTTATGTTGTTGCTGTGGTAAGTCACTTTATGGAAGAACCTAGTCAGACTCATTGGAAAGCTGCTAAACGTATTTTGAGATATGTTCAAGGCACGTTAAATTTTGGCTTGAAGTATGATCAGTCTGAAGCCCTAATGCTGGTAGGTTATACAGATGATGATTGGGCAGAAAATATTGATGATAGACGATCTATCAGTGCTCATACATTTAGCTATGGTACAGTTGCTATTTCTTGGAGCAGCAAGAAGCAACCTATAGTAGCCTTATCTTTGACGGAAGCTGAGTATCGTGCACTTAGCAATGCTACACAAGAGGTAATATGGCTATGAAGACTACTTACTGATTTGGGATAATCACAGGTGGATGTTACAACTGCATATTGCAACAACAAAAGTTGTATCCATCTTGCCAGAAACCCAATTCTACATGCTCGAACAAAACACATCGAGATACATCATCACTTTGTTCGAGAGAAAATTATTGATGGCGCCATTGATCTAGTTTTTTGTAAATATGAAGATCAAGTGGCTGTTACTAAGTCTTTAGGTAAATGTAAATTTGAGAACCTTTGTAGTCGCTTAGGCATAGAAGAATGTGATTTTATCATTGAGGGAGAGTAGAAATCAATGATAAACTTCATTGTTACACTTCTTAGTTACTCTCGATGTACTTTATTATTGACAGCTATTACCAGCTATAACTAGCCGTAGGCTAGTCTAGTAGTCTGCTCCTAAGTTTTTCCTCTCTCTATCAGGGTTCAAGTTTTATATGTACATTTTATATTCAGTATGAAGTTAGTGTGATTGAGTGATATTGCGTGTTCTTCTTCTGCCTCCTTACTTGGTGATTGCTTATGGAAAATGCTTGATGTTGCATATCTGATTCTTGACAAAATATGCTTTTGATCCACAAGTTCAACTCACAAAACAAAGGTTAATAAGATTTGATCAACAATGCAATGCATAATCATGCTAGAACTTGATCAAACATCCAAAAATCACCATAAATGAAACTCTTACTAAAATTAGTGGCCAACCAGCTCTGATACCATGTGAAAATACAGATTCTAAGTGGATCTAAAATCTCAAATGATTTGGCTAAGATCTTTGCACAACAAGCTACGTAAGCTAGAAATGGCAAAGCATCCTCAAATGACATAATTTTGATGTCATTTCGAAGGTCCTGAAGTTTGAGTATCTTTAACCAAATTTGATTTTGTAACACGTTGTCACTAAGCCATTCATTAAAAGTCAAGTTCACACATGGCAGAGAAGTCATTATCTAAGCGCTGTGATTTTTTCATTCCCAAACCCCTAGCTAGCACTTTATAGTGCTCAAATCCTTTGAAAAACATCTACAAACAAAGGTACAATCAAATTTTCACATGTTATCCCACATAAACCATCAAATTTCTTAATGCTTAGTGCTCCAAATGTGTACCACCAACTACCATGAGTTATCATGTGCATGACCTGCCAATCGAAGTGTTGACAACAAATCTCAAGTGAGAAAGCTTCGGTTTCTAGGAGCTTGAAGTTTAGCTCCACTATGCTTTTATCGAGGTGATAATGTTTTATGAAATATAATATTATTAAGCATTCTCTTTGTGGCATCATCGTGAGAGAGATCTTAGGGCAAATAGACAAAATAGGTAACACTTTCTTAGATATTGGATGCACATTGTTTTTGGATGATAGTCTAGGTGGATCTTGATTTCTGATGAATGGAATACAAGGTAGGTAAGAAGGCCAACATAGCATGGCAATAAGAGCAAAAGATGGTGGGCAACCTTGTGTAAATATAGTGAAGAGAATATGCTTGTAGATTGTTATAAACATTCTTGGAGAAGATTGCCATAAGATGCAAACACACGCACTTATGACTCTCATGTGTCACAAAGGACCCAGAATAGTCCTCCATGTTGTAAATATATGATGGACATATTTTGAACCTTTGATAATAGTTATATGCCTCTTTTATTATTGGAACTTAATGGCACACAACAATTTAAAGTTTGTCAGCATTGGATCTTGTCGTAACCATCCAAATTTTGCCATGTTCGAGTGATTAACCGTTGGAAATAGTTGAAGCAGTAAACATAGCTAGTGGCAAAAAATCAAGCAGGCTAGTGTAACATATATCCTACCATTAAGTCCTGTCTCTGTCCCTCTTTGGTAGCTTAATGACATGGATGAGTTGAAGCTCCGTACCCTTCGATTTCATCAAAAACGTCCAGAATTTGCCACGCATAACACATGGCAAGATTGAACTAGTGGAGTGTAATATCTATCGTGCCATTAAAATGCCCCCATTGTCTCACATGTTGTCAGATGTTTGTTGTGTATCAGCTTGTGTATCGTTAAAGTGCTTCTTAAAAATGCTCCCATCTTTCCACATGTGGTGAAGGGTATTGTGCTATATTTGGGTTGTTCTCCCTAATTAAGTTCAATTGTATACGGACTAGGTATGCTCAAGCCTGCTACCTGTCGAAACGAATATGGAGGGTGGCTCGATGCATTGAAGACTGCATGCTACATGGTAGCAGGCAGGCCTGCTCAAGCCTACTACCTGTCGTATTTGAAATTTGGGCCTTTCAATTGAAAGGAAACGAATATGGAGGGCGGCTCGATGCATTGAAGACTGCATGCTACATGGTAGCAGGCCTGCTTAAGCCTACTATGTGTCGTAATTGAAGTTTGAGACTTTCAATTGAAAGGGCCCAACGATTATGGGTTTAAACTTCTATGATCTAATCCAATAAAAATCTGCCACCTGTTTACTGTGAGCCCAAATGACAATTACGATCCCATGAGTACATGACAAACCCTTTCATTTTCTCTCTCTCAAATATATATCTTTATATATATAGATTTGAAAGCTTGTGATGCGCCATCGCTTTTGCATGGATGGATGATTCATATGAGGAGGAGGGAACGCGTTTGCTTTGATCGTCGCTTATTACGTTCTTCTACTCTGCCATTTTGCTATTAGGTTTTACAGAAGAAGAAGAAAGGAAGGAAGAAGATAAAGGCGGCAGCTATGGATCGGCCGGGGCAGCCCCCCTTCGCTCATCACCAGCATCATCATCCCTTCGGCCAGCAGCATCCAGTCGTGGCCCCCGGAATGCAGCAGCAATTCGCACAGCAGGGCAATCATGTTCAGACTGCTGCCAATCAGCAGCAATTTCCTGGTGGTGGCAGTGGCCAGATGGGACTCCAGCAGTTCGGCGGCCCAGTTCCGCCTCCCGCTCCTGCTGCTCCTGCTGCTCCCCCCTTCGGATTTGGTTTCCATGCTCCTCCTCCTTACCCCTTCATGGTGCCCTCGTCGGGAGGTGCCCCCTTGCAAGCTCCCCTCCCAGCACCGCAAGGGTTAGGGTTTTTCAACCCTTGGGAGGCACCTCCAATGCCTGCGCCTCCCCCCTCAGACACTGAATTGCAGAAAAGGATCGACAAGCTTGTGGAATATGCTGCCAAGAACGGGCCGCAGTTTGAAGCTCTGATGAAAGAAAAACAGAAAGACAACCCAGCCTATGCTTTTCTGTTTGGAGCTGAAGGACATAACTATTACAGGTATAAGCTGTGGGTAACCATCAATACGCATCTCGGGACTTTCAACTCTCCTATAAACCCAGCACTTTCCCAGCTTAATGCCCCCCTTCACCCGGCCGCTCTTCCATCCCTGAATCCTTCTTTAGCTTCTCTTAATCCACCACTTAATCCTGGTTTAGCTTCAGTACCCATCCCCCCCACCGGGACATTTTCTACTTTGTATGAGCAGCAAACACCCGCCCCACCACCGCCACCCTTGTTTGAACAAAAACCTTCAAAAGGTGCATATGATGATCATATCTCCCAGCCATTAAGAGCCTTAAGAGGCCCTCTTCCTGGAGATGTTGCAACAGAGCTGCAAGGGGTTTTGGATAATCTCTCTGGTACGAAAGAATCGATCAAGGGAGCAAAGACATGGTTCATGCAAAGATCCGTGTTTGCTCCTGCCCTGGCAGAGGCTATGTGCACCCGTGTGCTTGCAACAGATGACGTGGAACGACAACTGCACATTATCTACCTTGTCAATGACATTCTCTTCAACAGGCGAGTATCCTCTTCCAGTATCTCCTGCTGCAGTCTGAAATGGTTTTGGTACATTCTTTTTTTTTGCTGGAAACCCTCAAACATCCAACACAGTTACTGTATCATAGCTATTTGGCCTACATATTCAATTGAACTCTATAAACCTTACTTGTTCAGAAGTGCTTGATAATGAATATTGAGAGTTAATGTGCTTTTGCTTAGTGAAATAGTTTTTGACATGCTTTAAAGTGACCCCCACCCCCATCTACATTAGCAGTGCAGGATTACGGTTCAAACCGAATTTTTTTTTTCCAAAACGTTTTTTTTTTTGGCTTTTTCGGGTTTTTTTTTTTTATTTATAAAAAATCCGGTTCGAACGGTTCGAACTGCGGTTCGATGCAACTATGGCAGGATTCGGACCTAATTTTACTAGGATTCCGGAATGGGGACTACTGCTATCGGAGGTATGTGTTGTTGACGTCGTCGATGAAGTCGCTGCAAGATGTGTGGCCCCTCATGGTGTGACTTGTGGCTTGGTGAACCACATGAATCTGAGTAGCACGCCGTCTCTGATCTCTATGTCGTGGAGTGTCACCGTCATCACTACTGTCGTTCGAGTTTGGATCAGTCCGAGATCTTCTACGAAAGGACGTAATCTGGAGCTGAACATTAGAGTTACTCGGCTGAGCAGGTTGACATAAATCCCGTTGTAATATAAGCATCTCCCTGATCATGAGTGCAACACAACGTGGATCCTCATAGGCTATAATAGATCTCAGTGTGACAGATGTATCTCGTTATAGGTAGTGATATCTCCCTTGGATCCCATAATAGACTGAGCATTTGAATAAAAAATGATCCTCTAGCTCCATCTTCGATAGGGGACATAGCTGACAAATCCTCTCCTGCCATGGGATACCTTAGAAGCGTCCAGTCTCAATCTCGAGTTGATGTGGTGAGACGCGGAGCTGGCCTAACATGAATCTGAGACCATCTGATAATGCTGAGTCTAAGTAGCTCGGTAAAACATGGAACCCATTGTATCAAACTCCAAGAAATGAGTCCGATAGTAGTCATGTTTGACCCCTAACTAGCCCCGCCATACTTGACTAAGGTATTCTCGGTATAGGAAAGGCCTAATGTTCATGAGTGCCTAATGGAAGGTCCATGATAGAAATGCCAAGCGTGTCAAGTAACAGGAGGCGTGAGAAAATCGTGATAGTTGATAGCCATGACTATAAAGGTGTTGAGATGAGATGAGTGCTACCTATGTGTATCTCAGGTCGTCCATGGAAAAAGACCTGACCCTCTGGATATAAGTGATAAGCTGGAAGATAGTGTCAAGCTGTGTAGGTGGATTTGCAAATTCAGCTAGAATAATTTGATATGGGACGGAGGGCATAAGGATATGCAAGCGTGAGATACTGGCCCAATTCAATGAAGTGAGACCTGTACACCACCATGCCTCTGTTGCATATAATGCGGTGGGGGTAGCAATGGTATCAAAAAGCCGACACTTACTCGGGGCATCCCGAATAAACTTCCGGAAACAAAACCTCTAGCTGGACAATGGGAGGCGTGCCCCTTCCTGAGTTTGGGTGTAGCTGCATGTCTCATACCAAATATAGGGCCAATGTAAAGAATCCCTAAGTAAGTGTAGTGTATGTTCGTCAAAGATAGGCTCCTGTCTTAGCATGAAGGCCCTGGATGTATTGAAGATCATAGTCTTGGTCTTCGTAGCATTAACCCTCAAATCCCATTTGATGCTGAAAGCATGAAGATTATTCGACCGTCTCTGGGGGCCCTCTCTGGTCGTGTAGACTAGAGCCACATATCTGCATAGAGGAGGATGGCAATCAGAATGTCCCCGAGATTGTAGTTGTTATGGCCATCGGCAAACACAGGGATACTAGTGACTCGTTAGACCCTAGGAGGTCCCAGCGGGGTGACACTCAGCCCCGTAGTTCGGGATAGTAACCCTTAGGGACTAGGATCTAGAGGGCTTGGTCTATATTCATAGGGAGTGCCACTAAGTGTAGGGCACCCTTAGATGCTAAGGGTGGGTCCCTCAAGTTAGGTAGGGCCTGTGTGCCACATGCTCAGTTTGCATGAGGGACATCCACATGCACAGTGGCAGCTGTGCATGTGAGAGGAGTGCATGGCCTCCTGAAGGCTGGAAGCTGGTCCTATATGGTGGCCTGTGAATATAGAGCCAGGTACAGGATTGTGGGTGGAGATCCAGAGTCATTCCTCCCTTGTGTGAGTTGATCTTCCATTGATTCATAATATTGGTATCAGAGCGTGGTTCCTGGCCCGTGGGTGGGATCATCGCATTTTCCTTACTCTCCTTCCTCCAGCGATACTGCTCCCTCAGCGAACTCCATCCTCCAGCGACACTGCTCCCTCAGCGACTTGCCTCCTCCAGCGATATTGCTTCCTTAACGTTTTCTCTCCTCCAGCGACTCTACTCCCTCAGCAATCTTCTCCTCGATCGCTTTCTATCATTGTCGGGAGAGGCAGTAGGCAATCCGATTTTGGACGGGAGAGAAACTCCAGTGGTGGGCGTTCAAATCATAGTAGCATCTGTGTTCAAGGAAATCAGAAATCAGAAACCAGAATTCCACAAACTCTGATTTCTGGAGGGCGCTAGATTTGGTTGTTGGGAGCAGATAGTTCTCAATCAAAACGTGGTTCGTTTTGGATCAGATTTGGAGGATAAGGTCTACACACTACTCGCTGAAGGATGCAACAGATTTCACCCTGAAACCTGTTGTACTTTTCCAGATACTCAAAATCTTGATTTTCTGGCCAGAATTCACCTTCTGAAGTTGAAGACACTACAATTTCAAACGGTGGTAGATTTTTCAACTTGGACTTGGGAAAGCTAACATACAGAAGGGCGCTCCAAGTGGAACAAATCTCATAGCGATTGGTGGTCAGAAACGATCTGGGTGATCATCCGAAGTTTGGCCAAAATTCCTGATTTATTCGGAAAAAAGTCGGAAATTACTAGATCACCGTTGCATGTCCCAATCACTTGCGTTTCCAACCAGAGAAGCTTTCTCTCTCTTGTTTTTTGTTTTGGATGTCAGTGCATGAAGTTTTACACTCCTTGCATGTGCTAGTAAGTCAATTTTTGGGCAACTAAACACTGTTATCTCTGTTCTATTACGCATGCTTAATTTTGTAGACATGAGTCATACTCCTGTAGACGAACTTGAAGATATAGTCATGTCTAGTTTGCCTCGTGGAACTTCTCCTGTAGAAAAGAGCCAGTCAGTTCCTCTTTTACCGCCTACTCAAGAACCCTCTCAAAATTCCTCCTTGCATGATGACATGCAGGATGTGGACATGAATAAGGGAGATGACAATGAAGAAATACCATTAAATATTTTTGAGTTTAGGCAGTGGGTAGTAGAAACTTATGATCATCTTAAAAAATTAGAAGAGTCTGTTGAGGAACAAGCCAATACCCAACAAGAGACTAATGAAAGGCTTTCCAGACTTGAAAGACTAGTGCGTGATAATGTTTCAAGTCTTAATGCTTTAAAACAAGCTGTTTTAGCGCAGTATCGAGTGAATCCTGCTATCCACGGTAGTAATTTATCTGTCCCACCATCACCCCATAAGGTAGTACCTAAAGATTTACGCCTTCCCACCTTTGGTGGAGAAGAAAAAGATCGTAACTGAGATTCGGTTGTTGCCTTTCTCGTTAAGCATGATGATGCTTTTCGATTAAAAGGAAATCCTGATGAGGATCGGCCTTTAGAGGCGAGCATTTCCCTGATGGGAAAAGCCTTTAGGTGGTGGATAAGTCTGCGGGAAAGTGGTTCAGAACCAAAGACTTGGGATAGTTTTCAGGATATGTTTAAGAAAAATTTCCTACCTGAAAATGAAACCGATAGAAATTGGGAAGATTGGAAACCTGTTGCATGGGAAACCATCCTCTCACCCAATATATTGCCAGTTATCGGGATGCTACCATGAAATTATCTGACTTGGATGATTATAATCAGGTAAGGGGATTCATTCGGGGTTTGCAAGCCTAAAGCCTAAAACATTGGAAACTGCTATCACACTAGCTCAGACTTATGATGACATAGTTCACCCAAAAGGTAAAAGAGTAGTAGAAGATACCCGACCTGAGTCCTCCAAGCATGGAGAGAAGAGAAAAATTCCGACATCTAATTCTTCGAACAAAAAGAGGTATAGATTGTCGAGAAGTGACATCGAAAGAGCCAAGAGGGAGCACTTGTGCTTCATTTGTATGGGAAAAGGTCATGACAAGAGTCAGTGTCCTAAAGTACAACATAAAGAGAACACTGACGAAACTCCCGGTAAAAACCAAAATGGTCCTTTTAAGAAACTGGAGAAGCAAGTTCACACTGTCCAAGTTTTGCCTTTGGGACAGTCCCCCAAGGTAAAGTCTGTTCACGTGTCTCATATAAATGAGGCACACACCTGTTCAGTTACTGCTAACATTTGGCAACCTGCAGTCGGACCTCATACTATTTTTCGATTGTTAGGAAGTATTAATGGCCAGAAAGTTCGGATAATGGTGGACGATGGAGCAACTCACAACTTTTTAAACCATTCTTTGGTGAAGAAGTTGAAGTTAGAGCAAAAACCAAGGGATCATCAATACATAGTTACACTTGCTGATGGTCAGCGTAAAGATATTTACGATACTTTTGTTCCACAAGTTCCCATACAAATCCAAGACTATCAAGATACTTTAGACTTTCAAGTAATGAGCTTGGCCTTGGCAGATGTAATACTTGGTCGTGAATGGTTGTTTATGTTAGAAACCACTTGTGGTCTTGTGCGTAGTTATGTTGATAACACATTGGAGTTTGTTCATAGAGGTCAGAAAGTTAAGTTGGTTGGAAATGCAAGTGTGCCGGCTTCGCCAGTTGTTTCTTCTGTGCAGTTGAAGCGGCTAGTACGGAAACGAAAAATTGAAAAGGTATTTCTTTGTTTTCTTACTTCTGAAACTTTTTCAAGTAATGCAAGTTTATCTTTTCCGTATCCAAAGAAATGTGTTTCTTCTGTTGAGAGAAAAGAGAGAGATGCGAGTTTGCAAACTATTTTAAATGATTTTAAAGACGTCTTTCCTAGCGATTTACCATCCGGCTTACCCCCGAGAAGAGATGTAGATCATTAATACCCGGGACTAAACCTGTTAGTAAGCCTCCTTATAGGTTGAGCCATGCGGAACACCTAGAGGTAGAGCGGCAGCTGCAAGAGTATTTAGCTAAGGGTTTATACGCCCCAGTAAATCACCATGGGCTGTGCCCATTTTGTTGGTTAAGAAAAAAGATGGGTCCATGCGTATGTGCATAGACTATAGGGCCTTAAATAAACTCACCATTAAAGATAAGTATCCTTTGCCCAGGATTGATGAGATCTTTGATCAACTCAAGGGGGCAAAGTATTTTACTAAGATCGATCTTAGGTTTGGATATCATCAGGTACGTATCAAAGAAGATGACGTTCCGTTAACGGCTTTTCATTCACGGCATGGTCATTACGAGTTTTTGGTTCTCCCCTTTGGATTAACCAATGCCCCAACAACATTTATGAGGTTGATGAACAACGTGTTCATACATCTTTTGGGCAAGTTCGTATTAATCTACCTTGGTCTTTAGTCGTACTAAAGAAGAGCATTTTGAACACTTACGCCAAGTGTTCCAGGTCCTGAGAGAAAATTCCTTGTTTGCAAAGGAATCAAAATGTGAGTTCTTCAAGGAAGAGATTCACTACCTCGGACGTATTATCTCCGCTGAGGGGATCAGGATGGATCCTGAAAAGGTAGCCGCAATTATGCGGTGGCCCGCACCAACTTCGTTGGAAGAGCTGCAGATCTTACTTGGATTGGCGGGTTTTTACAGGAGGTTTATCCATCAGTATGCCCTCTTGACTGCTCTTTTGACAGACCTGCTCAAGAGTAAGGGCAAATACTTTAGTTGGGGGCCTAAACAACAAGCGAGCTTTGAAAAAAGGCTGCAATTGCAACTGCTCCTGTCTTAAGTTTAGTGGATCCAAATGAAGCATTTATAGTAGAGACCGATGCCAGTGATCAGGCAATCGGTGCTGTTCTTACTCACAACCGTCCAGTCGCGTTTGAGAGTAAGAAACTGGATAAACACCAGTTGAATTATTCCACTTATGAGAAGGAGTTGTTCGCAATAGTCTATGCTCTTAAGAAATGGAGGCACTACCTCTATGGAGCTAAGTTTGAGATCGTGTTTGATCAAGAAAGTATCAAGTGACTTTCCTCCCAAAGTGACTTGAAAGGAAGAAAAGCTTGCTGGGCCGAATTGCTCCAGGAGTTTGACTACCAACTAAGGTACAGGAATGGGTGCTACAATGTGGTAGCAGATGCCCTGAGTCGAATGCCCATGGTAAGCGCGATAAGTTTTACGGCATTCAGGAGTGAATTCCTAGAATCACTCAGAGGAAAGTGTGTTAGTAATTCTCACTACGCACCTGAGTGGCAGGCTACCGAGCAAAGGAATTCCACAGCCACACCAGGGCCATCGGAAGATGTTGCAGTTGCGTCAGGACGGGACGCGCCACCTGAAGAAGTTGCGGAAACATCCGGAGTGGATGTGCCATCACCAGGTGTTGCGGATGCTCGATGGAAGAATTTCTACATTGAGGACGGGTACCTCCTTTATAAAGGAAGAGTATGTGTACCCAAGGACGATGACTTTAGGCGCCAAATTCTTGAGGAAAGTCACGACAGTCCTAGTGCAGGGCATCCCCGGGTAAAGAGGACCTATGCTCTTGCAAAGAATAAGTTTTACTGGCCCAGTATGCAGAAGGACGTACAAGAGTACGTGTTAAGGTGCACCACATGCCAGGCCATAAAGGCTGAACGTCTCAAAGTAGGCGGGCTCCTCCAGCCACTCGAGATATTCGGTGGTAGATGGGAGAGTATCAGCATGGATTTTATAGTGGGGTTACCGAGAACGAGTAAAGGCCATGACTCGATCTGGGTAGTTGTAGACCGATTGACCAAGATGGTGCGGTTTGTACCGACCAAGAAAACTGTTATAGCTCCAGAAGTCGCCAAGCTTTTTATAGAAAACATCTATAAGCTATATGGACTTCCCGCTAATAATTAGTGATCGAGATCCAAAGTTTTCAGGTAACTTTTGGAGAGTGCTGTTTAACAAGTTAGAAACTAAGTTGTCTATGAGCTCCATTGATCATCCCGACACAGATGGTCAAACGGAAAGGGTCAATCAGGTTCTGGAAGATATGCTATGAGCATATGTTAGTAAAAAGCAAACCAATTGGGAAGAATATCTTCCTCTTTTGGAATTCGCTTATAATAGCACTAAACATACCACTACAGGGTATAGTCCATTCATGCTAATGTATGGATTTCAGCCTAGAGCCCCTATGGCCGTAGGGCTTAGGAAGGAAAAAGTACCGAGTGTTAGAGAGTTTCTTGAGGATATGGAAACTATGATCAAGATAGCTAAAGCTAATGTGACTCAAGCACAAGCGCGCTAAGCATTATGCGGATAAAACCCGTAGGGATGTGACCTTTCAAGAAGGTGATCAGGTGTTTCTAAAAGTTCCTGAAGACTCTACCACTCTAAGCACAGGCAAGCGTCCTAAGTTGTCCCCAAGGTATTGTGGTCCCTTCACAATACTTAAGAGAATCGGAAGTTTTGCTTACCAGCTGGTTTTGCCAAAATCCGCAAAAGTACATCCGGTCTTTCATGTCAGTCGACTGAAGCGGGTGTTGCGAGAAGAAGACAACTTTGTCCCAGAACACACCCTAATAGCCTTTGAGGAACCTAATTCCTTGCCACATCAACCAGAGGAAATTTTGAATATCCGAAATCGCAAGACTCGTCATGCGGTCTTTCGAGAAGTTTTAGTCAAATGGAAGGATGGGTCCCAAGAAGAGGCAACTTGGGAGTCTGTAAGCAAGCTTCGCAAGAGGTATCCTGATTTCGTCTTTGAAGATATCGCTTTCGAGGACGAAAGCTCCTTTTAGGGGGAGGAGATGTTATGGCCATCGGAAAACACAGGGATACTAGTGACTCGTTAGGGGGATCCCGGCGGGGTGACACTCAGCCCCGTAGTTCGGGATAGTAACCCTTAGGGACTAGGATCTAGAGGGCTTGGTCTATATTCATAGGGAGTGCCACTAAGTGTAGGGCACCCTTAGATGCTAAGGGTGGGTCCCTCAAGTTAGGTAGGGCCTGTGTGCCACATGCTCAGTTTGCATGAGGGACATCCACATGCACAGTGGCAGCTGTGCATGTGAGAGGAGTGCATGGCCTCCTGAAGGCTGGAAGCTGGTCCTATATGGTGGCCTGTGAATATAGAGCCAGGTACAGGATTGTGGGTGGAGATCCAGAGTCATTCCTCCCTTGTGTGAGTTGATCTTCCATTGATTCATAATAGTAGCCAGTGTCACCACACTGCTCAATGACTCTCTCAAGCTCATCAATATATAATCCAAATAATGTGGGGGAGAGGGAGTAGCCATGCTTCATTATGATGGTGCTCCATATATGCTCTGAGATGCCTGCATCACTTTGAAAGCAACCAAGAACCCGCTCGTAAAGTGCCATCACTGCTAAAACTATATCAGTGGAGAAACCAAGATCATGTAGCCGCTAGATGAGAAGGGAACGTGTGGTACAGAATCAAAGGCGTTCTTGAAGTCAACAAAACAGTAGTCAACCCTTTGTCTCTTATGTTTGGCTTTCTCGATGATAGCTCGAAGAGTGAAGGAATGGTCTATGGTGGAACAATGGGCCCTAAAACTTGCCTGGCCCAAAGCATATAGTCTCTTGATCTCACCCTCAAAACTGACCATTGATTGCAGAATAGTGCGATATAGTTTTGCGATATGCTCGATCATGATAGTACGGTTGTTACTAGGATTCATGGGGTCACCAGTTTTGTGAGTGAGATGGATGATATCAATGCAGCAGGATGAGGGGAAACCACAGTATGTCAGCATCAAGGTCCTCTATGTCTCCGGTGAGGCAAGTCGTCATTCTCTAAGTGCAGAGAGAGAGAGAGAGAGAGAGAGAGAGAGAGAGAGAGAGAGAGAGAGAGAGAGAGAGAAGAAGAAGAAGAAGAAGAAGAAGAAGAAGCTTTATTAATGTCTTTTCAAGTCTGGGACATCTTGAGCACCTTGTACGAAGTGTGCGACGTAGCTTCCAAGCTACATCTCAGGAGAAAGACAGATAAAGTACATGTCAAGTATGTGGTATATATAAACGTCTCCAAAAAGTATGCATAAAAAAGAACAACGTAACTATATATTACAAACTGAAGTCAATAAGTAGGAGCATAGGAAAAGCTAATGTAAAGCATAACATCCTGCACTGATGCTGAAAAAGGAGAGAGAGAGAGAGAGAGAGAGAGAGAGAGAGAGAGAGAGAGAGAGAGAGAGAGAGAGAGAGAGCGCTTCACTAATGTCTTTTTGGGTTCCAAAAAATGCATAATATTGATGAAGTACATGCCACGTGTTCCAAACTAGTGGAGAGTGACATAGGTCCCCATAACATGAATACAAATCTAAAGTTGATACAAAATGTTTAAATTCTTGATCGATCGTAGAGGTGGTGTAGCACATGTGGATGGTTGTCGTAATCTCCTGTGGTGACGTTGTAGAGTATGATGGGTCATTCTTCATCATCGACAGAGGCAAAGTCAAGGCAACAGGAGGAGGAAATCAGAGATTCAGATATGTGGAAGAAGCTATCACTTCTTTTTTTCAAGGCAAGAGAGACAAATCAGAGGTAAAGTGCTTCTATTGCAAGAATCTTTATCATTATGCAAGTGAATGTTTCAAGAGGAGAATAATCAAGAAGAAGCTGGTAAGCAACTTTCATGAGGCTGATGAGAGTTCACTTATGATGTCTTCAAGTCTTATGTTGTTGACGTTGTCTCTCAATGTGATGTTTGAAAGGGATATCTATTTCATCTTTTGACTCAAACAATTTTTATGTTCTAGGCTTTTTTCTAGAAAAGAAAGGGATGATGTGTTGTGTATGGTGAGTGGTGGTATACAGAGCTCTCTCCTTAGCTTAAACATCTCTCGTAGCATGAAAGCAACCCACCCTTGATACTCATATGTCATGATAGAATGGAGTGTGATCGGGTGATTACAAAATAGTATACCGGGCACTTGAAGAGAAAACAATGGGTGATGGATCTATAGAGGAAGTAATGAATGATAAAAAAAGGTGTATCTACAGAAATGGGTCCTTTCAAGCTTAATCATTGTTTTTGGCCAACTGGTTTGTTGTCGGATTTTCAACTTAAATGACCACATATGCAATTGATTGAGCAAAGACATTTCTTTATCAAAATAGCGCATGAGCGACTTCCAGGAGGAAAACATAGCATTTCTCCAGATTTCAAAGAGCTTGGCTTCTTTTGTGATAGGGAAGTGTTATAAATAATTTCTTACATCTTGTGGACTTGAGAAAATTGCTAAAAACATAAGTTGTTGATGAGCTAGAGTTTCCACAAAAGTGTAAAATATATCCTATTTTTCATGTTTCTCGTTTAAAAAGGGTTTTACATGATGGAGATGATTGATTGATTGATGGTCTTGTTGTGTTGCAGGAGCATGGGGAGGTAATGCACAAACCTACTAAGGTATTGGTCTAGGGGCAAAGGCGGGCAAAATCGTTTGATTACCGAGTTGAGTGACATGGTAGACTTCTTAATTATGCTATATATGAGAGGCTCAGCACACCATGCATTCAAAATACTTTGAATTTTCATGTCGCACGGACCACGCTTTTCGAGGTCGAAAGGGATGCTATGTTTTATTATATCCCTGTCCCAAATTAGAAATCACAAAAATCTATGGGCTGAAGAATGTCGAAATGTATAGATAAGTGGTAGAAAGGAAATTTAGGGTTTTGTGGAAGATAAGCAAAATGGCCAGGTCATCGACCTATGTAGTTTATTCATAAATTGTGCAAGTCTACTGAGTCTCTCTACAAGTCTATTAGACTAGTTACTAGGATTATAGGAGTTGACTGATCAAGGACACATCTTTTTTGCTACATGCAATTTGTTAAACACTAGGGAAACAATGTCAGATTGTTTTGGAAACTCGTGAATGTCATGCATATATGTTAGGGTGCTGCCAAGTGGTTTGCGTTGGTTGCCAACGTACATGCGACTTGTGTTAGCCTAAGATTGATAGGGCTAGAAGGCATGACAATTATTGCCAGGCATAGTAAGCTAGTTAGATACTAGCAATGGTCTCTCTTGTTATTACTATGATGTATTTACTCATAAGATCAGTATATATATATATATATATATATATATATATATATATATATATATATATATATACACATATACTAGTAATGAGTGGCCGTCGTTGACGGGCAATGGAGGCCAATCTTCATAAAAATGCATTTTTATTTCAACCTTTCCCGTGGAAAGTTTGATAATTTAAAGAATCCTTAGAGCACCTCATTTGTTTAACATCTTTCACCATGAAAGTACGTACATGCACTTCAAAACACTATGTGTGTTGGTAAAGGATAATTTGAATTTGAAGTGGGCCTCTTAGATGCATGCATGGGGAGGAGGGCCATGCATCCTTTTCCCCATACGTGCATCCTCCTCCCCAGGTTTTTTAGTTAGAAAAAGCTCATGCATGGGTGAGGGGAGGAGCATGCATGGTGCACCCATACACATGCGCAAAAGTGTACATAAGTTTAAATATATATATATATATATATATATATATATATATATATCATAGTGGCACGTGGTAGCGCCATTATGGTACCGCGGTACCATAATGGTGGTACCGCGGTTATGGTGCCGCCCTCAGACCAGCGGTACCAGGGCGGCACCACAAAAATAATATTTTTTATTATTTAAAAAAAAAAAAAACCCTTTTAACAGGCTAAAACTAGGTAAAAACTAAGATGTTACTGTACAGGGGGACTGTACTGGGGGCACTGTGGGAGAGCGGACCCAATCGGAGTGCGGCATGTGGGGGAGCAATACATGGGGCAGGTACAGTAGCACATGGGCACTGTGGAGGAGCAGACCATGGACCCAATCGGAGTGCAGCATGTGGGGGAGCAATACATCCGGACAGGTACACCGTCACATGGGCACTGTGGAGGAGCAGACCATGGACCCAATCGCAGTGTAGCATGTGGGGGATCAGCACATGGGGCAGGTACAGTAGCACATGGGCACTGTGGAGGAGCAGACCATGGACCCAATCAGAGTGTAGCATGTGGGGGAGCAATACATCCGGACAGGTACACCGTCACATGGGCACTGTGGAGGAGCATACCATGGACCCAATCGCAGTGCAGCATGTGGGGGATCAGCACAAGGGGCAGGTACAGTAGCACATGGGATCATCAACAAAAGCAAATTGGGAAACAGGCTGTGGGGTTAAATAGGCACTCACGAGACAGTGAGAGAGCCAGTGAGAGGGGGTGAGAGGCATTGGGAGAGCCAGTGGGAGGCTGTGAGAGAGAGGCATTGTGAGAGGTTGTGTGACAGACCGAGTGAGAGGCTGTGAGAAGGGGGCTGTGAGAGAGCCAGTGAGAGCCATTGAGAGGCTGTGAGGGTCATTTCGAGCAACAGGGTGTCGTGAGATGGCGGAGGGCGAAGCCAGGAGGAAGCTCGAGGAAGATGTCCGAAGGCACAACGAAAGGCATCGGAAGCAAGAGGCAGACATTGCAGAGATGCTGCGAGAGACTCGGCAGAGACACCCAGAGCTGCAGATCCCCGCCCCCGCTGTCGAGCTGGATTTGGATGAGCAGATTGGAATGAACTTCACACGACGGTAGCTCATCATGGTAAGGGAAAGGGCTGCCCGCCGTCGGGCTGACCAGGAGGCAGCTCGGGCTAACCGGGAGGCAGAGCGAGAGCGACATAACAATGCTCCTGACGAGGGCGAGGAGTCAGTGGAGGATCCATAGGAATGTTTAGCATAGATGGGGTCTAGCCGTATGTGGCTGACTGTTGTTATGTAATGTTCATCAGTAGATGAGGCAGTATTTAGTGTCTAGCATGGTGTAAAGAACAGCCCCAACCGTATGCGGCGGGAATACGTATTGTAACTTTGATACATTTGATGAATTAATGTACGGTGTGGTTTTTGTGCAATGCGTGCCTTGTGTATTGCAATATGATGTATGTGATTATGAAATGCTATAAGGGGGGTTGTATTTCCGTGTTCTGCATATGCTCTCAAACTCTGTAGTGAAAACTAATTGAAAACACGCACACACCATTTGAAGTAAAACTGCAAGTAGAACATCACAATTACAAATTGACAAATACACATTGTGCAGTGAATTGAATACGTCCAACACTAAATGTAATATGAAAAATGGTCTGAATACAGTGTTCGACCATCTGGCCGCCAAACATGGAACATGATATCAAACTGCTAAAAATAAAATGACGGAGCTACAATCAATGCTCTGCCTCAAACTCAGATGAATGCTCCGGAGACAACTCAGGGCCCCGAGCTGACTCTCGCAACTGATATCTATGTCTGTCTGGTACTGGCATGGGCAATGTATCCGACGGGGAAGACTCGTCATCCTCATCCTCCCAATCTGCCTCCGCATCAGCCCCCAAGTAGGCTAAACCAACAACACCTGCTGCAGCTGGCTGTAATACTGCACCTCTACCAGCAACTGGAGCCCTGCGAGGTCGTCCTCTCTTCCCTGGCAGTTTCTGTGCCCTGCCTTTCTTGTTCGGTGCACCCTTGGGCCTTCCTGGCCTCTTGCGGACGAGGTTGGAATGCACCATCTCTGTAGAAAGGACTGCGGAAAGAAGGCAGAGATCTCTGTGGGTGCGATAGGAGTCGGAAGGCTTGAAAAAACCACAATAAAGGCCGAAATAGCAATAGCAGGGGAGGACGCGATCAGTGCAATGCGAAGATTGCCGGGAGGGCGCGGACAGTAGGGCGATGGGCATACAACAGAGAGGGCATGGACAGCAGGGAGGGCGCGGACAGTAGGGCGACGGGCAGGGAGAGAGATGAAGCAAGGGGGGGGGGGATAGGTTAAAAAAGAAAATATTAGTATATTAAATATTAAAAAATATTATATATTGTAGTACCGCGGATCAGTATGGATCCGCGGTACCGGGATCCGCGGATCCTGGTACCGTTGGATCTATGATATATATATATATATATATATATATATATATATATGTATATATATCATAGTGTCCCCTGGTACCGCCATTATGGTACCACCGATACCATAATGGTGGTACCGCCATTATGGTGCCGCCCTCAGACCCGCGGTACCAGGGCGGCACCATAATAATAATATTTTTTATTATTATTTTTTTTAATACTCTAATAAAACCCCTTTGATTAGGGTAAATTAGGGTAAAACATTCAGAAAAAAAAGGTTTAGGGTTTAGAAAAAAGGGGGGACTGTACAGGGGGCACTGTGGGGGAGCAGACCTTGGGGTCAATGGGAGTGCAGCATGTGGGGGAGCAACAAATCCGGACAGGTACACCGTCACATGGGCACTGTGGGGGAGCAGGCCATGGGGCCAATGGGAGTGCAGCACATGGGGGAGCAACAAATGGGGGCTGGTACAACGGCACATGGAGGGATCATCAACAACTGCATATGGGGAAACAGGCTGTAGGGTTAAATAGGCACTCACGAGGCTGTGAGAGAGCCAGTGAGAGGCTGTGAGAGAGAGAGGCTGTGAGAGGCATTGTGATTCAAACCATTTTCCATATTATATCCAGTGTTGGACGTACTTTATTTGTTGCACATTGTGTATTTGTCGATTTGTAATTGTGATGCTTTATTTTCAATTTTATTTTGAAGGTATGTGCGTATTTTCAATTAATTTCAACTGCAGAGATTGATAGCAGATGCACTACACAGAAATACACCCCCCTTGATAGCATTGCATAAACACACATATTACATTGCAATTTCCCAGGCACTCGTTGCACAAAAAACACACTGAACATTAGTTCAACAGTTGTATATAAATAACAATACGTATCCCGCCACATACTGCTGGGGCTGTTCTTTACACTGTGTTAAACACTAAATGCTGCCTCATCTTACGCCAAAAACTACATAACAACATTCGGCCACATACGGCTGGATCCTATCTAATCTAAACATTCCTACGGATCCTCCACAAACTCCTCGCCCTCGTCAGGTGCATTGTTCTGTCGCTCTCGCTCTGCCTCCCAGTTAGCCCGATCTGCCTCTTGGTTAAATAACAGTGCTACAATCAATGCTCTGGCTCTGACTCAAAAGAATGCTCCGGAGACAACTCAGGGCCCCGAGCCAACTCTCGCAACTGATATCTATGCCTGTGGATTGGCATGGGCTGTGTATCCGAGGAGGAAGACTCGTCATCCACATCCTCCCTCCGCATCAGCCCCCAAGCAAGCCAAACCGACTACACTTGCTCCAGCTGGCTGTGGTAGTGCACCTCTACCTGCACCTGGGGCCCTGCGAGGTCGTCCTCTCCTCCCTGGCTGTTTTTGTGCTCTGCCTTTCTTGTTCGGTGCACCCTTGGGTCTTCCTGGTCTTTTGCGGACGAGGGGAGCCGTCAATGCCTCATCACCCCCATGCAAATCACCTGGCTGGCTAGGTTGGGCCCAAGCTGAGGCCGACTGGGATAGGGAAGCCAAAGATAGGTGTCCCTGTGCAGCTAATAGTGGAGGATAGGTCCGTGGAGTGTGTGCCCGTGGGGCTGCTGCTGGTGGAGGAACTGGCTGGGGAGGGGCCGTCCCTGCAGGAGGCAAGTACAACGGGGATATGTACTGAAAGGGGCACGTGGTGGCCGGTACTTGTACATCCTGGGTGCTGCCAAAGGAGCAGCTAGTGGAGTGGGTGCTGCCAAAGGAGGAGGATGTGCCATGGGTGCTGCAACTGGAGGAGCCACTGTGGATGTGGGCGCTGCAGGACAAAACCTGGGCACAGATGGTGGCCTGCCATGGAGACCTGGTGTTGCAGGAGTGGATGGCGATGGAGGGGCTGCAGGCCTCAATGGCATCGGTGGCACTGGAGGTGCTGTGCGGCGCATATATACCCTCTGAGGGGGCGGAGAAACTGCAGGCACCTCGTGTAGTTGCTCTGGCTGAGACTCTGTGTAGGGCATGCTGGCTAGAGAGGATGGGGGCGCCTTGATGCTCGGCATCTGCTGGGCCTCTGAATCCAAGTCTGCAATCAAGTCGTCCAGCTGGGCATCCGAATACAAATGCTCTGGGCTCTGGGACTCATCATGTGCACCATCCTCTGGAGCATCCTGTGCCTCATCACGTGCCTCATCCAGTGCACCATGTGGACCCTGCTTGGCCTCCCAACGGTAAAGTCATCTGGTGTCTCCTCTGGTGTGCTGTCGTAGTAATGCCTATCACTCTGTGATGCACGCATCCAAGCAGCTGCAGAAGGTAAACCCAAATCACTCTGTCCCCTATCAAGAGCCTCCTTCATCATATCAACATAAGAAGGTATGCCACTGCCCCCCCCTGTGTGCCATGCCTGTCTCCCGGTATAATCTGTGGCATGTGACCCACCTCTACCTCGTGATGCACCTGTGACCCCTGGGCATGTGCCCAACACCTGTATCATCTGCCTCATCCCACTCTGATCTGGCGAACACAACCCGAATGGGCTCATCCTCATCCTGCTCATCCTCTGACACTGGCTCATCTGCCTCGTACAATGGAGGCTCTCTGTGCTCAAGCCCAAGTTCTCTCTCTCTCATCTCAGCAAGCTCCGTCTCTCTCTCTCTGCCATCAGCTGTGTGCCCAGGTCATCTGCAGGCATGGGATGGGTGCTGTTCGTAGGCAAGTCAACCTGGCGCTCCAAATTTGATATCTTCGTCTGCAAGGTTTAAAATTTGCATGTCAGAGAGACAACTTGATCAAGAAATGAAACCAACGTACCAGTCGTCAACCAACATGCTATGGGAGAATAGCTTATCACCTGCAATGCGCTCGTAATGGTCGGAAGTCTCCTGGTGAGACGTGCGTTGGTGCTACAGAACACTAAGCGCTCCAACTGACTCACTGACAACCGGTTTCTTCTCCTCGTGTGAATGAGTGCCCATGTGCTCCAATTACGCTCACACACGGAGGCAGCGTAGTTCTGTGGTACGTGCAATGAAATGCTTCAGCACATGTGCACGGGTGGAACGTCAACGAAACACAGCAATGGAGGATGAAATGAAATGCATACCCGAGAAAGGACACGCAGTGCAAGACGCTGTATGGATGGATAGGTGCTACTGAACATGGTCCACCAGGTAATGGGAAGCTGCCTCCTCTCTGGATCCTGAGCAGCTGGGTGGCCGAACGCGCCCATGCCGAAACGAAATGCAGCTAGCTCCTCCATGAGCCTGATAGGATCCAAACCAATGTGTGGACCCACCCTATGAATGTACTCAAGCCAATCGGTCTCGAGCTCTCTGTCTGCGATCTGTGTCGGAGAGAGGAAGAGGGGATGCAGTATGTGTGGAACGCTGTGGATACTCCTGTGCGCTGTGGATACTCCTGTGGAAGTAGTTCCATCGCGTCTCCCAGATGAACTTCAGCTCGGTCATCCTGCAGGTGAGAGGCATGTGGTTTAGGGCATTACAGAAAAATGTTACATTGACATAAAAACAAACTAGCAACTACTGAAAAGATAAAGACCAATTACATTACTGTACTGCTTACCTCTTTGGCTGCAAGATGGGCAGCTGCAGGAACTGTCCAATCCGGTCCATGAGCTCATATACCAGTCCAAGTGTCGACCCCTTGCTGTCAGCCTTGCGGAGCATAATGTAGAGTGGTCGAAGCAGTCCTGACAATGTTTGTGCATCCCTCCAGAACCGGTCTCTCCTCACCGTGGAAGAAAAGTGCTCCCCATCCTCAGTGTGCTGAAACGTACTAGCACGCCAAAGATCACTGGCAACCATCTGTAGAAGCTGCGCTCTACACCTGATCAAATGGTCGATGACCACCAAGTCGAATGCAAAGCGTGTGGGGGCTGGCTTACGGAAGTCCAGATGGCTGAACACTCGGAACATGGCAAGAACACGCCTCTTCCTAGTGACAAAAGTCACCAGGAAGAGGGCCTCACGGACGATGGCTCTAACCCAGGGAAGTGCACCTATGTCCCCCATCAAAAGGATGATGCCGTGCGCTGCAAAGGGGGTATGAACGTTGTGAGGGAACTCGACCTCTAGCAGTACACCCATTTGAATGCAGTTGGTGGCATTGTCCGTCACCACCGTGACGACATGCTGTGGGCCTATGGACAGGATGGAAGACCTGATGACATCAAACATGAACTCTGCAAATATGACTCTACCCCCTGCTGCAACCACAGCCCTCAAAAACTGTGTGCCCATGCAGCCGGAGACCAAGATGTTGAGGATCGGCCTCCTCCTGACATCAGTCCAGCCATCGGACATGATGCTGCAATCGTAAGTGGCCCAGTGGTGACGTAGAGGCTCGACCCTATCCCTCAGCATGTAAGTATGGACAACCTCTGAACTAGGGACTCTCCAGCTAGGGCTGACAGACTGTGCAAGGCGGAAGGCCCTTCTGAAGGGCTCAGAGTCGGCGATGGCAAATGGAAGGTTCAGCTCATAAATCAGACTGGCCACGGCCTGTGTGGCCTCTTTGTCCATATGCGCGCCGCGAATGCTCTGTTGTCTAAGAACTCTCCCAGCTGGGCGACGAGTAGCGGACCTCCAGCACGGTGCACCAAACGTGACGGGAATGGATGATGACGCGACAAGCTGGGAACTAGTGGATGCATCGGCTGTGGACGTGGAATGGGGAGAGTGGGATGCACTGGCAGGGATGGGTGCAGCAGCATAAGTGGGGTGCACTGGTGGAGGGGGAACATTTGGCATGGGATACAAAAACTGCTGGCTAGGGAGGTCATCCGGATGGGAAGGGAGGGAGGAAGGGATCTCCTCAACATCCTGGAAGGCCGGGTCACTGGCATCCTGGGCCTACTCCTGCTCGGGTGGCGGAGAGTCCATGAGAAAGTCGTAAACTGGGGGGGTGCGAGCAACAGTAGGTGGTGGTAGAACCGCAGTGGCAACTGGCGGACGAGATGGGACGGGATCCACCGGAATGGGTGCAGATGGGGGTGCGTGTGGTGGAACTGTCTGAGGGGGATGAGAGACAAAGGGACTGGACGAGGATGCACTCCCTCTCCTCGTGCGTGCCAGCCAAGCAGGCAGCAACTCGGGGTCAACCACGTAAGGCGCGGTGCAAAACCGAAGAACACCCTCCGAAATGGTGTTCTCCCCTGCCACAAAACGTGGCCCGTAGGTGTCCAGAAGTCGCTGCCTGACGGGAACGGACATGCTGCCACAGGTGGCAGCATTCAGTGTGCCACCATTTTTGGCGCGTGTGCCGAGTAGGTGGCCTTTAAGGCGAGTGAGGGTGGCTCTGAACTCGACCAGGCAGTATCGACAACGCACGATCTTTGCACCGGACTTGTTGGACTTGTCAGGAACCCGCCTGACAATGTCCACCTCGTCCCACAGATCGGCAAGGTTGGAATGCACCATTTATGTAGAGGGAACTGCGGAAAAAAGACAGAGATGATCGTGAGTGCGATAGGAGGCGGAAGGCTGGAAAATCCACAGCAATGGCCAAAGTAGTAGTAGCAGGGGCGGAAGCGATCTGTGCAACGCGAAGACAATGTGATGGCGAGGAGTGCGCAGACAGCAGGAAGAGGGCGCGCAGTAGCGCGATGGAGAGAGATGAAGCGAGGGGGGGAAATTAGGGCAAAAAAAAAATGTAAAAATATTAAATATTGTGGTACCGCGGATCAGTTTGGATCCGTGGTACCACCGTGGATCCACGGTATCGGGATCTGCGGATCCTGGTACCGCGGGATCTATTATATATATATATATATATATATATATATATATATATATATATATTTCTTTTGCAACTATTTTGTTTGGGGTTGTGGTGATACTTGTCCACCCATGCTGGCCCTTGATGTCCTAAATGACAATAAATACATAATCAATCAATCATTAAATCTAACACTCCCCCTTAATGTTTAATTGATTATCACTGACGCCCAAAAGTTTTCTAAACTTCTCAAATTTCTTTCGACCAAGTCCTTCCGTGAAGATATTTGCAACATGATTTGTCAGTGTTGCAATAAATAAGCTCCACATTGCCAACTCTAATTGTCACATTGAAGTATCGTCGGTCCTTGTTGTATAAGTTGTTGTTGTAACCAAATTGCCTGACATGTTGCTGATGTCGTAGCCCAATACTCAGCTTCAGTAGAAGATAAAGCAATTGTCGGTTGCTTCTTGCTATTCATGAAATAGTTCTTGTACCAAGATTGAATGTGTATCTTGTAGTAAATCTCCTGTCCTCGGCATCACCTGCCCAATCTGCATCCACAAAACCTTCAAGTTTCATGTTAGCATAGGCATGAATTGACTTACCATACTAACTGCATATGAGATATTTGGTTGTGTAGTAGTCAAATAGATAAGACTACCAACTTGCCTGTAGAGTTTTCCATCCACATTCTCTGAATTTTCATCCTCAGTAAGTTTTGTACACGAGTCATATGGTGTAGCTATTGCAATCCAACATATTGAATTTTTTAAACAAACCATGAGCATACTTAGCCTGTGATATAAAGAGAATATTTTGTGATCTCTAAACCTCTATACTCAAGCAATACTGAAGTCTTTCATATCATCGTTTCTTTCTCGACAAAGCCGATTCTTTCCCGTTTTAAACATGTCACGAAAAGGATTTTTGAAAAGGTCCACAGAACATTGCTCATGAGCTGGCAATCTTCAATGGCTTGGGTCATTGGCCGCTTTTAATTGATTATAAATGTCATCCACACAGTGGCAGCCATAGCCAATGTGGATTACCTCATGGGGTCACCCCTCTCTCATTCCAATTGTTAGCCCCTAGTCGTGGCCCTAACGCATTCCAGAAGGGCCAGTCACCAAGTGGGTCAGGTAACTGCCAGTGGCGAGCTAGGCACAACCCACGACAAGTGAGAAGGTGACCGCCAGTAGCAGGCAAGACTCACCTCACCCTCCAATCGAGGAACCTAACAAACCATTCCTTTCTGTCGGCAAATTGTTTAGCAATCATCTATTAGCTAAAATCATTCTCGCATAAGTCGTTTATTAGCATTTCAACATCATTTATTTTCCTTGTGAGAGAGAACCCAACAAAAAATTATGTCGGCTCTCTTGTTTCACAGTTCACTAGAATGTAGTTTCTGGTTTTTCGTTCTAGTAGCTTTAAATCTATAAAATCAATGATTCTGTTACTTATTGAAAAAGGCCCTTGGAGCATCATTAGTGGCACCAGGTCACCACCATTCAATCCAATTGTTTTACTTAAATGGGAAATGAATGACAAAAGGGCAATTGCCTATATCGGGCTTTGCTTGGACAATTCTAACATACATCACATACATTTGTCAAAGACATCCACCTAGGTGTGGGGAAATCTATCCATCTTGTTTGGCAAGATCCTAATGATGCAGCAGTTCATTGCTCTTCAATGGAGTAGAAGTATTTCGTAACGACATCGATTATTAACCAACTGGCTGGCGTTGGTTCAAATCTCAATGAGGCAAATATGGCAGTTTTGTTAAAGAGCATACCAACTAAGTAGAACAACATTATTTGCACGAACAACGTGTTATGTACCATAGCGGTACGCCCTTCAGTGACGGCCTCGCAAGGGGCGTTATCGACATGTTTTGGTGCCACGCGTCACCATCCTAGGTGGTCACGTGTCGCCGGTAGGACCGTGCTTGATGGGACCCACTATGCTATGCCTATATAGTGGTGGGGTTTCCCTTTTGCCATTCACTCAGTGTACTTGGGAGTTGGTGGATGGAGAGCACGTGCATTAGCCAGGAGGGCAATGGTTGGTGGTATGGGATGCCAATTATCGCAGGAGGCTTGACCAGACATTTGATGTCGATAGTTCTAGTGCATGGGGGTGGGTCGGTTGTGACCCTATGGATGGGTGGATACGGTGTGTTGTCATTGGTATGGGGTGTGCGTCAACCTTCAAGGCAATCGGAGATCTAAGGGAGTTGTAACATTTGGTATAAGAGGAGCCGATTTCCTTTTAGGTGCACCCGGTTCCCTTTAACGCTTTTGTGGTTAAGTATTCCTATATATGGAATGTGGTTGTTTGGTTTTTAATCACCTTTGTTCAAGTTAATTCTTGAGAAGGTTGGCTTGTGGATGAAGCCTGGTTTCTTTTAATTTGGCTGTCCACCTTGGCTTTGTTCTTATTCAAATCCTTAGTTTTTGGTTTTTCTAAGAACAAGCTAAAAGCTAGTTCAAAGTTATAACAACTTTATAAATTTATTTCCTTGAATGAAATAGTTGTTTATGGCTTTAGATCATAGATGCACTGCGTTTCTGAAACGCGTTTCAGAATCGCGTTCAGAAACGCGGTTCGGAAACGCGTTTCTGAAATTTAAATTTTTTTTCCAAAAACGTTTATATATATATATATATATATATATATATATATATATATATTTTGGCTTTTTTATGGGCAATATGGGTATCAGAAGAAAGCTCTTATTAAGAGCATAATTACTGTGTAGTTTGTCGACTGTTTCGGGTGCAGGATGGTCCAGTTCAGGTGCATTAATCCATGTTGGGTTCTGTCAAGGATAAAAATTCAAAACTAACCTCTAGCCTGTCTGTTACGAGCACAGATGGTCCCAGTAAGTGTGTTTTCACTTAGGGAGTTGGAAGGCCAAGTCATGAAGAGGCCTTACCGTTGGGGTGCCGTTGGGGGGCGTTGCACCCCCAAACCCCCCACCGGGGGGCTACTGCCCCTCGGACCTCCTGTTTCTCGAGGGGCTACCGCCCCCCGAACCCCTTGAGCATTTATTGAAAATCAGAGCAAATAACAACCAAATAACTATTGAAAATAAGATTTGTTTGTGCCCCATCTATTGCACTTCTGAGAGGCAAAACGTTGGTTTGACCATTGATCCCCTAAACAATTTCAGCCATAAGCTATTTTTCCAAAAAAAAATAATTTTTTTTTTTTGCGATTCAGGGAGGAGAAACGCGTTTTCCGAGACGTCTCCTTCCAGAAACGCGATTCTGTGCAACTATGCTTTAGATTAGTTGGAAAATTCTGTTAAACCTCCTGTTTAAATTAATTTTATTGGGCTTTGTTCCCTTGGATACCCCCCTGCCCTTTAACCTTTAGTGGCTGATTATAAAAAGAAAAAAAATAAAAAAAGTGGCGGATTTCCCCTGCCTACGCGCTGGTCCAGCGCGCAGATAGTCCTGCGCTGTTAGCTCCGGCCCCGGCCGTACGCAGTTCGTGCTCTGGACTTTTTTATTTTTTTTGCCTAAATACAACTAAAAAATCTAAAAAAAAAACAACAGCGGACGCGTCCAGGGACCTAGACGCACCCCTGGCGGACGCGGACGCGGATGCGGATGCGCGTTCGGACCATAGTTGCACAAAATCGCGTTTCTGGGAGGAGACGTTTCGGAAACTGCGTTTCTCCTCCCAGAATCGCAAAAAAAAAATATATATATATATCCTCCGCTTTTGCACCTACACCTATGCCACCACCTCCAGATCCGCATCGTCCATCCGCATCCTCCCAGTCATCCACATCCCGAGGCACCAGACAGATGTCCATGCCGGGATCTTTTAGAGAGGGGCAGCACACAGAGGCCACCAGGACCATAGCACAGATGTTCTATGACTTGAACCTCCCCTTTATCATGGCATCATCCCGCATCTTTCGAGAGGCTATCACGAAAGTTGCAGTCTAGGTTCCGGCTACACACCACCCACAGGCGACGCACTACGAGGCCCTTTGCTCCAAGACCGGGTTGCATCAGTCAGAGAGAGACTGTCCGCATTGCACGAGGCTTGGGATAGATACGGCTGTTCCATCATGGCTGATGGGTGGACTGATTGTCGCAGACGTCCACTCATCAACGTGATTGTTTCCACTTGTTACGGTTCCATGTTCTTGCGCAGCATCGACGCCTCCGAGGCAGGGAGAGTGCATTCGGCCGAGTACATTTACGACATCATTTGCGCGGCTATAGAGGAGGTCGGACCACAACGCGTTGTCCAGGTATAATATTCTTTCATTAGTTGCTTGCTCATTTGCTGCTTGGTGTTGATACAATAGTTCTGCGTAGTTTTCGACTGATTGCAATGTGTTTCCGAGCTGTGAATTGATCGTGTGAACGTATCGCAAAAGGTTGTGACGGACAATGCGTCCAACTGCCGCGGTATGGGAGAGCTTCTTATGGCAGATTACCCCTCCATTGTGTGGACTCCATGTGCCGCACACTCACTGGACCTCCTCCTGCATTCCATCGGGCGCCTGCCTTGGGTCAGTGACATTCTCACGAGGGCACTTGCAGTTGTGGACTTCGTCACACGCAAGCGCCGCATGACGACCCTTTTCCGCACATTCAGCAGGTAAGCTGCCACTTATTTTTTGGCTCGTTCAAGATGCTCCTTTGTTTATGCTCGTTTCATGCGTGCCTCTCATTCTGTTTGTCAATGCAGGCTCGACTTGAAGAAGCCCGCTCGCACCCGCTTCGCCTACCAGTTCATCATGCTTGAGCGGCTACACAAGCTTAAGGGTGAATTGCGGCACATGGCCACTTCGGCAGAGTTCACTGCCATGGACTTGTCCACGACCCTAGAGGGCTTGGCCTTCCACGAGATCCTCTTCATGGAGCCTTTCTGGGTGGATATGCAACTGCTGATGGACGTCATGCGCCCCATCTACTCTGTTCTGAGGCTCGTTGATCGTGAAGGGTGCACGATGGGCCTCATTTACGAGTTCATGGACTGCATAGGCGACTCTCTCCAGCGTTCTGAGCTGGACCCTGCCAGGTATAGCTTTTTTTCGTCTCACCATCATTACTTCCATTTCGCACTCTGTTTCGTCTTGCTGCCGCAACACGATGGTATGTAACTGTTGCCTCCACGTGGTTTGGTCCACAGGTTGGAGCCTATCAGGCGCTTGTGGCAGCGGCGATGGGAGAAGTTTCATCGGCCCATTCACAGTGTGGCCCACATATTGCATCCGCTGTTTTAGAGCGAGAGGCAGTAAGACGATGCAGAGCTGCGTGCGGACTGGTTCGTATACATCCGCCTCCTCAGCAGCGACACTGGGTTCCGCAGCAGGCTCGAGGTGCAGAGGCTTGGTTACAGGTAAACTCTTGATCTATCGTACGCTGTCGTTCGTTCAATTTCCCTGCGCGGGCTCAAGTGTACTCAAGCATATCGTTGCTCAACTGTAGGCACTCTCTGGGGCTGTTCGGCGAGGACCTTGCGCGTGTCCGAGAGAACAGGCTCTTGCCTGTATCATGGTGGGAGAGCTACGGCGCCGGACAGCCAGACTTGAGGACGCTCGCGCTCCGAGTCCTTTCACAGGTACGTTGTCTTATCTCATTCATCCAACCAGTTTTCGCATTTTCTCTACAAGGTCGGTACTCACTCGAGTTGTTGCCAATTAGTGCAGGACTGTTCTGCTTGTGTGTGCGAGCGGAACTGGTCAGCGTTCAGCCTTGTTCACACGAACAGGCGGAACCGTCTGACGACGGAGCGGTGCAATGACCTGGTGTACTGCAACACCAACATCAGAGTGGTTTGACGCATCACAGAGAGCATGAGGGCAGGAGGCGCACGCGCCCTATTGCTGCAGGTATATTTTGTTGCTCTGTCGTTTTGCTTTCGTATTGGTTTGAGACATTTAGTGTAATGCCCTCACGGTTGCTTCGGCTATTCTCATGAATGATTGACTTGTGCAGGTCAATCCCGACGAGTGCCTGGTTGTAGTAGCAGATCATGAGCCAGAGCCAGAGGTTGATCCAGACAATGCCGCTCGGCGTGCTCTGCGGGGTGAGCCCGAGGATGATGCCGATGCTGATGAGACCACCACCCTCCCTGCTGACGTTCCATTGCCCTCCTGATGAGCCCACATATGATTAAGACGAGACGGTTGACCTAGCAGGGGATTGTCCAGGTGCCCCACCCAGTACCCCTGCATCACGCCCCCTTTCAGATGATGGCTGGTCAGAGTTTGCGAGGGAGACAGAGGCTGCTGCCCAGAGACAGATAGCGCAGAGACGACTCAGAGCATCACAGGCAGGCAGTTCCTCCCAGAGACCCCCTCGTGGCAGAGGGAGACCCCCAGGCAGGAGTGTACCATAGAGGGTTCCTTCCGGCAAACCCAGAGGCAGGCCAGCCAAGAGGGGACGCACTGATGATTTTTCTAGTCGTCTCTTGGCAGGCGTTGGCCCAGACTTGGAGGAGTCCCAGATGCCTCCAGACTCCCAGCTAGACTTTGTATCTGACACCCCTGCAGATGCATCTGGCACGTAGAGGGATGCTTTTTTTAGCACAGACTTGTAGATACTGATACACATTTTAGCATGTACAGTGGCATCAGATGAGATGTATATATTTTTTTACAGTCTATTTGTGTCATGGCTAATTTATCGTGGTTGCTTACAAATGGTTAGCTCTGTGAAGTTTGAATGGTTATTCAGAAATGGTTTGCACCGTGCAAGATGAGAGAGAGAGAGAGAGAGAGAGAGAGAGAGAGAGAGAGAGAGAGAGAGAGAGAGAGAGAGAGAGAGAGAGAGAGAGAGAGAGAGAGAGAGAGAGAGAGAGAGAGAGAGAGAGAGGAGAGAGAGAGAGAGAGAGAGAGAGAGAGAGAGAGAGAGAGAGAGAGAGAGAGAGAGAGAGAGAGAGAGAGAGAGAGAGAGAGAGAGGCCAGCACATCTGCATCTCTTTCATAACATATGCATCATGTTCAACCATTTAACATAACATGCTAAACCCGACACCCCAACAAATGGCACAGTTAACATAACACCCTAAACCCTAACAAATCATCCTAAACCCACAACCCCACAGCCGTAACCATCAAAACAAGCCACAAGCATAATCATCATAACCACATCCATAAACATCATCAACCCCACCCACGTCCTCATTGTGTCGTAGGCATTGCACCACAGGTATGTGCAGATTCAACATCAAAGCTGCACCTGTGCAACATACACTTAAACCTGCATAGAATGTATTAATGGTTTAGGAATACAGTCCACTGGTTCGTGGAGCAAGTGCATACCCAAGGGACCGAGCCTGGCCCAATTCGGGCATCGTCCGGTCAAAATGGCCGTTCGACGGGTTAGAAACGCAATTAGGTCAGTCGAAATGGACTAGTTTTGCAGCTATTCGTCTGACGGTCCCGTTTCTCCTGGCGGGATCCGTTTCAGGTGTCGTCCGTTTCGGCCAGCGGACAACCTCGATAGGATCCTGTGGGAGCAGACGGGACGAGGACCGGACAGACGTCAGGCCCAGTAAGTCTTTCCGAAGTTTAGGGTCAAAACAGGGCTTCGGGGACACTTTGTCGGGACGGGACCTGAAAACATTCGGAATTGACAAAATGGTCCAAGAATACAATCAAACGATTCGTGACCCCGATACGGTCTCAAGGGACCGAGCCTGGCTCGATTCGGGTGTCTTCTGGTCAAAATGGCCGTTCGACGGGACAAAAACGCAATAAGGTCACGTGAAATGGACTAGTTTTGCAGCTCTCTGTCCGACGGCCCAGTTTGTCCAAATAGGCTTCGTTTCGGGTGCCGTCCGTTTCGGCCAACCAACAACCTCGCCAGGACGTTGTACCACCCCAAACCCCTAATCTATCTCATCACATAGAATGCATCAATGGTCTGGGACACAGGTTCGTGATCCCGATACGAACCCAAGGGATCGAGCTTGGCTCGATTCGGGTATCGTTCGGTCAAAATGGCCCTTCGACTGGAGAGAAGCGCAATTAGGTCAAGCGAAATGGACTAGTTTTGCAACTCTCCGTCCGACGGCCCCGTTTCTCCAAACGGGATCCGATTCGGGTGTCGTCTGTTTCGGCCAGTGGACAGCCTCGATATGAACCCGGGGGAACAAACAGGACGAGGAACGACACAGTCGGCCCGCAACGTCCATCCGAAGTTCGACGTTAAACAGGGCTTCGGGGACACTTTGTCCGGTCGGGACCTGACCACTGGGAGATGTTTCGGAGCCCCCGTGCTGGTACACAAAATGTCGACATCGTATTGTAGCGTGTTGAAGTAGTGCCATAACTAATTAGTAAGCTGTTGAAGTTCATCCAGGAAGAAACCGATCCCATCAACGGAGTCACAGTAGTGTATAGCTTGTCAGTCTTCTGGTGAGCCCTAATTTCCCCCAGAGACTTCTGCTCCTGAGAGCTTGTCACTCTTCTGGTGAGCGTTCACTTCTCCCCAATCGTCTGGCGAGCATTCACCTCTTTGAGACAGTCACTGATGCACCCTAAACCCTAAACCGGTAACATGTTTGTCATATAAATCTTCACTCGAAACCACTCTCAGATCTTTCTTTGCCGCTTTTTTGGAGCTTAGTTCCCAATGAAGGTTCGTAATAATTTATGAACTGCTCACTAGCCATGGTTGTTTAGTAATATCTCAGTTATGAGAGGCATGGCCCAGTGGTTAGGTATGTTGCAAATTTTTTTGGTACCGTTTTCTTATTTTTTAACAGGAGGGGGCAGGTGGGTGCCAGACACCCTCTGATAATTAATTCCGGGGAAAAAACAGGGGCCATAAATTGCTTTTATTTTGCTTTTGGGATGGGGGACAGTGTAGGCAGGTGCCTGTATTTGAAAAAAAAAAAATTGAAAAAAAACGGACGCGTCCAGACGCGTCTACGTCCGCCATCTGCTTCCTTAGATATATATAAAAGAAAGCAGGACCCGGATGCGAACGCGCGTTCGGACGCGGATGCGCCAGAAGTGCGTCCGCGTCCGGACGTGTCTGGTTTTTTTTTTTTTTTTTAGATTTTTTTAAATTAGGTGTCGTCTGTTTCGGCCAGTGTACAACCTCAATAGGAACGTGTGGGAACAGATAGGACGAGGAACGGACGGACGACCGGCCCAAAACGTCCATCCGAAGCTCGACGTTAAACAGGGCTTCAGGGACACTTTGTCTGGTCCGGACCTAAAAACTGGGAGATGTTTCGGGACCCCCATGTCGGTACTGTGTCGTAAGTAATTAGTAAGCCGTTGAAGTTCATCCGGGGAGAAACCGATCTCGTACACCGAGCCATAGTAGTGTGTAGGTCACGTGGTTCCCCGTAGTGAATGACACAGTTTTGTATAAGTAATCAGTAAGCTGTTGAAGTTCATCCGGGGGGAAACCGATCACATCATATAAGACATAGTAGTGTGTAGGTCTCGTGGTTCCCTGTGGTGAATGACATAGTTTTGCATAAGTAATTAGTAAGCTGTCGAAGTACATCCGAGGGGAAACCGATCACATCATATAAGACATAGTAGTGTGTATGGTCGTCAGAACTGTGCCATTCACTACAGGGAACCACAAGACCTACTGGCTGGCCCGACGACGAAAGTCCCTTTCCCGGACCATGGCCAGTTGTTCTGCGATGAAGTTAATTCCAATCCGCTGCGTTTCCTCTCCCTCGCCAGCTGGGGTAGGGGGAGCAAGTCCGAGAGTCGCAGGGCACGTGGCTGCAACTCCGGTAGTCGCGCCATTATCTCTCGCTGGCTCTCGTGAAATTCTCTTCTTGCTTCCGTTCGTTGTGCCGATGGACATCTTACAGGACCTGCTTTGATTAGTTGCCCATGTGACGTTGTACCTCCCAGAACCCTAAACCTATCTCATCACATAGGCCATGGTATTGTTGTGTAGGTCTTGAACTTCCCTGTGTTGATCCATCAGGGAGAGAGAGATAGCGAGGGCACGAGACAGAGTTTTGGAGACTCAAAAAATATAAATTGTTGGTCTTTCGTGTCCGATTCTGTAGATATTAGACATGGGAGGCATGTGGGCATTGGTTAGGTCTGTTGCAATTTTTTTTGCAAATTCTTTTGAGTACCGTTTTCCTATTTTTTATCAGAAGGGGGCAGGTGGGTGCCAGACGCCCTCTGATAATTGATTCCGGGGGAGGAGAAGGGGCCATAAAATTTTTTTATTTCGCTTTGGGGATGTGGGACAGCGAAGGCAAGTGCCTGTATTTTTTTTTTTCGAGTTTTTTTTTTTTCAAAATGGGGGACGCGTCCGGACGCGGACGCACCCCTGAGGCATCCGCGTCTAGGGTCTGCTTCCTTAGATATATATATATATATATATATCATAGTGGCACGTGGTACCGCATTATGGTACCGTCGGTACCATAATTGTGGTACCGCCAGTATGGTACCGCCTTGGGATCCGCCATACCAGGGCGGTACCATTTATTTTTTAAAAAATATTTTTACATTTAATAAATGCTTTTTTTATAGTAAAATAGGCTTTAAAAAATGGAAAAATTAGGGTTTTCAATGGGAGAGCAGCACGGGGGGGCGCAACAACGAGATGCTGGTTTTCAGGGCCTCCCAAAAAGCACCGCTGGAACCTCTCCTACAAATATGCTCAAGAGCTCGTTTAGGATATTCCCTTTTGGATCAGAGCATGCCTTACCAATTGAGGCATGATGGACTTAATGGTGACCGAACATCAACAAGGCACCCAAGTGACCCATGCACATTATTCTAAATATTAGTCTACTGCTTGGGTCCAAATATCACCCAACAACGTCCATGACGCCCCGTGATGCCAATTCATCATGTTTCTTAGTTTGTGATGTTTGGCGATTGTGTTCAATTTTGTCAGGCTTGTTACCTCTGGTTTTGTTGTTCTGAGAAAGCTTAAAGGCATATTGAGATTGTGCCTCTGATTATTTTCTGGGGTAATTTATCCACATTTTTGCGTGTACTTCTATGCATTTATAGAGATATTGTCCAGTGTTTCATTTGTAAAATTTATGGACTAATTTCTCACACTGTGGTCTTAACAAAACTTTCAGTTTGCAGCAGCGCAGTAATCCAAAAGAGCTTGACAATGAAGCATTTGCCTTCCAGCCTGTATTGGGTTCAATGCTTGCAGCAGTTTATCACAATCCTCATGCTGCTGAAGCCAACAAATCTCGTTTGGAGAAAATATTACAATTCTGGGGATCCAATGGTGTGTATGACACCGACATAATTAACACTTTGGAAGGAGAAATGGTTGCGGGGCCTCCACCTCCACAATTCACATCTGCTCTTCAACCATCAGCTTCTCTCTCAGGTGCCCCTAGTGTTTTGTTTTAACCATTTGATTCTTGTCTTTTGCTTTTTCTATTTATCTTTTTTCTTGAGGACATTTGTGTAGATCTTATGCTATATTAAGTAGAAGGGCAAAGTGGGAATTGCAATTCTAATCTTTGGTAGCTTCCTCAAAATTGTGTGGATGAAATTATATTTTTTAACCAATATTATGGAGTCTGTTTTGAATGCTTCTATGGGTATGTGCGTTTGTAAGCACATGCCTGTTTATTTTTGTTAATGGGAGGTGTAATGTGTAATTTTCATGATCACCTTTTGAAATCCATGTAGTTTTATTAAATGTAAAGTGCTTGCTTCTTTTAGAAAAATATGATTGTTGATCAGTGATTGTCTTTTTGTATGGTTGTATCAGCTCTTCTGCCTATTCCACCAGCCCCATCATCTCAAGTTGAAGCTGTATATCCTGGTCAGTGGCAAACAGATCAGCATGTTTCTCTGTCAACATCTGACCAACAGCAAGATGGAAAACTGCAGCCATCGTTTGGAGGTCTTCCAACAGCACCTCAATTTCTTACAACTGGAACTCAGTTCAATCTTTCAGCTCCCCAACTTGTAGCGAGTTCAGTTCCTACATTGTACCCTTCATTAGCCTCGCCTTTTCTTTCTTCTTTACCAACTTCTGTTCCTGCTGGTTTACCGCAGCCAACTCTTGCCCAATTACCGACTATGAGAGCAGTTGAGCATTCACCATATCCTCTCTTTCCACCTGGACTGATTCCCGGAATGGTACGAAAGATGCAAATAGGCAGTGGCGTCCCTTACTCATCTTTGAGCCCGTTAGATATACCAACAGTGATTCCACCTTGCTCGAGTACAGAATCTTACATTTTGGAGCGGGTGGCAAAGTTTTTCAATGAAATAGGTGAGATTGATCCTTTGGAAGGTCAGCACAAGGGAGTCGACTCAACAGAAGGTGAAGATGGAGATCAGGAGGAGAGAAGTAGAGAAGGTGGAGCTCGTATTCCTCCTCCACAAATGCTTATGGATCCAGATACTGGAACACTTCCAGATGGTAGTGTTGAGCTTAGACCAGGGGTCACAAGCACTGGAAGGCTTGGGCTCGGAGCTGCAGCTGATCCTAACGAAGTTACACAGTATGATGATGTGTACACGTCCTATAGGAAGCAACGAAGCACTAATTATCACACGTCTTTAAGTGCAAGAGCTGCAGCTAGGTGATTGATTCTTGGGCCTTGGCCATCAGAAAACTTAGCTGTTTTCTTTTTAAGGGGTAGTTATCAAATGATAGCCATTGATCAGCACATAGGGAATATGTGAGGTTGCACATCGAGCTTGTATCAACATAGCTGTTAGACTTGAAGTACAAATTTCTGAAACGTGTGAGCAATTTATGGCAGCATTTGCATACTAGAGATACAGACACTGCAACTGTGAACTTGTTTGGGCAATTAGAACAGTTTGACGAGCAGGGCACATTGTGGCCAAAAACAAGGCATTCTGTATGTATATATCCAGCATACATGAGTCACGCCTTGGTTTGAAAGGGTAAGTCTTGTGACTCTGATCACTAAATTTTTGTTCTCTATGAACCTGAGAAACTGTACCATGTAAAAGGATATCTTTTTTGCTTTGGGTATATTATTTCGAATGAATCTTTAGCAGAGGAGATTCCCAATGGCAGTTAATTATTTACACTTTTTAATGATTTTCCTTTATTGATGTTTTTAGGTGGTTCAGAGAATGTATCAGCAACATTTGGGGAGAGTGTTATGGACAGGGATAATATGAACCTTGTTTTTCTCCAAAAGCATTTGAATAACATGACCTAATGGCACCTAATTCAGTTTAAGGTCATAGTAATACTTGTGATAAGCTGATCAGAGTGCCACATTTTGTTAGTCTTGCTTTAGCATCTATACCGGTCTAATTGATGCGAAAGCAGGTGAAGAGACATTAGTGTCCTGGAGTCGAACATCAATTTCTGTCCATAGCAGAAATTTTGGTCAGAACCTCTTTGGAACCTCTTTATGTGAAACTGTAGGTCTTGAGTATAGCTCTTCAACCACAAAATTTTGAACTATAGAAAATTGGTCAGTCAGGAGGCATCAATAAACAATCTGAGATGCCATACATTACCTTGGTTTTTTCTTGCTGTGAAGTAGTTTATTGCTGCTGGTACCCAAGAATGTGTAGAAAAAAAATCGTATTTGGACTCGTGGCCGGAGTCTTTTCTCCATTATGAGAAGCTAAAGAATTGCTTCGAGTATGTACAATGGTCTATAATTTCCCTTCGTAAGTGACAAGGGCGTTGTGACATCAAGCCACAGCTCCATTTAGTGAGATGTGCAACTACCTCCAGGCACAAAGGCAGCAATTGTGTGAGAAGGTTTTCCTAATGTCCATAAATAGCCCTTTCCTACCTTGAAAGCCAAAGGTTCTATTCAACATAAAATTGTCTTACACAATGTCCAATTGCAGATTTTGAAATTAGACCTTGTTCGTGTTAGTTGTATCATGATCATCAAGTTTAATGTCTATCAAAGGTTTTATAGAAAATGAAATGAAACTATGAAAATATAGGTTTTTGAGCTTGCTTTAGTTAGTTTTTTTTGTGTGGCTTAGCCTTACAATACATATCGATACATCCTAAGATTTTTAAAGGTTTCTCAAAAAATATTATATAAATAGAAAATTATGTTTGCATAAATTCTGTTAAATCTAACAATAGATGGCTAATTTGTACTGGTAAGATGTACAAAAGTACAAAGAAGAGTGCACAAATTTGGTATGCTAAAGATGCCTTATTAAATGAACTTTATTTGCAAGTTGTTGCTTGGGCATAACACAAAACGCAGGGAGATCGACATGTAAGTGCAAAATTGAGACGCCCTGAGGAGACCAAACATGTCTTTTTTTAGATTGACATGTAAGTAGTGAAAACAAGTTGATTATTTTGAGGCCTAAAACCATGAGGTGAGTTCAAATTGCGCATTTAAAGTTTCTCACACTTTTAGCACATGTATACATGTCATGGGAGGCATAAACCATGTCCCTTATTGGTCTAAAGTGTCGGAGAAACATAGACCCTTGAAATTAGTCAAGATTGTCACATTACCATCAATCTTCATCAAGGGAGGAGATTGGTTTGCGTATTGAGTGTGTGTGTGGCCAAGATTCATTGGGGCCAAATCACATTAGGGCAGCCTTATTACTATAAGTATAGGGTGTTCTTACATATTTTATATTGAGTATTGAAGAGCTTCTTTGCTCTAGAGGTGGCACCATCTATTTTTCTCTCTCTTCTCCCTCTCTTCTTGTGTGATTGCACTAGATTGTGGATAATATGATAATCTATGCATAGCTACGAGTTATGAAACATTTTAGCCTGCTCCTAATGGCTATGGATCAGATTTAAAGTTTTATTTATGTTTCATTTTAGGGTTATGACATTCATGTTGATTATCTCGACATTTCATACAATTTTGCCAAGTGCTCTTGCCTAACAATGTCTAAAATTGTTTGTGATATCACTTGGGTCATAGATCAATCAAACAAATGGTTCATTATCATTTTATTTCATAGAAGTGTCTAAAGGCAAAATCAAGTTCCAAAGAGTTTAGCTCATTCAAAATCATGACAAGCTATTAACCTGCCTAATTCATTGTTGATGACGTTTTAACAAAAGAAAATTTCAGAGGGCTGCTAATATAGTCTTTTCTTTGTCACACAATTCTTAGTCCTAGTACATGATTGGATGCTCATAGCAACACCCATTTTTGGAAAGCAGCTCATTTTGAGAAATTTAGACTATATTAGCAGAATCTTTAAGTTGATTTTCCTTGGACTTCAAAGTTCATTTGAGAAGGGGAATGGTTATGGATAGAGGACTATGAAGTTGAGAGAGTTGCATCTATCATCAGAGGACTATGAAGTTGAGAGAGTTGCATCTATCATCGTTTGGTTAGGTATCAAAAAATGAAGAGATAAAAATCAAAGAAATAAATGTTGATAAACATTTCGCACAAGGATTTAAGTGGTTGAGATCATACTACAAAGTTGTGCTCTCCCAATGGTCAAAATGATTCAAACTTGGCCATCACCATAATTCATAAACTTCAATTGAATTGGTGAGTCTTTTCGAGATCTTGTATTTGTAGCTTGACAATATTTGCAGCTTGACAATATTGCTAGAGAGAACAAGAATCAAACAATGTTGGCATATTTGTCAATGTTATTTGAAGTTGAAAAACAAAAAAATGAAAATAGGATTTTTGCTCATGAGTCGTAACAATAGATCTAGAAATGATGGAGAAAGCACCTAATTGCAATTCAATCACAATCATAAAGCTAGATTACAAGACAATGCATCAAATTCTAGCTTATCTTGGCTTGAACTCCACAAATTGGCTCCAAAATCATGCAAATTCTTTTACACGTGTGACTTGCTCAAACTTGAGTACAGTACCAGCACCTTCTAATCTTTCTAATGATTACAAAAAACCAAATGCCAATAGTAATCATCAAACAAATTGTAGAGCAAAACTAGTTATGAAGGAAGATCTCAAATTTGGATGCCTCAGATTTGAGCACTTAGGGCTACCTCTAATCCATCCATGACCTAACCCTTGTGTCTAACCTAATAGGTCATAAGATCCACCCTAATTGGGGGTCAAGATCTTGAGATCCAAAAACAATATAAAAATGGCTATTTTTAGCTCCTAGAAAATCTCTAGTCTATCTATGGGCATTTTGGCCTCATTCCAAAGGCGCCATTACAAAGCTAGGTTAGGAATACACATCATGGCCATATTACAATTTACAAGTGGTAGAACCAAAACTAGCTTGTGTAAACTTAACACTCCTCTCAACTAGTTTGTAGATAACATAGTATTGCTTATTAACCCAAGGGCTGATCTTAACTTTACAAATGCAGGTCTTTGAAGTGGTTTAGTGAGGATATCAACAACAAATTCACTACTTGCCACGTGCTTCAAAGATACTTCCTTTGCACATTTTCTCTCACAAAATGATGAGAGATCTCAATATGCTTTGACCTCGCATGGGATTGGGTTTGTTGCAAGATGTTGAGTTGAAATGTTGTCATTCAATGATAAATGATAGGGACAACATCTAAACTCATGACCTTAGCCTCCAGAGAAGCTCCTTTGTTGTTGTGAGAGCTTTATATTTGGCCTCAATAGAAGAGAGAGAGATGGTTTCTTGTTTTTTTGACAACCAAGAAACAACCCCTCCACCAATAAATGTTGCATAGGCACTTGTGGACTTTTGACACAACAACAAAATACGCGATTTCCGACACAAGGTTCCGACGGATTCAAAAAAATCTCATAATTCGTCGGAATCCGACATAATAATACGTCGGAATCCGACACAAAAAAAAAAGTTGCTGGAATTTTTTTTTTTTGCAGGAATTTTTTTTTTTACAGACGTCGGATTCCGACGGCCAATAAAAATGTCGGAATCCGACATCCCATTTCAAAGATTGCAACTTTTTACATGGATGACGTCACATGTCCGTGCAAAAAAGAAAAGCACAAAGCGGACGTCGGATTCCGACAGATAATACAGATGTCGGAATCTGACGTCCGTGACCCGCGTCATTTTTCTAGGGTTTTCTTATTTTTTATTCTTGCAAAAGATTGTTGGAGATCGGCTTTTGGCGCTTCTTCTCAACTCTATCAATTCCATTTGTTTCATTCCAAGTACGATTCTTTTGTTTTGTTATGTGCAACTAAGATTTCTTTCTTTGTAACTTTTTCTTGTACACTATCTTCCTTGTATTGTATATTTTGTGTAGTTAAACACAAATATGTGTCTTAGTGATTTATGATTATGAGCGAATGAGAGAGGAAGAGAAGGATGTGTGTGAGAGACATGAGAGAGAACAAGAAAATATAGATAGAAGAGTTTGATTTAATATTATGTTCTTTGTAAATTTTAGGGTTTAGATTTAATGTTATGTTCTTTGTGAAATAGTGTGAGACTGAGAGCTCTTGAGGTTTGAATGAAGATCATAACCAGCTCCACCATCAAAGATGTAGAGCTACCACTTTTTCTCATTGATTGATCCAGTATGGCTATCTTGTTGCTATTCCCTATCTAGTCATGAAGGGTAATCCATCGTTGCCTGATACATGTAAAATGAGATATCAAAAAGTTCATTTTGAGTTCTGATTTTTGGCTACAGTTACGAATAAAGCCACAGCTGATCTAAAGCTAAGCTATGAAAGCATCATATAAGCAAGACTTAAGCTATGAAAGCAGCACATAAGCAAGACTTAAGCTATGAAAGCAGGAAAGAGAGAGATTAAGGAGACTAAAGTGAGAGATCAATATCATCAGCTGAATAACAAATGACACAGTTTTCCTACTTATAGCCAAGAGGAAGTGGATCAAGTAGCAGCAAGCCCTGGTGCATCAACAGCTAGAGCAACATCTGATGTAGAGGAATCAACAAGTGCAACAAGAGCACGAGCCTGATCCACAAGTGATGGTGTATGATAAAAGACATCAATAGGCTCCCATGTGGCCTCCTCAATAGGACGGCCATCCCACTGGACCAAAAACTGAATCTGCCGGCGGCGTCGACTATGGTATAGACGAACCTGTACCCATCGGAACTGGCTGCAAGTGTAATCCCAAAGTACACACCAGGCGCACAAGTGAGGAATAGAAGAAATGCACTGGAACGAGGAACAGGATCCGCAACATCAGTAGCAAGCATCATAACAATATCCACGTGTAGCTGGGAATGAGTATCAACAACACTCATTTTATGGCGGCAACATCCCCAAAAACTATCCAAGAGAGGAGAAGGAATTCTCTCAAGGTACCCTGATGGTCTCGGAACACCAAACAAAGTGGCAACTCAGCATCGGAGACCAAGCGATATGGAGCAACATGAAATGACGGGGAACCTGAAGATCACCCGGACAAACAGTAGCTGGAACGGAGGCAATAACCCAAGCCATCAGGATATGCCAAGCATGACAATGAGCAACAATCCAACGAACAGATAGAGAGCCACATGCATAATCATAGAGATATCCGCACCATAGGTGTCAGTAATATGGAAAAACCAGCACCAATCAACAGGTCCAAATTAAAACCAAGCTATACGTAATAACCAGGAATGCCATATATCCATAGCCGAAAATGAAGTAGTAGTATGAGCAATAGGTCCAAATGAAATCCAAGCGATGTGTAATAACCAGGAATGCCAAATATCAAGAGGTAAAAAGGAATCAGTCGCATGAACCCAAAAGTGTATACCATCGGCATGGACTGCAACAAACCTATATGTAGAAACACCAGGAGACAAAAGGATGTCTGTGTACTCATCTAGAAAGAAACCAGCATATAAATACTCTAGATAAGTAATAGTGACCACCTGGCAAATATCCTCGGATGAAAAATGTGTAACAGTAAGGGCTAAAGGCGCATGAATCATGTCAAGAACCGTAGAAATATCATGAGGCAGATCACAAACCTCAAGCAAAGATCCATGGAGTAAAGCGAAAGAAGATACAACCTGATCACCAATAGCGAGAGAACCATCAAACGTGGACCCACCCCATAGAAATCAGCATGAACATCGGCCATAACAGACTCAAGAGATGGAGATATAGAGACCAATGGAGAAGATACTGCACCAACCACCGAACCAGGAGGGCAATCTGAAGTATGCACAAAAGCAATAGTAGAAATACCACCAAGGCATACGGCCTCAATATCAATGAAACCAGGAATGACCACTGAATATGATATCTGTGACTCAAGGCATATAGGCGCAAGGCACACAACAACAACTTGTAAATCCGAAACAGCATCAACCTGAGGAAGAGGACCCATAGATGGTGAAAGCGAAGCAGCAACTGATGTACTCTAAATGGAAAGAAGAGTTGCATCGTCAACCTTTGGCAGACTATGCATAAACTGCTTCCCGGTAACCAACTGGAAGTCTCCCTGAGAATCAATGCCAACAAGTGAGTGTGTAACTGCATCAAGTACAAATGTCAATGTCTGCTGTGTCAAGTCCAGTGTAACGGCTCCAAGAGATGCAAACCAATCAGCACCAAGGATAAGATCATAACGCTCCATAGGAATAATGTAAAGATCTGCCTGTCCAGAAAAATCTCCAATGCGGCATGGTAAACGCTGAAACATATGAGAACTAGGAAAAGAATGGAAACTGGCAACCTCAACTGTGAGAGGCTGTGAAGCAGAAATAGGTGAAGCACGTATCCGACGAGTGATATAACTGCTAATAAAAGAATGAGTGCTGCCAGTATCAACTAAAGCAATATACTCACGACCTGTAATACGTACACGTAACCGAATGGAGCGAGGACCAGGACGCCCTGTCCAAGTAGCATAGGCAAGTTGAGCATGACAAGTAGCAGAAAGTAAATTAGTGTAAGGCTCAGAGGATAGGTCAGGCTCATCAGAAATATGAATGTAGATATCGAAATCATCTGGAGTAGTGCCCTCATGGTAAAAAACAGCAATAGTAGTAGGGAGAGGTTGACGGCAATCATGGGCAAAATGGTCAGGACTCTTACAACGAAAGCAAAGACGCTGCTGCTGAAGGTCAGCGAACTCTGCAGATGTGTAACGTCGAACAAAAGCAAGTCGAAGAGTCGGAGGACGAGGAGACGAAGGGACAATGGAGAGAGCTAGAACAGAAGGGGCAGGTGTAGGGGTGGACGCAGCGGGAAAAGATGAAGCAGAAGGATGGGGTCGGGAGAAGCGGGAAGGAAGAGTGTCAGAGTACTTATGCTGTAAAGTACTGGCAAGAGACATCGCCTCAACAAGTGTGGGAGGACGGAAGGAAGAAACATCATAACATAAAGCACCATGAAGCCCAGCAATGTAACGAGAAATAAGCTTAGTGGGCTGTAGATATGTGAAAAGATAAGAAAGCTCCATAAACTGATCTGTATAAGAAGCAAGATCACTGGTCTGAGTGAGACTACAAAATGTATCACGTTGGCGGTCGAGCCACTGAGGGTCAATCATAGCATGACGAAGGTCACGATGAAAAGTATGCCATAAATGGAGCCCTTCCCGATCAGGATCAGCTCTATAAACTTGCCACCACGTGGCGGCGCGTCCATCTAAATGTAAAGCAGCCAATTGGATCTTTTGAGGATCAATCTTAGGGTAGATATGAAAATATGTGTCAAGCTTAGCAAACCAATTCTCTAATAAGTTCCCGTCAGAGGAACTGGAATAGGTAGCAAGCTGTACCTTATCATGAAAGTCTTGAGCAAAGTGTGGCTCAGGAAGTGGGGGACGTGAAAAGAAACCAGGAGATGGGTTAGGTGGAATGAATGGTCCACCACCAGGATGACTAGCAGAGGAAGATGGAAATCCAAATGGAGGGGGAGTCCCAAATGAAGGAAAAATAGGAGCTTTACCAGGACCATGAGGCTGTAAAGAATCAATCTGTGACTGCATAGTAGCAAAGCCGGTCATAACGGTATCGAAGCGAAGAACGAGGCCAAAAAGGGTCTCATCCATGCGACGAAACTGATCAGATAATGTTTCCTGAGTAGTCTCACTCGGGGTAGGTGAATGCGCCATAATGATAGTGGAAGGAATAGACGAAAACTTGAGAGAGCGGACTCTTGTCGTCACCCCAAATTAGTCTATTAAAACCACTATTATCACAACTAAGAAAGGACAACAATCAGCAAATGAAAAAAGTGAAAATGAAGGCTGTGAAAATGCGTTGGACAACCAAGAGGCAAGTGACAAATTGGAATATCAAATGGAGTCGGAATTTTATAAAATTTGGTTGAGGATGGGCGATGGACAACCTGCAAACAAGGTGTGAAAAATGGCTGCAAACGGAGACAAAAACGGACGAAAGTGACAGGTATGAAGTGCCTGGACATCCTGCCAACAAAAGTGAAAAGCGGGCTGAAAATGGAAGGAGGAACGGACGAAAGAGACGAGGGAATTGGGCACTGGAGAGCCTGCAAACAAGCTGGAAATGGGTGATGGAGGGTTGAAACTTGGGCGCCGAAAATAATCTGCCCAAAAAAAAAAAGATTTTTTTTTGGCCGCCAAATTTAGCGGAAGTACTTCCGCTAACTATCTACTAAAGCTCCGCCGAGGAAAATGATGGGAGCTGGTCCTCCTCCAAACTGTGCTGAATGTTGCTGAAGCAAAGAGACAAAAGCCCTCAGCAAAGAGAGAAAAATTAGCAAGGAAAATGGGCACCCAAGCAAAAGATCAGATCTGAAATTCAGCAATAAGGAAAGTGCTCTGATACCAAGTTACGAATAAAGCCACAACTGATCTAAAGCTAAGCTATGAAAGCATCATATAAGCAAGACTTAAGCTATGAAAGCAGCACATAAGCAAGACTTAACCCTAGAAAGCAGGAAAGAGAGAGATTAAGGAGACTAAAGAGAGAGATCGATATCATCAGCTGAATATCAAATGACACAGTTTTCCTACTTATAGCCAAGAGGAAGCTCTAAAAGGAAGCTTCCGGTGGCTAGGGCCCAACTGGGAGGAAAAATAGTGCGCCCTCCAAGAAGGCCCCCACTCTCCAGTAATATGTCCAAATGGCCTAATAATGAATAATAAGGCCAAAGGCCAACCATATAGTCTAAGTGTCACTAATGAATAAAAAAGGGCCCAAGGCCTGCTTATGCATAAAGTAATGTAAATGTAAATGGACGCGGCAAATGTAATGAGCCGAGTCCATAACTGCTATGGGGTCCTTGATTATCTCTGCTCTGTGAGTTAGAACCCAGTTTTCCTTGCAAGATATTTGGAGAGCTGGCCTACCATCGTTGCTAGATGAGTGAGCCATCATATGCACTCAGAAATAGGTATGGCTTTATTTATTTTCAGTTCATTTCATCTATGTCATTTTTCGTAATCATTTATCTTTCGTATGCACTTCGAATTCTTGTCGATTGGAGTATGTTTGGTTTTTGCCACGGTTTTCTTTTTGTCACGTGGACATCAAATTTCGACGGTCCGGCCATGTGGATGTCGGAATCCGATGTCCACATGGCAAAAAAAAAAAGTGACATCCATGTGACAAGAAAAAAAAAAATTTCATTTTTTTCTACGTGCATGACGGATTTCGATGTCCACGTGGCAGGGAAAAAAAAAGAGATTTTTTTTTTTGTTTTTTTTTTCACATGGACGTCGGAATTCGATGTCCACGTGGCCGGGCCGTCAGAATCCGACGTCCATGTGGCATGTTCTCCGGTTCTTTTTTACTGGCTGGTTGCCGATTTTGGGCTCGGATTCGGACGGATTTTAAATGCGAAGGATTCCGACAACCTTATAGTGACGCATTTTTCGACGCCCGCATCGATTCAAAAAAAAATTAAAATGTGATTTCACGTCGAAAATCCCGTCGAAAATTGCGGCAATTCTTGTAGTGTGATCCCTCTTATCACCTGCAAAATTCGAGTCACTAAATGCATGCAAATGAATTCCATTCCCTCTATAGATAATTCCATGATCTAGAGTGCCCGAGAGGTATCTCAAGATCCTTTTTGCAGTTTTCCAATGTATGACCAATGGATCTTGCACATATTGACTTAGCCTACACACACTAAAGCATAAATTAGGTCTAGTAATGGTAATCCACATTAATGAGCCTATAAGTTCCCTATAAAGAGTGATGTCCATGAAAGATCTTTCATCACCTTTATTGAGCACTTTTACATCTTCTTCCACTGGTGTTTCTACATGTTTACAATCTTGCATCTTAAATCTATTGAGAAAACTTTGAGAATATTTAGATTGAGTAATGAAGATGAAATCTGAACCTCTAAGTACTTCTATGCCCAATATGAAGTGAAGTTGACCAAGATCTACCATCTTAAACTCTAAAGATTTACAGATAGATCTTTCTTGGTTTTCTCTATGCCATCAATGCTATCACCAAATCAAGCCATGTAGAACATTGTAAATATTGTGTATAATTGGGTTCCACACATGTAAGGCCAAGATGCCACGTGGCAACCCACTCCTAGTAGAGGCTAGTTCCAATTTAGAGAGTTGGTCAAGTCCATTTGGTAGTGATTCCTAGATTATAGGATCTACACCTAAAATTGTGGTGAGATTTTGACCAGCCATGTACCTACTTGGCATAACTCTAGGAAATAGACTTAGGTTACACCGATCAAAAGACTATGTGGCGGACAACAAGATTGAAACAAATTTAGTTAAAATTTGTTCAATCTCTAGTCCAGTCACATGTTCAATGTGTTTTCACTACGTGTTCCACATGCCGATCCAATCCTGAGCATGAGCAGTTACAAGCAACCACATCCCCACCAACAGATTTTTTTTGGGGGGGGGGGGGGGGGGGGGGGGGAGAGAGTGGATCTGCTTGGATCCACTGGAGCAGTCACATTGCCAACAACAATATCAACAAGATCGACAGCCAAGGTCACAAGTCAAATATGAAAAAGACAAGGCTAAGAAGACAGATGGGCGATTCAATTAGATTCAATCAGAAGAAGTACCCCAGTCACAACGAAGATCCTTCAGAAAAGGGAAACACAAGCATTGGAAAATCAGTTTCTTTCAACCGGCCTCTTGTCATACTTCTACGCCCATTCTCATGCCTATCATTCACACCATCTACCGATGTCACCACCTCCACCCTACCTTCCACCTGTTTGTTAATTATCATTTCACTGTTCTTCTGAGAAATTCCCAATTTTTGATAGTCTTACCGAAGCAGCTGATAGATTATTGCAAGTGTTTTGCGGAGACTAACTGCCACCTACAATGGTTGGTCAACCAAACGAAGATCTAAGAAGCAGGCGAAGCAACTAGAAGACATAATAAATTAAGCAAAGAAGCTGAGGAGGAAAGGACAAAACTTAAGCAACAGATGAGTCAGATCAATCTTGATAAAGAGAGACTGTCTAGAGCAATGATAGTTAAATTCCCTCTTATGAAGCCCAAAGAGATCCAAAAGTAACGGATCGAAAGAAAGAGCTGCAGAAAATGAAAGATGAAGACAACTGTGAACCTGCAAAAATAAAGCAAGCTCCTCACCCAGCAAGTGGTCGTCGAAGCTCGGCATTGCAAGGGTCCAAGGCTGCAACTATAGAACTATCAATTCCTTCATAATATTTCCCTACCTTCACCAAACCATCCATCCAAATCTATTCCTACCACCAAATTGTTGATGAGTCCACCCCTTGAAGATTGATAACCAAGATCTGTGCAACCTGCCGATCAAAGGTTTTCCTTGAGACTAGGACTTCACCTGGGAGAAGAACTGAGGAAATATCCAAAGCATAATGGAGGACACAAGGAGTGCCAAGACAATTGATGAATATCTGGCATGACCTCCCAGAAGTTAGTACCTGCCAAGAAACCAGAGATGAAACCGTCAATGGCAGATACAAGTGGTAAGAAAGAAGACACGCGGGAAGCACTTGAGTATGCAAGTTGTGAAGCTATTGGGAGCTCCCCAAATTTTGAAAAATGTCAACCAATTGCAGCAATAAGACATTCTGGTTAAATTGTGGCAAGTTGCGAAAACAATTTTTGATAAAGACCGACAACAATAAACACTTGGTTTTATGTAAGCGAACGAGGATCTATGCTTTTCCAAGTGATGATCGGAGACGCCAATGCGGAAGCAGAGCAACATCGTCCAATATGAGTTGCAGTGGGTCCTGCAACACATTAGGGGTGGGATGATGTTGGCTGATTCTGATGAATCCCCAAGATACTCGGAGAGAGCAACTCAAGAGTACCTCTCACCTTAGACCGAGGAGGTCTTTGAGAAGACGAGATGAATGAAGACTGAGAGCCAAGTATGAGAGCCGAGAAATGCTAGTTAGGAATGACAAGCAAGAACTGTGTAAGCCTCGTGGTGAATTTCAAAAGATGGAATGACCATGTAGGAACTAGTATTTCTAAGCAAATGTAATAAATATAAGTAGACCCCTCTTAAAGAAAGCAGAGTGAGCCACCTTTGATGGTGACCTCTAGTGGAGAGCATTATTCCACTTGTAATTTGTGAAATGTGGAAATTCCACTATGATGCCACCTAAGGAGATCTCTTGCTTATTTAAGAGACTCCCTCTTTGAGTAGAGGAGACTTTTGTGAATTGTATCAACTCCATGCTGAAATGAGAAGAGCCTCCACGAGTTAGATGCATCCATTGAGCTCCTTGATCATGATGGTTTTCTTGAGTGATGCCCCTATGATCTTGCCCTTTCCTCCTTTGTGTGTGGTTGTGGATTGTAGAGTGGATTAGATTTGCTGCTTTCCTAGAGTGAATTAGTCTTATTTTCTTGTTTGGGGATTAATGTAGGAGCCATCATTCAGGTAAACTAAATATGCTAGAAATGTGGTGTAAATCTTGCGTATCCTCCAACATTCTAGTTCTTGATGTTCTTGGGATGTCCAAGAATCAAAAGACTGGTTGGTTTCTTGATTCTTGGACTTCTAAAATGCTGTAGATTAGTTCTTGTTCCTTGTTTTGTCAATTAATGCAAGTGTAGCTCAGTGTTAGTATATTGTAGAATCTGATTCAGTTCGTTTTCAGAGTAGGTAGTTGTAGAATCTATTGAATGTTCATTTGGGCTGCATGCTGATCTGTCAATGAATGTCCATGGCTTGCATCTTTGTTTGAATGTAAGTGCGTTCAAGAGAGAACAACCCTGAGTTGTCCTCTGACAGGCAAGACATAATACTATAACGTCAATATAATCCCTTCTACCTAATCTGGGCCTTTAAACAAGAAAGATAATCTCAAGAAGTGCCCACAGTCTCTGTTGACAGGCAGAATACCAAGCCGTTAATGCTGTAAGCAAGAAGTAAAGAAAGCAAGAAACCAACAGATCCTCTGGAGCAAGGGATCTGTCAACATTTGACACAGTTGCCACTTGAACTCCAATGCATTCTAAATCCATAAGAACTGCAACAATGTCCACGCTCAGATTCCTGCAAACAAACTCCCAAAATCTTTTCACAACTCTGAGTTTCTACAAACTGGACAGAGCCACATCAATGGCTATCTCATTTCCCAAATCCACGGGTTGATAGACTCGCAAATCCATTGTTAGCAAACGCAAAAACAGACCTGGATTTCCTTCAACTCCAAGCTCAAGCTCCTCCCGTCCCTCACGCTTACATCTCAACTGGAGGCCAAGCTTACATTTCAGCCGAAGGCCATACTATTAAATCTCAACTGGAGCCCAATCTGTCAGATCTCAACCGACGCGCTACCTCCCATCTCAATCGACGCCCATCAGTTAAATCTCAACCGGAGACCAATCTATCAGATCTCAACCGACGCACTGCCTCCCATCTCAACCGGCGCTAATCTGTCAGATCTCAATCGACATGATGCCTCCCACCTCAAGCGACGCCCATCTATAAATTCTCAACCGACAGCCAATGTCAACCGACAACAAGTGTGAGATCTCAACCGACGCACTATGCTAAACCTCAACCGGAGCCCATAGCTCAATTTTTCACCAGAGCACTCGTTCAAATCTCAACCCAAGGGGTTCCTCACCATCGAAACGGACCACCTCCACCTTCATCCGCAATCACCTGTCACAGCCGCACTCTATTGCAAATGGACAAATGGACCACCTCCGCAACCAATTCACCAGCAACATCCCATCGCAACAAATGCCTTCCATCGCAACCAGATCACCTTCCACCTCCATCCCCAATCACCCGTCGCAACCATCGCATTCCATAGAAGGTCACAACCATCGCAACCATCGCAATCACACTTCATCCGCATTCCATCACACCATCCGCATACACCGTCGTGACTGCCTTCCGTCGCACACAGCCGCATTCATCCACACACAACTCACCTTCAAACTGCCTCTACATAGAGCCGCAAACAGACCGCCTTTCACATTCCACCGCAATTCGCCCTTGAACGGTCACCCCGCATTCCACCGTAATTCACCCTTGAACGGTCACCTCCCATTCCACCACAATCCACCCTTGAACGACCACCCTGCATTCCACCGCATTCCATCACCACAACCACATTCCATCGCAAACAACCCACTCTTCAACCGTCATGCCCGCCCTAGGCCATCACGACCAAATTCCATCCCATCACGACCGCATACAACCATAACCCCGTATTCCTCCCAGATAGACCTTCACGCTCCTTACGTCCCCTCAGTGTCCAATCTCAACCAAAGCCGAAGCCCATCTCTCAAATCTCAACCGGCACCAAATCTGTCAAATCTCAATTGACGGCCACTGTTAAATCTCAGCCACTGTCAAATCTCAACCGACGGCCCTGTGTTAAATCTCAACCGACGGCCACTGTCAAATCTCAACCGATGGCCACCGTTAAATCTCAACCGACGGCCACTGTCAAATCTCAACCGACGACCACTGTGAAATCTCAACCAACGGCCACTATCAAATCTCAACCGACAGTCTATCTCAATTCTCAACCGACGGCCTGTCTCAAATCTCAACCGACAGACTATATCTAATCTCGACCGAAGATTCTGGTTCCAATCTTGACCAAAGGTGTCCCTCACAATCTCAGCCAGACCAAATACAACTCGCCTCCCACTATCATATTCAACCGCACCAAACCACAATCATCCACACCCAGACCCGCTCATCACTCCATTCATTCGCACCGCAACAGCCCGCCCTTCAATCGCAAGTAGACCACCTTTCACAACTATCCGCCATTTAATCGTATCCAACCGTATTACATCGCAAACAGGCCACATCCGCCATTCTATCGCATTCAACCGCATCCCAGCTATCGTATTCACCAATAGCAACCGCAAATACCCACACACCAACTATCGCAAACACCCCCCCACCAACTGCCTCCGTCCTTGAATCATAGTAACCGCATTGACCCCTGGGAACTGCATTGAATCCTAGGGACCACAATCAAACCAACTGCACCGTAAACCGTAGGTAGCCGTCGAAACCGCCTCCACCCATAGCACACGACCTTGATCGCAATTGAGTTCCAACCTACAAGCAAACACTCTGTCCAGAACACGACCTGCTTGCGAACGATCTGCCTGCCAACGAGACTAACACAACGCTCTACCCATGAATGCACGACCACATTTTATGGTGCTGACCCCTCCCAGGTCAGAACCAACCTTAACGGTGCTTCTGCTACCCACAATGATCATCATGAGAGATGTACACCCAAGCTAGATCTACCAAAATTTGACGGTAGTTTGGACCCTCAAAGATTTTTGCAAATCTTTGAAAATGCATGTGATGTATATGGCGAAACATCCCCCGATGCTATGGTCCAACTGTTTCTGATGACCATGACCGCTAAAGCACGTGATTGGTTTTTTTAACCTTGATCGTGACGAAAAAACAGACTGGTCAATCTTAAAAGAGTCCTTTATCAAGCGTTTTAAACCCTTTCGCTTGATCGAAAGCCCTTTTGTCAAATTGAGTAACATCAAAATGACACAAGACGAATGCGTACGAGACTATGTTGAGCGTTTCAAATGCCTCAAAAATCAAGTACAAGAACAACCCTCCGAACAGATGCTAATCATCTGGTTCTTAGTCGGCCTGCCAAGATGGATTAGACGCGAGCTTAAATCCAATGATGAATATATGAGCCTAAAATTAGCTATGTCTGATGCCAATCAAGGAAGAAGATGAAGGATCAGATGTTGACGAATCCAGGGAAAGGCGAGCACCACCTGCTCCTGTCCATGAGTCGACGCCGATCGAGGATACCCGAAATCAGATTTGGAAATCCCAGTTGGAATTGCTTAATAAGCAACATCAACTACAGATGGAGAAACTCACCAATGAGTTTGAAAGCACCCTGAAGTCTATCCAAAGCAGTATGCCTGGTCAGCCAAACCCTGCACAAGTACCTTATAGACGAAAACCAACATGGTGCCCACACTGCCGGGCTACACATCATGTTGATGATTGTCCTTCATATCAGCCTATCCAAGCACATACAGTTCAACAATATGAAGAACAACCAGCATAGTCTAGACATTCCTTGACTTATCCCAAATATCCATTTGAAAGTCCAGAACCATTAGCCATACAAGATGGCTAATGGTTATACAAGGGCCATTGCATGCCAGATGTTTCATCTGTGGTGAAACCGGCCACTTCATGGTTAATTGTACAGTCAAGACCAAATACCATGCTAAGTGTCCCTTCTGTATCAGAAAACACAGTTTTTAAGACTGTCCAAAACAACCAACTCAGATCGTACCTGCCCGTCACGCTAGTTATGAATCGCAATAGGATTCTAATGACAAGAACACAAGCCCCATCGCAACCAGCAGTTAAACCTGCTGCTCAAGTGAGAAGTTCCCTGCTAACTTCTACATTACCGCACAATACAATAGCCCAATAATGCAAAAAGACAACATGAAATGAGTCCTTGTCGAAAGAAAATGAAATCAATATTTCGTCATCTGCTACAATGTCCAACCAAGAGCAACCTCCACAAGGAATTGACAATTTTTTACCCCTCACATCTATTTGTCTTTCCACATGTTGATAAGATTTCCAATGTGCCAATACACAATAAATCTAGGATTCGGAAATCCAGATAGAGATTGGTTCTGAATCTCTTGTTTCGAAAGGTCTTCAGGACATAGTACCTTAGCCATACCTGCATCTCAAGCTATATCTTACAACATCTGCTATCAATGATGGTAGATTTTAGTGTCACAGACCTTGCCTTGTTCTGACAAGGGCATGTGAGAGTAAATCTCCTTACTCTACAAACACTGGAATATTGCAACTATCAAGGTACATTCTCAATGTTGATGAATGCAACTTTTGTTCGACAAGTGCTGTACAGTTTTCGCTCTCTGTACCGTTTGTTTATTTCCTTGTTTCTCTTCACCTATTTTGTGTGATTTATTTTTGCATGGGAAATAGCTATTGCACAAGAGTCTTCTGTAGAGCATCTCCAGCACACATTTTCATTCATCTGTCAATCTTCAACTCACCTTGCATAGAGTTTACAATCTTTGAGCATACTGCGAATTTGAAAAGTACATCTCACACTAGAGTTGACTCCTGCATCTCATCATCATATTCATTTTCGAGTCAACTACAACAAGATTGAAACAAATTTAGTTAAAATTTGTTCAATCTCTAGTCCAGTCACATGTTCAATGTGTTTTCACTACGTGTTCCACACGCCAATCCAATCCTGAGCATGAACAGTTACAAGCAACCACATCCCCACCAACAGATTTTTTTGGGGGGGGGTGGGGGGGGGGGGGAGAGTGGATCTGCTTGGATCCACTGGAGCAGTCACATTGCCAGCAACAATATCAGCAAGATCGATAGCCAAGGTCACAAGTCAAATATGAAAAAGACAAGGCTAAGAAGACAGATGGGCAATTCAAAGAGACTCAATCAGAAGAAGTACCCCAGTCACGATGAAGATCCTTCAGAAAAGAGAAACACAAGCATTGGGAAATCAGTCTCTTTCAACCGGCCTCTTGTCATACTTCTGCGCCCATTCTCATGCCTATCATTCACACCATCTACCGATGTCACCACCTCCACCCTACCTTCCACCTGTTTGTTAATTATCATTTCACTGTTCTTCTGAGAAATTCCCAGTTTTTGATAGTGTTACCGAAGCAGCTGATAGATTATTGCAAGTGTTTTGCGGAGACTAACTACCACCTACAATGGTTGGTCAACCAAACGAAGATCTAAGAAGCAGGTGAAGCAGCTAGAAGACATAATAAACTAAGAAAAGAAGCTGAGGAGGAAAGACAAAGCTTACGCAACAGATGAGTCAGATCAATCTTGATCAAGAGAGACTGTCTAGAGCAATGATAGTTGAATCCCCTCTTATGAAGCCCAAAGAGATTCAAAAGTAACGGATCGAAAGAAAGATCTACAGAAAATTAAAGATGAAGACAACCGTGAACCTGCAAAATAAAGCGAGCTCCTCACCCAGCAAGTGGTGGTCTAAGCTCGGCATTGCAAGGGTCCAAGGCTGCAACTGTAGATCTATCAATCCCTTCATAATATTTTCCTACCTTCACCAACCCATCCGTCCAAATCTGTTCCTACCCCCAATTCATTGATGAGTCCACCCCTTGAAGACTGATAACCAAGATCTGTGCAACCTGTCGATCAAAGGTTTTCCTTGAGACTAGGACTTCAACTGGGATAAAAACTGAGGAAACACCCAAAGCAGAATGGAGGACACAAGGAGTGCCAAGACAATTGATGAATATTTGGCATGACCTCCCAGAAGTTAGTATCTGCCAAGAAACCAGAGATGAAACCGTCAATGGCAAATACAAGTGGTAAGAAAGAAGACACGCCGGAAGCACTCGAGTATGCAAGTTGTGAAGCTACTGGGAGCTCCCCAAATTTTGAGAAATGTCAACCAATTGCAGCAATAAGACATTCTGGTTAAATTGCAGCAAGTTGAGAAAACAGTTTTTGATAAAGATCGGCAACAATAATCACTTGGTTTTATGCAAGCGAACGAGGATCTATGCTTTTCCAAGTGATGATTGGAGATGCCAATGCAGAAGCGGAGTGACATCATCCAATATGAGTTGCAGTGGGTCCTGCAACACATTAGGGGTGGGATGATGTTGGATGATTCTGACGAATCCCCAAGATACTCGGAGAGAGCAACTCAAAAGTACCTCTCACCTTAGACCGAGGAGGTGTCTGAGAAGGCGAGACGGATGAAGACTGAGAGCCGAGGAATGCTAGTTAGGAATGACAAGCAAGAACTGTGTAAGACTTGTGATGAATCCCGAAAGATGGAATGACCATGTAGGAACTAGTATTTCTAAGCAAATGTAATAAATGTAAGTAGACCCCTCTTAAAGAAAGTAGAGTGAGCCACCCTTTAATGGTGACCTCTAGTGGAGAGCATTATTCCACTTGTAATTTGTGAAATGTGGAAATTCCACTAGGATGCCACCTAAGGAGCTCTCTTGCTTATTTAAGAGACTCCCTCTTTGAGTAGAGGAGGCTTTTGTGAATTGTATCAACTCTATGCTAAAATGAGAAGAGTCTCCATGAGTTAGATGCATCCATTGAGCTCCTTGATCATGATGGTTTTCTTGAGTGATGCCCCTATGATCTTGCCCTTCTCTCCTTTGTGTGTGGTTGTGGATTGTAGAGTGGATTAGCTTTGCTGCTTTCCTAGAGTGGATTAGTCTTCTTTTCTTGTTTGTGGATTAATGTAGGAGCCAACATTCAGGTAAACTAAATATGCTAGAAATGTGGTGTAAATCTTGCATATCCTCCAACATTCTAGTTCTTGATGTTCTTGGGATGTCCAAGAATCAAAAGACTGGTTGGTTTCTTGATTCCTGGACTTCTAAAATGCTGTAGATTAGTTCTTGTTCCTTGTTTTGTCAATTAATGCAAGTGTAGTTCAGTGTTAGTATATTGTAGGATTTGATTCAGTTCGTTTTCAGAGTAGGTAGCTGTAGAATCTATTGAAATTTGTTCATTTGGGCTGCATGCTGATCTATAAATGAATGTCCATGGCTTACATCTTTGTTTGAATGTAAGTGCGCTCAAAAGAGAACGACCCTGAGTTGTTCTCTGACAGGCATGACATAATACTACAACGTCAATATATTCCCTTCTGCCTATTATGGGCCTTTAAACAAGAAAGATAATCTCAAGAAGTGCCCACAGTTTCTGTTGACAAGAAGAATACCAAGCCGTTAAAGCTGTAAGCAAGAAGTAAAGAAGGCAAGAAACCAACAGATCCTCTGGAGCAGGGGATCTATCAACAAAGATGAAGAGCTACCTATATGAGACATACTAATAATAATACAAATAGAACACAAGGAGATGTCAGAAATGGTGAACTTCTGCAACTCTGCCGTGACACAAAGCAAAGCGACATGAAACGAAGGTCGAATGGCAAACAATTCGCGAAAGTCAACGTATCTCTTTAATCCTAAGACACGAAGGGAAGTGAAACTCGAAGGTCAAATGATTTGCGAAAGTCAAACATGCCTCCAGGACCAAAAGGCACGACACGACACGAAACGAAAAGAAAACAAAAGAAAATCTTTCGCGCTGCAAGCTGGCAGCTCAACGGGCATGGAGTCTTAAACTTCATGCTCAGCTGAAACAATTAGCAATAACAGAGAGTAACTAATTAGTTGATTAGCGTTAACTACTCTTGTAATTCTCTGTTTAGCTATCTTGTAAACTCCACACAGTGGAGATATAAACAATTTTTCTAGATCAACAAAACATACGAAAAAGAGTGCCAGAGTAGAGCAGAAAAAAAAAAAAAATGGAGAAATGATATAGTTGTGCATGAAAGTCTGCCAACGAGCAGAACACAGTGTAAGAGCAGAGTGACAGGCCGCCAACAAGCAAGACACTGATCATCTTGCTCTAAAAATTAAACTGATAATACAGTTGCTCTCTCTTGTGCATCTCCTTGTTTTTCGTTGTCTTGATTGCTAGAATGATATCTGTTCTTTGATCTATAGTCACGTGTCTAGGATCCTGCAAGCTTCTGCATTAGAAAATTCAAGAGGAACAAAACCCGTTCGCGACATGGTATCAGAGCCAACATGTTATCACTACTGATATCTGAGTAGTGATTCTCTAGGAAACACAATATGGCTACAAAGATCTAGACAAGAGTAGAAATCAATCTTGATGGCACAAACTACAAGATATGGAAATTCAAAATAAAAAAACTTCTGAAGGGCGAAGGCATCGAACTCTCAGAGGTGCAACCTCCAGAGGGAGACCCGAGGAGAGTTGAATGGATTAGAAAGGATGAGCATGCAATGGCGATCATTGTTTTGTCCATCAATGAAGATCTACTCATGCAGATTGAAGACTGCGAATGCAGCCCTGCAACATGAGAAAGATTAAAATAGAAGTACGAAGTGAGAACTGCAGCTTCAGTGATGGATCTTCACAATCAACTGCAATCCATATGATGGGATGACAACCAATTAGACCAACAAGTTGAGAAGATTAGAACGATCTTCGCTCAACTCGCTGTATCAGACATGAGCACCAAGTCCCAGCACCACAACAACTGATGTACTTCATGAAGTCTCTACCTACGTCCTATCAGCCGTTGAGAGTGCTCATATTGAGTCTACCAGATATGACATTTGACAAAGCAATAAGTCTTGTCGTTGATGAGAGACTGATGAGGGACGAAGGAGAAGGAAATAGTGATAAAGAGAAAGATCTCTTCACAAAAGGAAAGAATAAGAACAAGAACAAACCCAGATTTGACAAGACAAAGTCCTCGAATCAACAATCTTCTTCCAATATGAAATTTTTTTAGTAAGCTTGGCAAGGATTAATAACAAAATCTTGATAAATTTTGAAGGTATTTGAAGATAATTTTTTCTTTTTGACTATATTGAACTTCACATGGCTTTAGTTCCTCATTGACATTAGAAAAAGCCTAATTTGGCAATACAGAGGTGGGTGAAGGTTGGCTGACCAACTAAAATTGCTTTGCTTTTTTTATAAAACATTTCAAGGTAGTTTTAATGTTTTTGATTACTTTTTCATAACTAACCTTTGCCTTTCAAATTGGAGCAACAATGCATCAATGTGATCCTACTTGCAAGTTGGCAAGGGTTCCAAAGGAACAAAAAACTATTGCCTTTGATAACATTTTTGCATTATTTCTACTCCAAATTGTAGAAAGTGAAAGAAAAAATTGGTATTTTAATTTTTTTTTTTGGTTTTCAAGAGACTCTTGGCAATGATGTACTATCTTACAAGCAAACAATCCAATCATGATCACTTCAAACATCAAGATCCAATCCTAAAACATCACAAAAATATAGACTTAATAGTACTATGCCAGTACCAAAATACCTAAATGCAACCTAATCACCATATAATCATCATAGTCATCCTAACAGACTGAAAATGATGGCAATTGCTCCCCGAATATAGTGCCAAAAATTTAATAGATTTTTCTAATCCATCTTCAAAAACTCTTTCGAAGATTAAAGCAAAGACAAAGCAGATTAAGAATTAGATTCTTCTTTTTAGTCATGCAGTAGTTCATTTTGAAGGGGGTAATGTCTATTTACAAAACATCAGTCAAGCTTAAGATTCTATAGCTAGATTAGAGTTAGAAGATTAAGATAAGGCTTCATTTGATAATGTTCTTATGGATCTGGCCCTTCAATGAATACTATGCAATTTTCATTTACATCTAAATCGTAGTTTTCTTAAAAAGTTGTCTGTGAAATCTGGTTTTCAGCCAAGGCTATCTATGAATTTGTCAATGATGTCAAATGTTTATTTGCAAGTAGGTGGGAGAGTTTATAGTCCTCTAAGGACTCAATTGTCTGACTAATTGAACAAATGCTTGATTCTGTTAGGGGAGGCTCGAAACCATTGTTGGAGAGTGAGATTTTCTCATTGGAGGCTAGGCAATTTTGAGGCCAATATGCATTTTCAACTTAGAGATAGACTTTATAAAGTTAATATGACCTAAGAATAGTGGATTTCGTATTTTTGAAAACTTAGTTAAGTTGATAAGGTCTAATTTGGACCTACTTTAATTGGTTAGTAGAGTTGCATTAAATCTAGTCATGCTAGATCTAGGGTTTGGAAAAGATCTAGAAACTTTCATAAGTAGATAAGCTTGTGTAAGAGCATCCAAATTGGGCAATAGGCTGTTATAAATAGGCTCAACATGGGAGGGATTCATCTCTCTCATTCTTCTCTCATTCATTCTTATGGAAGATATCGCTTTGGGTTCTACATCCATTTTTTGCATATTTGTGATGATATAGTGGATTCCTGTGTATAGAATGCAATTTTTCTTATGTGTATGACTTCCCACGTATGAGTACTATTGTTGTACGACTGTTCTTTAGATGTTTAAAAAGAAAAAGAGTGAGAAAAGTCGAGACACAGTTTAGTAATGAATGCCACTCTAAACGCATCCCAACTTTAAATAAACCGTGTGGCAGGCACTTTAGCCCGAGAAAATTTAGTGAATTAATGTATGGGGGATTAAGTAACCTTTAATTAATGAAAATTATTCATATATTACTTAGATTTAGTGGGAGCCACGAAAAGTCACTATATAAGTCAATGCCCTAATAAATATTTGAGCATAATTTTTGGAACTTACTGATGTGAAAAGAGTCATAAAACAAGGTGGAAAAATATTATGCGTGCCCTAGTAAATGCATTACTTGTTGGGTGGTGGCTCGATAATTATTCTGTAGATAGGCAGTAGTCGTAATAGCTTTTGTCCATAATTTCTTTGGAAGAGAGACATGGGCCATCATGCTCTTGGCACTTTCGATCAGTGTCCAAGTATTCCTTTCAGCTATACCATTGGACTGAGGTGAATAGTTTGTTGTAAATTGTTGGTGAATTCCATTCGCCTTGCAGAACTTCATGAATTCGATGGAGATAAATTCTCCACCTCCATCAGTGCGTAGAGCCTTGGTCTTTATCTGTGTCTGATTTTCGGTAGATGCCTTGAACTGTTTGAAGAACTTGAACACTTCAGATTTGTTCTTTAGAAGATAGGTGACAGTTCTTCAAAAAAAATCATAATAAAGGTTAGAAAGTAAATGGCTCCCCTTGTGGAAGTAGTCTGCATAGGTCCACAAATGTCACTATGTACAAGATCTACCAAATCTTTAAATGAATGAACTGAATCTGAATTGAATGGACTTCTAACATGTTTGCTGATAATACCGCTTTCACAAAGAGGGCACGAACACCCCCTCCAAAGATGACAGCCACACTACCACCATCATGGACAAAAAAGGTGCTTCGAAGGACTTCTGCCACAATGCTAGCACCAAAAGAGTTGAATGTCTAATAGGTAGAAGGACATTCAAACTATCAGAAATCCACTAAATTCTTGATCTCCATAGCCCAAATAGTTTGGATCATTAAGAAAAACATGGATGAATTACACATTCGCTTCAGGGTTAGGGGGAGGCTATGTCAATCACTCAAGAAGCTAAGAGATGTACTTGACTAATCTTCTTGAAGATGTATTTATATGTGTGATCCATGGGAAGAGACCTACTTTACTTTTCAAACATATGCTATTAGCACAAACATTGAGGAGACAATACAATAAATGATTATGCACTATACCAAATTTTGATATAATATATCCATAATTTGCTTTCTATTGATTTAGTACTATTCAAAATATTCTTTTTGTTGAAATCATCTAGTCTTGTTTTTCTATGCATCATTTAACACTTATAGTAACATTTTTTAATGAGTCATGGCAACACGCAGTGGGGGGCCACTTTGAACAATACATATAATTGGGAAATAACTAAAGTATGAAGGTTTCAAAAAAAAAAAAAGAATTTGTGAGAAATTACTGGCAAAGCCATTTTTTCTTTTTCTTTTTCTCCCTATTTGGTTTTAAATCAATTCACACTATGGAACAATGGGGGGGAATTTGATCTAGTCAAAGTGGCCCTAGTCATAGTGCCCCGATGTGCAAATCATGCAAGGACGTGGTGGGGGCCACATTGACCTGATAAAAAACTGCAGCATACCATGCCCTGTCGTGATCTTCATGCCAAGGCACAGTGTGGGTTGCAAGTGTGCAAAAAATTCAGAGAAATCAAAATTTTGAACAAAGAATTATGTGGATACAAAGGTCATGCTATAGAAAAATCAACACAAAAAACACATGCTCATAGAATCAAACTGTCTTGCATTCATGTAAATCTACACACAAACAGATTTTTGTTAAGTGTCTTTTAGCTCAAAAAGTGCATCAAAAAATGTTTGTGTTCTCATTTATGATCCTATCGTTAGTTTTAAAATTTTTGATGCTAACTTAGCAGCATCAATAACCTCTTCATAGGGTGCAATTTTGAACTTGATAGAAGTCATTCAAACTCAAACATAAAAAAATCATTCAAAATCGTGCTTTTTAATTCACAGTAGGCCTTTGCTGTAGACGGTGAGAGTTCAACATCCTAGAGGTGCTTTGATAGTGCTTTTCACTTGATAAGCTTAGTCATACCATTACTACAACATACATTACTAAAGCAAAAATGTAGTTATTTGAAAATTCTCCAATGTAGTCCACAAGGGACATATCAAGTTTTATCAAAACCTCCTCCTCCCAATGCCAAACTTTCAATCTCCACTACATACTCCAATACATTGGAAAAAAATGCTATATTAAAACATGAGAATGAACATGCATGAAAGGCACGAGAATGTTTACAGAGAATGAACTTGCCTGAGATCTTGCATCCTCTTCACTAGAGGTTGGAAGGTCAATTTGCTTGTGTTTGTAGGGGAAATCAATGCTATCAGATGATAATTTCTCAAATAATTTTTTCTCAACCAATGGTGTTTGAAGTGTCTTCAATATACACAATAGTTTTTCTAGAGTTTCTTCTGTAGTATATGGCTTGTCAAATCAGTTGGTAAAATGTATCATTTGGCACAAAGTAGTTGAATGTTGTATTCTCATTTTGCAATTTTATCAATCTCACAAGCATCTCATCTTCTCGTAAGCTAAGCATATGTTACAATCATGCAGAAACAAATACTCTTGTCCATTAATGATCACTAGAGCAAGATGACATATGCACAACATCAAATCAATTTGGTCGACACCTTTTGGTTGAGCGGATGTTGATGGGCCTAATGCCATCTACATTGCAAGCAAAGTTTCATTCTTGAAGTTTAATTTTTCCTCTCCTCTATCTTAGTTACTTTTATATCATGATCATGTTTTTGGTTAATAACATTTGTGGGAAATTCATTGAGCAAAAAAATTACAGTAGTTCCACCTAACTAACAAATCTGAACACTTTACTCTGCCCTTAGAGTTGCTTGGATATTAGTATTTATACATATGGATTATCTAGCTATAGAGTGAAAATATTAGCTAGATCCAGTTGACCCATTGTCATCTTGGCCATCAGATGGGGACTACAGTACCTGCATGTGCAACAGACATGAATTAGTGTTTTGAAAAAATGTGGTGAGGGCTAGAGAGATTGGCAAATTTAAAGAAGATAGAATCTATTTTGAAGCCATACCTCATGAGCATTATCCAAGTTTATCCTCACCCCTTGCCTCTCCAATAACTTGAGTATGGTTCTTGTTTTTAAAAATGTGGCGAGAGTTAGAAAGACTAACGAATGTAAAGAAGATAGAATCTATTGTGCAGCCATACTTGAGAGCAACATCCCAGTATATCATCACCCCTTGCCTCTCCAATTACTCGAATTTTGCTTGCGAATAGTGGACATACACATACATGTACTTGTCATGGGTGGGATACCACCCTATAGCGAATTTTTGCATAAATATTCCAATTTGTGATCATAAAAAATAGGAAAATAATCCAGAGTGTGCAAAAAAAAAAAAAAATCCAAAAATAAAATGACAAGTCAAATTCAACTTATGGGTATGAGACAGACTTACAAAGTGGGCATGAAAATATCCCTTGCTGCCACTGCCCAAGTGAGAAGGCCCCGTAGTCTCAAGTTGAACTTTTGCTGCCTCTCATTGTTGCATGAAGCGATCTGGATTTTCTCAGAATTCCTTCTTCACTCCAATCTAACTTTTTCCACATGGTAAGGCCTAGATCTGCCAACATTCACCACATCTTGAATATTTGATTTGCGGCGGCTCATTTGTAGTGGCTCATCACAACTCCCATGTGGTGCACCATCCATTTCCATTCAAATTCCATATTAGAGGATGGTCCCCAACATGATGACTATCCCTTTGCCTTCTCTCAACTTTTGCCTTTTGAAGGTGGGTCCTAAATTGCTCAGGAAGCTGCCCACTCTTCTTATCTTCAGAATTCTGAAAAATAAGAAATTTCATATGTTAGAATGCACCTATGCTTAGCATGAATAATTTCTCAGAATCATAGAATCAACAACTCATGTGAGAATCTTATGTTGAGCATGGTTAAAGCAGTTGAAAAAAATGTTTATCGAAAATCTTTAAAGACAAATACTCATGCTCAGCATAGTCAGTTTTGAAAGCTAAGCATACCATGTGAGAATCTGGTGCTGAGCATGGTTAAAGCAGTTGAAAAAAATGTCTACAAAAAATCTTTAAAGACAAATACTCATGCTCAGCATAAATAGTTCTAAAAGGTAAGCATACCATGTCTCTAAATAAAATAAAAAATCTTTGAAGCTCCTCATCCTTGGAGCTATTCAGTTACAAGGCCTGGCATTTGAAATTTTTGATTTTGCTCTGATATTTCTGGTCCTATGTTTTCTATGCATTTTGGCATACCTCCACTATGTGGAACCCATGGCCAGCATAGCTTCCCATGCCAAGCATAGCTTCCTATGCTTAGCATAGAATTAAATTTGGAATTTTTTGTTTGTTTCTTGTTAGTTTGTTTTGGCATGTCTTGACCCTGAATGTAATATTTTAGTTATCTTGCATCTCTTAGGTGTGGACTAGTATTTGACTAGTTTCCTAATGGAAAGTGCATCTTTCTTAATTGCTCCCGCTCCAACTTAATTTGATGTAGTTTCTATTAGTTCTTCATCTGACATTAAAGCTACAACTGTGACTCCAGGTTCAATTTAAGCCAGTGAATTTTGTACTAGTTTTTCATCTTTGTGTCTCGTGAATTTCCAAAAAGTGTACTATTCTCCTTGGGTGAGAATTGTAGTGGTTCAGACTCAAGCAACCACTCAATTACCAATTCAAGTCAGTCTACAATCCCATGTCAAGGAACTTGTTTTTTAAATAGGGCAAGCTCTCTTTCGAAGATCAAAGCAAAGACAAAGCAAATAGATTAAGAAGTAGTTTTTTCTTTTTAGTAACACAATATTTCATTTTAAAGGGGGTAATGTGTATTTACATAACACCAGTCAAGCTTAAGGAGAAACAATTTTACATGGCTCATATTTTGGCAACACAAGTGCTATAGCTAGTAAAAAATCTAATAGGGACTTTACTAAATGGTAATCCATGATTAGTTATAGATGGGTTAATCTGTCTGATCAAGAATGTTACTCGAAGTGACACAAAAATGTTCACGACATATACACATTTTTCTTATATGATTGTAACATAGATTTTGTAAGGTCTACAAGCTAATCCACTTCTATCTTTGGTAGGGTATACTCAAGTGGTATATATTGTAGACATCTCTCTATTACAAGCTTCAAGTCAATATTTGGCTGCTTGTAATGAGAAAGCTTTATAGCTAAGTACAAACTAGATACAATTTTATTTGAATCTATATTCGATTCTATAGCTAGATTAGAGTTAGCAGATTAAAAACATCTCTAAGGCTTTATTTGATAATGTTCTCATGGCTTTATCCCTTCAATGAATACTATGCGATTTATATTAACATCTAAATTGTAGTTTTCTTAAAAAGTTCTCTGTGAAATTTGGTTGTCAGCCAAGGCTAGCCAGGAATTTGTCAATGATGTCACCAAGTTATTACTCAATTCTCATAGGTTCACAAATGTCTATTTTCAACTAGGTGGGAGAGTTACTTAAAATTTGCTTCAAACAGGAACACAGATCATGCTACACAGTAACACAGATAGAAAACAATCCCCACAGCAAGCTCACACCCATGAATTCACTTTCAGAACTAACTTTAACCTTAGAGATACAAGCAAACTATGTATTCTAAGGTATTAATAGTATGAGTATGTCCATTTATAAATCATACATTTGCAAAAAATCGATTCCATTCAGCTATCTAAAGCCTTGCACATGAGACCATATATATCAGACCTTTTTAGGTAAATACATATATATATACGCAACTCTGAAACTCAGATGAGGTAATTCTATGCAAACGAGCTTTGGATGTTGGTAGCTAGATCTACCATTCCTCCAGTTATCGCTTCACGTTTAGACAACGTCCGCATATTTTAACTGTATACTATACATGTAGTCAATTGCATAAACAATACAAAAAATTTGAAATTGTCGAAGAGGTTTCCCATCTAAGATGAGGCAATCGTCGGTACTGCGCCAACGACGGAAAATTTTGGGATCCTCCAGCTTGTATGATGCGAATTGGCCGCAATAAACATGAACATTATAGGGCATAGTCTTGTTTGAAGGGCAAGTGTTCACTATTTCCAGTGCAAATTCAGAGATCCCACCTGCACTAGAGCCTAGTGAGTCCTGAGAGATTCGAATATTTTTTCCCGAACATACGTACTGACCTAGGTTGCAGTAAAGAGAAGCTTATACTCAAATGCATGGATTAGAGCTCACTCTCAAAATATATCACTATATAGGGAATATCAAGCACCCACATGATTTGCTTTGCGATTGTTGAATTTGTGTGAGGTTTGGATCGAATAAGGCGGATACCTGATGTATACAGCACCGAGGGACTTGCATCTTCACCAATCACCATATCCATACCTTAGAGAGAGAGAGATAGAGAGAGAGAGAGAGAGAGAGAGAGAGAGAGAGAGAGAGAGAGAGAGAGAGAGAGAGAGAGAGAGAGAGAGAGAGAGAGAGAGAGAGAGAGAGAGAGAGAGAGAGAGAGAGAGAGAGAGAGAGAGAGAGAGAGAGAGAGAGAGAGAGAGAGAGAGAGAGAGAGAGAGAGAGAGAGAGAGAGAGAGATTAGGAGTTGACTAAGAGCCTAGCCTACAACTAGTTACAAATGATAACATTAAGAGTAAAGTGGAGTTTAGCATTGATTTTGTCTTGTGCTGCATGTAATTAGTCCATGAGCTAACTAATGAATTGTCAAATATAGCCATGGAACTAAATTAGACTAGAACTAGTCAATAGGACAATTAATAAAGTGGCTCGAACAACCTCACAATAATTGTGAATAGCAGAATTGTAATAAAGGTTGTAAGGCCCAATTTAGGCCCAATTTAGCTTAATAAGGCCCCAAACTTATAGTAGAGGCACAAATGACCACCATAATTAGCTGATGTCATGCTAAATTTGGAGGCTATTGTTCATTTTGATAATTTGAGTTTTAAGAGATCTTGAAGCTTCTCTTTGAGAGCTTTCTTGATGGAGAAAGTGGTTCATGTGCCTAAAATCACATGAGAGCTATGATCATGCTCTAAAATCAGGCCTTTCCTTTGAATGATCAATAATCATGAATAATGATACCTTACTTTGCCTATTTTGGTGAAGGTTTGCTACTTTTGTCTAGTTTCTTGGTTTTTGGCTTGTTTTCTTGATTTCTTGTATTTCCATTGTAATTTGATGTTTATGAATGGATTAGGTGTTCTAATGCTAAGGTTGGCACATGAATATTTTGGTATCAGAGCATTGGATCCTTTCCCCATCAGATTTGGTGGATTTTGTTAAATTTGGTAGAGTTTCTTGTTCTAGTTTTCTTGTTTTTTCAATTTCCAGCAAGTGTTGGTTCAATTTTTGACCAATTAGTTCTCATTTCTTGTTTAGTTTCTTGTTTCAGATCAGTAGATCTCTCTTTTAGCTTTTTGGAGGTATTGAGATTTTGTGATTTGGAGCTATAATGACCAAGTTATGGCCATTTTAGTATTTTCTTTCCAATTTTAGCTAGTTGTAGTTTTTGCAGTCTGTTTTCTCCATTTTTGGATAGATTTTTGGCCAAACTTTCTAGCTGTAATTTTATAGGATTGTAGATCTCACTCTTAGCTTGAATTTAAGCCAATTTGGTTGAGAATTGAGGGAGATATGGCAATTCTTGTGAAGGAGGTATTAAGCTAAATTTTGCTAGAAAGTTGGGAGAGAAGCCCTTCATCTTTTCATTTCTGAAGTTTAGCTTCTTTGTTAATTTTTTTTCCATTTCTTCATTCTGAAGTTTTCGCAGAAACTTAAAAAAAAAAACTGACCTAACCCTCACACTCAAGATTAGGGACATAGAGAACTTCCTCCAGTTTCTTGTCACCTTGATTCGCGTCCAGCCATAATACACCAGTTCCATCAACCACGTGCTTAGAACTGTCTCCAGTATAATGAATCTCAAATAATTCATCTATTTGTACTCAGATAGAATTTGTTTCAAGGAAACAAAATGTGAGGTGGCTCCCGAATCAAGTACTACTTTTCGAATTTTTGAATTAGATGAACAACATAGATGAGCACTAACATAAGCTGTTGAGTTTCTTGTCGTCCCGTCTTCTGTTGCTCTGGAGCATTCTGGTTTGTCTTTGACATAGTTTGAATCTGAAGGTTCGTTTTGGTTCTGTTCCTTTTTGTTTCTAGAATTCTGATAAGAGTCTACTGCTGCATGACCCCGTTTATGACAATGAATGCATTCAATCTTTGGATTTAACCAACACTTATCTTCTATGTGACCTGATCTTTTGCATCTGTTGCAGATCTTCTTATCACAAGAATTTTTCTATTGTTTTCTAGATTGTTGATCATTTGTCTTAGACTCATTCTTTTTAGACGACTCCCTCTAAAACTTAGACTTCTTAAAAGATTTATTCTTTTGAGTAAATAGAGCATTTTTGAAATCACCATTGTCGTCATAGTGTTCACGAGCTTCTACTTCCTCTTTGACTCTGTCTATTGCCTTTTGAAGTGTCATTGTCGCATCTTTTGCCAATAAGGTTCAAGTTGTGTGGAATGACTTGGATAGGGCTCAAAGAAAATATCTAAGCTATTTCTCCTTGAAATTGCATTTTCCATGCCAGAATTCTACAAAGAAATATACAGGTCTTTTATCTTTCGTACAAATGTGTTCAGGTCTTTGTCGTCCCACTGTAGGTAAGTTAACTGGTCTTCCAAGAACATGATTTGATTACGAGATCGAATCTCATTCTTGATTTGCAATTCTTCCAATAAATCTTTTGCGTTCAAAATTGATGTAAGATATAGTATTATATTGTCATGCACTGAAGACGCAATAATTGTTATAGCTTTGTCATTTCTTAAACTCCATTCTCAAAGTTCTTTGCCAGGAGTAGCTACTGGCTTCTCTTCTATGGGTTCTACCCATTGCCATAGACCTTCCTCTTCATCATGAGTGAAGTCTTTAACAAGAAATAGACTATTGCGCAACAAGATTCTGTTCACGAATCTTTCAAGCTTCAACAAGAGTACCACGAGCTTTTACAAGAAACTGTTTCGCAAATCTTTGTTCGTTGTGTGTGTGTGAAAGCTTCCCCCGACACATCGAATGCGTGAGTGTGTGTGTGCGCGCACGCGCACGCGCACACACACACATCTCCATATAAAAAACTTTTTTGTGAATGAGGTATATTGTATGAAGTATAGAGTCTTTAGAGTCCTTTTTTCTTCTTCCCTCTCTCCCACGGGCCCCACTTCTCTCTCTCTCTCTCTCTCTCTCTCTCTCTCTCTCTCTCTCTCTCTCTCTCTCTCTCTCTCTCTCCATACACAGGCTGACCAACCACCCATAGATGGAGGGAGGTCCCTCCATGCCCCACCCCCCACAAAACACACACACACACACACACACACACACACACACACACACACACACACACACACACACATTTTCTTAAATGTAAAACGCCTTCCCTTTAAAACGTAAAGCCCTCATAAAAAAATATGAACATAAACTCCCTTTAAAATGTGAACCCCCACTCCATAAAACAAAAAAAGCGAAGGGGCTTTTTGGCTCCCCATAAACTAAGTTTTCTTTTTTTTTTAAAGGAGAAAAAAAAAAGTCCCCATCAAGAAACAAACCCCCACCCCCCCCCCCCCCCCCAAAAAAAAAAAAAAGCAAACTAAGATTTTTAAGGGCGAGGGCGGGAGCATATCTTTTTCTAGCACTCCCTCGCCCTTTTCTGTCACATGGCAAAACCCACCCACCCATCTCCCCCTAGCACTTAAACCATCGGCCTCTTGCCCAAACAACTTGCTCTTAATCATTAGGGAGCACACCCGCACTCCGCCCACCCCATATGTTCCCCCCTTCTCCAGTCAATCCACCTAAAAAACCATAGAGCAGACCCACACTAAGATTTATTACACGAATTCCTTATTTATTTTGAATTACCAAAGTTTTACCCATAAATCATGAACAAATTTTTTTACCCAAAGTTCTTTTCTCCGTCTAGCATCCATATTCTATGAAGGAACATATTTGCCAATCCCATCCTTGCAACGACTATGGGAAATAGTAGAAGTTGAATATCTAAAACTAGACATTTTTTTATTTATTCAAATTGAAATGGAAATTTGCCACGTACACACATACATCTTCCACCCGTCAACGAGGACATACTAAATTTCCAAATCATCCGCTCAAGGGTAAGGGCTAATGCACAAGGTCTAAGGGGTAAGGTCTAAGGGCTAAGGATTAAGGGCCACGTGCTAATGCTAAGGGCAAAGGGTGAAGGGCTATGGGCTAAGGGCTATGGGCTAAGGGCCACCGACCAAAGGACAAGATCTAAGGGCTATAATTGTTTCATAATTTTGTTACAGTTTTATAATAATTTTGATAATTTTAGTTTCAATAGCTATTTGGCAGGATTATTACAGTTTTATAATATTGCTATTTATACTTTCAATAGCATTGCAAATCCTAACATAAAGTGTACCTATATTATTTTTTCAGGGTCACTACATGGACTGCTCAAGAAAAGATGTACCTCCAATTGTTTTATTTTTTCGAAAAGAGGCGGTTGCATTTGGAAATGTCTTAACTGCTGAATCAAACAAAACATATTTTTTTAGAGAAGTTGGTACGAATAAAAGTGTGGTCCTAATTTCAAAGGCGTTTAAAATGGATTGTCCCTTGCCATACCCTCAAGGTGAATTTGATCGCCTAGAAGTTCACAACTATATTTCCTTCGATCCCATTGCAAAAAAACTCTTGTGGAATAATGCACATATTGTTGACATGAATGAACTTGTTCTTGCCAATTGTCCATTATACAACATTGACGACATTGTTGATTGTATGGATTTTCAAAGGGTAGTAGTTTGCATTGCTAAATTCAAAGGCTACTATCATAGTGAAAAAAAAACGTGCTTATTATCATGAAGTTGACTCCAATTACAACAGAAGGAAATATTGTGAATGCCATGGCAGATGATAGAGACCCTTTCTACAAACAAAACCAAACAATGATTTGGTGTTTGTCAATACTATATGTGCACTCTAAAAAGTAAAAACATGTTACTGAACCATTAAGTGAGTGCTTTACATATTATTCTAATGGTTCAAAAAGGATCAACATCAATAAAATGTTGGCCCGCCAGCCTAGTGGTTCAAAAAGGGGTAGCATCCAAAAAACATCGACAAGATCAGTACATAATTCGGATTATGTAAGTGGTGTAGAAGATGTCGAAAACAGATCCGTCGACTACAATCCAACAAGAACATTGACAAGTAACTATAACTCGAATATCTTGACAAGAATCGAAGATATTTCTCATAGTCGTAATATGTCAAGATCAGTGTATAACTCAGATATCTTAACAGTTGTTGAGGATGTGATTACTTGTAATACATCTAAATCAACATACAACTCGGATATTCTTACAGGTGTGGAGGATGTTGGAGAGGCTATTGATAACAACAAAAATAAAAGACATCATTTTCAAATCGGCATTCAAACAAAAAGTACATCAAATTCGTCAATTTTGGCAAGTACAAATGCTTCTACCCACCGTAATTCAGATTTTTTGGAATTCGATTTCGATGAACATGATTACACAGACAATATATATTACATGATGCTAATATGACAAACGATCCTACAAGATCAAGATGGTCACAAGCAGAGGAAGTTTTTGAAGATCTACAAAGAGAGCCTCAAGTATGTCCAACATCCTTTGGAACTCCTCAGAGTTTCACAAGAAAGCGTGTGCTTGCTTATGTTGCACCAAAAAAACCAGAATATGTTTTATCATCAGAAAATATAAGGGAAACATTGATGCAACCATGTTGTAGTAAGTTGTGCATTCAACAAATCACCTACAAAGAATGTGAAGACTTGTGACTAGGTGTGTGGAGAAAACGAGCTGACAAGCATAATCAATTATTGCAGATGTTCAAATGTTTTTTTCATAGACGAGAAATGTCAAACGCAATGTTTGATATTTTGAAGGAACCCAAATTGCGCTTCAAACCTACATTGGATGATAAAGCTGTATGCATAAAAGCATATCAGAATCTGTTGGGAATCTCCCATGGAATGTTCTGGCAAATAATTGTTGAGGCACATTATTCCATTGTGTACAAGTTTCATGGAAACACCATCACATTCAAGCAACGTAAACACTCTTCAAAAGGGCTAGCCCTAATGCGTGGGATTTTGGAAAAGCACGCGTCGCCTCAACCACATCTTCAACATAAATCAAAAGATGGCATTGTTATTTGCGAACATCATCTCCCACTCAACATGCATAAATGTGATGTCTTCAAAACTATAAACACACATCTTAAAGATATGTGTATTCCTGAAGTTTCAAGATCCACATTGTACAAGATGTAGAAACAAGAGTTTGGACATGTCAAGACTCCAACAATACAAAGCATGTCCAAATGCAAAACATGTGACGACCTTAAAAATGCAATAAGACAACTCCTGATGCTAGGATGTGTGATCACTATATTGCATTAAGAGGTTGTCATCTACATCATGTTTTTGATTCCAGAAAATTGTATGCATATTGGAAAGAAGAGTCAAGATCCCATTTTGAGCTGTCTTTGTGTCTTATCATTGATGGAATGGATCAAAATACAACAACATTACCCCATTTCAATAAGACTTCTCCCAGATTAGAGGGGAATTGATTTTTGAAAACACATGTTTCTGGGGCAAGGAAGTGTTGTTCAAGTTTACTTTACTTGTTCCATCTCATGTTTGAGCTATTTTATGTGGATGTGTGCAAATTGTCAAGATATGGACAAACTAGCTACATTATTGTCTTGCAATATCTTAATGTTGGAGTTGTACTAGCATTCTTGGTTGGTTTTGTTGATGGAAATGAAGCTATTGGAGGTTCATTATATCACTCATCCATGATCAAGTTCTCAAGTGTTTAGTTACTTGATGCCAATGTTTGGAGATTGTCAATTTTTGGTGAATTCATGGTCATTTTCTTGTGTCAAGTAGATCTTGAAGATGGACTAGTGCAACCTACTTGGTTTATGGAGTCATGTGGTGCTGGATTTGCATCATTTATGTACTCGCCTACTCATGGATTTCCAAGGTTTGATGGTTTCTTGTGGCAAGATGGAGATGGAGGCTCATTCATGGAGTTTAATGGTGGAGACATATCAAGAAAGGACAAAGTTGGAGGAGACAAGCAAGGAAATGGTCATCACTCACATTTATTGTTTGTTTTCTGTATTTTTTCAAAGAGTTCAGAGTTGGAAGCATGGTAAAATCATTTCATTCACATTCTGTTTGGTTCTTCATGTTCTAGTTATATCTTGATGTGTAAAATTGATGTAAGAAATAGTGAAGCATCCAATTTGGACACTATTCTCTATATCGATTGTGGAAGCTACTTTAGAACCTTGGAAAGGAGGTCTATACTTGGGATGGAGACCATTCTAAAGTTGGATCAAAGTTCCATGGTCAAAACTATGCCAAAACTAGTTGAAGAGGGAGTGTGAGAGATTTCAACTAGTTTAGTCTAGTTTAGTCATATTTTGGTAAATTGTCAATATGAGGCCAAAACTCATTATAGACTTAGAGATAAACTTTTTGAAAATATATTAGTTTAAAATACATTTAATAAACACTTTTTGAAAGTGGTAGAAAGTTGAGTCGAGTTTGAGAGAGATTCAAATTTGAACTTTGAGTACATTGAATCTAGACCCAAAAATAGTAGGGTTTACATTTTGGAGGGCAAGCCAAGTGGCCAAATAGCATTTCGACACTCTATAAAAGGATGTAACTCGTGGAGAGACACATCTTCTTTCTTCTATCTCTCATTTCGTCATTATACATGGTTCTCTTTGGGTTCTGCTACTCATTGGTGCACTATCTTGGTGATTGGTTAAGTTTGATGTATGTCGGGCGGCTTGCTTGGAGGGAAGTCACCCACATCGGGACCCTCGATCTGGCATGGCGCTAGGTATCTTGCAATCTTGTGTGTAGAATGCTCATAGTTTGCTATTTTTGGTTCCACACGTGTGAAATACAGTAGGGTACTGTAATTGTATGGACAACAAATATATTTTATGTTTTGGTTCATGTTTGATCAGTATCTCTTAGAGTTTGCATCTCATTTTGTATATAGATGCTGATTTTTCTACATCGGCAGGATTGTTGGTTTGCTCCTTATTGTAACCAAAGATCAGGGACATGGGTTTGAGACTTCTTCAATATGGAATATATACTAAAATAAAAGTATCTAGATTTCTTTCACCTATGTGAAAGGTTAGCTCCAAAACTATGTACAAAAATTGCCAATTTAGGCCTCAAACTAGCATGGAAATGTTGACAATTTTCACATTGTTAATATTCCGACATAATGAAGCCCCCTTTGAGTAGAATGATGAGTTGGAAATCACTAGAATGTGGCCAAATTCAGACAATGGATCATTTGATTTGGAGTATTACTATTTTGGTTTATCAAGAACTATACTGAAGGATAAATTTGGACAATGAATCATTCGACTTGGAGCATTACTATTTTGATCTATCAGGAACTACACCCATTGCCTCACTCTCAGAGGAAATCAGTGGATCCATGACCATCCATCTTCAGCGAGATAATGCTACCAATCTTGCTCAAATTGATTCGACAAGACGAAACTCTAGTGCTTAGTCAGATAACTTGGATGAAATCATTGCTTTAATCAATGGCTTGGAGTTTCAAAAGGATACCATTATCCTACATCATGGAGCAATGCATGAGGCAATAAAACCGGATGCAGGGACAAAAAAAGATGCATCTGAAATTGGATAGAGGAAGAAGACTCTTGGATCCTGTCAACCCATGCAGAACTAATGCAACTTGAGGCTTTCATGTGCTTCATCAATCTCTTCTTTAGTGATCTTATCAAATAAATGGGATCAACTTGTAGATCAAATGTCTTTCCAAAGAAGTTTTGCTACAACCCTGTTCTACAACAATAAGCTGGAAGCTGAACCTAAGGCAGTGAAATGTGACGAACAAAAGATGGCCATTTATGAGAATAATACATGGAAATATGTTTCTTACTTAAGGTGGCCAAATATTTCTCAACTTCTACCAATGGATTTACGAAACATGGCACTCAACAAAGGACTATACGACCTTCATTTTTGAGGGCAAAAATGTTTAAAGTAGGGGAAGTGTCATGTGATGCATGTAACTAGTCCATGAGCTAACTAATGAATTGCCAAATATAGCCATGGAGCTAAATTAGATTAGAACTAGTCAATAGGACAGTTAATAAAGTGGCTCGAACAACCTCACTATAATTGTGAATAGCGGAATTGTAATAATGGTTGTAAGGCCCAATTTAGCTTAATAAGGCTCCAAACTTATAGCAGAGGCACAAATGACCGCCATAAATAGTTGAAGTCGTGCTAAATTTGGAGGCTATTGTTCATTTTAATAATTTGAGTTTTAAGAGATCTTGAAGCTTCTCTTTGAGAGCTTTCTTGATGGAGAAAGTGGTTCATGTGCCTAAAATCACATGAGAGCTATGATCATGCTTTAGAATCAGGCCCTATCCTTTGAATGATCAATAATCATGAATAATGATATCTTACTTTGCCTATTTTGGTGAAGGTTTGCTACTTTTGTCTAGTTTCTTGATTTTTGGCTTATTTTCTTGATTTCTTGTATTTCCATTGTGATTTGATGTTTATGAATGGATTAGGTGTTTTAATGCTAAGGTTGGCACATGACATTTTTAACATAAAAGACCAGAGAGAAGAGCCATAGTTCAAAATAAAGGGGCTTGGCATTTTGTGACTAAATTTTTTGTGAGTTTTGCGAGTTTCTTTCTTGCCATCAGTCAATACAAAGGTAGAACATGGTGTGCTATTTTTTTTATGCCACTACTTGAATGTTTATTAATAAGAATTGTGGCGTGACACATAGTTAAAAATCCCGTAATGAAATCCCAAAATTTTAATCTTGTGCTACAATTTTTTTTTTTTTTTTTTGTGACTGAATCACTTGGCACGCCGGTGTGCCAAGTGATTAAATATATATATATTTATATTTTTGAACTGGCAGCCAAGGCAATTTTTCTTTTTTGAATCACTTGGCATGCTGACGTGCTGAGTGATTTAGTCAATTTTTTTTAATTTTTGGTGGTCTGGACTGCACGGAGCCGCACGGAGGCTCCTTGCGGTCTGTTGTGGTCGTTGCGGTGGGCTGGACCACAAGAAGGGTCCTTGCGGTGCCTTGGGCTACTGCAAGGGACCATAGAAAGGCACCTTGTGGTCCAGCCCACTACAAGGGACCGCAAGAAGGCTCCCTTGCAGTTTCCTGCGGTTGTTTGACTACACAAAACCACAAGTCATTTAAGAAAAAATACTGACAAGAGTATATTAATTTCAGAAATATTCAGTCCTATTGAGCAACAACTTGCAAATGCATGCACTAAATCTTTAAGAAAAGCGAAGTATCTAGCAATAGGTAGAAGATTGAAACTTTTCTCTCAGTGCACTGAAGGGGAAGTGCTACTTAATTGATTGTTTACATCAGTTGTGAACCAGATTTGCATCATGGAAATGTGGCATATGTTACTCATGTCAGCTTGTAAGAGGCTGAGTTAAATATTAGATAGTCCGAGCAGTAATGTAAAGATGTAGGGAGTTCTTTGTGTAACTATACATTGAATGTGCTTAAAGATGCTTTATGAATGGTGTTCTTTGTCTTTTCACCACAAATTTATCAAATCTTGCAATGTATTATGTATTTGCAAAACATGATGAATGATTGATCAAAAAAGATAGAAATTATGTGTAGGCCCATGAGCAAAGAAACGAAAGAGCCCACAAATGTAACCGCAAAATGCCCACGAATGTAACCACAAAATTGCCCACAAACGTAATCGCAAAAGAGCACGCAAACATAACCGCAAACGAAACCTCGAAAGTGCCTGCAAATGAAGCGGCAATGGAAGCTTGCGGAAGGCCTCGAAAAGGACTGCAACAGACGACCTTGTGGGCCTTAGCAGGATTACGTGATGGGAGCGTAACCTGAAGGAGGCACCACAATAGACAGCCTTGCGGGATTACCTGACAGGACAATAACCCAAAGGGGACCGCAACTTAGTGCCTTGTGGGTCCTTGCAGGTCCTTGTGGGACTATCACTACAATAACTGGTAGAGTAACCAATCTTAATATGACAGGCCGATTGCAAATGATAGTGTACAGGCCAGACGAGAAAACATAAGATCCTTCCTCGTTGGGAAACAAGACATAAGTGATTAGTATGCAACTATAGGCTATACTCGTCATAGCAGTGCAGCAAGCAACGCTCTTGAATTGTAGTATAAGTTCTCTTCTTCGTCAATATGCACAAAGAATCCATTACGTACTGAATATACTATATGCTCTATATTATTTAGTTGCAGGATACTATTGTTGAAGGCAGCCATCGCTAGAGCACAAGAGAAGTTTCAGTAGGTTGCTGCTAGACAAGTCAGAACTGGAGTGTAGAGCCCTCTCTTGGCAGATTGCATTGCTCGTGTGGATAGCAGTTCTCTGTCTTTTCAGCACCTCCTCATCGTTGTATGGGAGCTGCTCCCTCTCTCTGCCCAAGCATGTCTTCTTCCTTTTGAGCAACTCCTCACTTTCAGCTCAAATCACTTGCAAGATACCCTCTTGGAGCGCGTGCACAAGCAAACCCTTTCTAGCATGCTCTCTTAGGCTCATTTAGCGTTGCATCGTGTGCAGGTCCAGGTGCGTGGGCTACCTCATTCTTCGATCTTGGGTCTCTCCAGATGTGTTTGTGGTCACCCTATTGATGCTCTTGCTATCCACCTCATGATCCGCTGTCCTTCTGGGAGTGAGCGCATAGCTACGCATGATGTCAGAGATGCAGCGACCACTATAGCCAGAGATGGAGGATTTCATATCCTCAGAGAGCAGTCTCATGTCCTTCTACCGCGTCCCACTTCCCACAGGCGTGTTGACATCGACAAGCAAGTCCCTAAAGGGGCCCTCCCCCGGGATGGGCTTCGTTACCGTTGGTAGATGATGTTGTTGCTGATCCCATGCGTGGTGACCTCTTGTCTCACTTTGCCTTCACACCAGGAGAAGTGGCAGACATGGCAGCACAAGAGAAGGAAAAAAACTACTCTGACAGACACTCTACTGATGCTTTCATTACTCTGGCAATTGAGACTTATGGCACCTTGCATCGACGCTTTGAGAAATTTCTTCACATGTGTTCTCGTCAGGCAGTAGAGCGTCAAAGTATTCCGGTTTCTATTCTCATGGCTTCTTTCAAACAACGTATTTCCATTGCCCTACAACGTGCTCAGGCCCTATCAATCCTGCGAAGATGGCTGGGTCTGCTACATCTCATCTCCCTTCATTGATTGACTCACCACCTCTTCACTTTTCTGATCTACTGTAGTCAGCAGTTGGCAGACTCCCACTGACATCATCATAGTTTTGGCACCTTTACTTTTAAGCCATGATCTGTATTAATCTTAGTTTTAGTGCAAGCTTCGGTCTTGTTTGTGCTTACATTTGCTTAAACTTCTCCTTCTGGGATGTACCTACTAGTTTTTTCTATGAATAAATGCACCAGGGTGTTTCTTTTGATATTGCTTCTTCTCCCTCCATGAGGTTCCCCAAGCTATCAAGATTCTGAGTGAGCTTAATTTGACAACTGGTGCAAACGTTTCCATGTAATCTATCCCCTCAATCTGTGAATACTCCTTTGCCACTAATCTGGCCTTGTGTCTTTCTGCACCATATTTTACCTTATACACCCATTTGCATCCATCCTATGGCGCTCCTTCCTGTTGGCAAATCCACCAGATCCCAGGCTTCATTTTTGTTGATCGAGTTGATCTCCTCTTCCATGGCCGCCTTCCAGGATTCCCGCTCAGGGCTCGCTTTGGCCTCTTCAAGTGAATCTGGTTCAATACTCCCCTTTTCTTGGATGCTGATGAAAGTCATTTCATCATACCTTTCAGGTGCCTTTCCCAATCTTTGTGACCTCCTTGGCTCTCTGATCATGTCTTTCAGCGCTGGTACTACTACTATGTCTTCGGCTTGCACCTCTTCACTATTATCTAACATTATGTACTTCGACAGCTTCTCGCTTGATCCTGCTTCCTCTGTGTCTTCAGCCCCTTCTTCATCAAATATCACATCCCTTGACAGGACAACTTTCAAATTGGAAGTCGTGGATTGTACACCTTATATCCGAATTCCTCCTCAGAAGCAGCACATTGGTCATGCTCTTCCCCTCATAAATTCCCTCCAGAGTTCTCCACATGCTCTTCAAATCCTTCGCATCCTGCACCTGTGAAGCTGGTACCTCACCCAGGCTTAGACAGATGGTTGCGAAGCCCTTCTTTTCTCGTGCTTGGAGAGCTCTAACGGCATCAGCATTCGGCACTCCCTCTCGATCGACCTCAGGCGGAGGCTCCGTTCCTTCCACAATTCCCCACAGGCCTTTCTCTTCCAAGATCATCTTGATTCTCCACTTCCACAGAGCGTATTTTTCTCCGTCAAACCATTCGATCGTTCTGTGCTCAGGATGCGCTTGCCCCTCCATATCCTGTTACCTAAATCCTCCGGCACTTTCGGTTTGCTCTGGATTGTTCCGTACCTTGTCTCTCCGGCTGGCGTCAGCAGCTATCGGTCGTTCATGGGCCCATAACCTTTGTGATCTGTGTGTCAGAATTCCTTTGGCCGGGACGCAACACAAAATCAAAAGCAAAAGCAAAGATTATCAATCATTCTCAGTAATCATAAAGCAATCACATCAAGCAAATTGCAAAACAAAGGATTACTCAAAAGCGTACATCCTTTCTATTCATTATCCATTATATGGGGAATCATTCTCAGTAATCATAAAGCAATCACATCAAGCAAATTGCAAAAACAAGGATTACTCAAAAGCGTACACGTTCTATTCATTATCCATTATATGCACAAAACATCATAAACGCGAAGAAGGCTTGCCTACGTGTCCTGCTGCTGGACATCAAGAAAATCTTATGCTTACGTGTCTTTTAAGTCCTAACTGTCTGTTCTCGTTTCATCCGACTGTGAAGTGTGGTTATATGGCCACAGGTTGGAGTCAGATCCATTCTCTGAGGTTGAATCCTGACGGAAGCATGAATAAGAGTTCTTGAGCTTAGTGGTTAAGATGGTCCGTCATGTCAATAACCCCGGAAACTCTTGAATATACAGCCTGTTCAAAAGAAGCAAGCTCGGAAGATCCGGCAAACCTGTCCTAGTCTTCTTTTGTATAATCGGCTTTTCCGAATTGTGATGCCATAGGGGGGAGAAACTGATTACATCCTAGCTACAAGCTGTGCAGGAGCGGAAGTGATAGGAACACCAAGCCTGAAGCGGAAAAAAATGTGTCAAGTCAATAACGATCTTATATAAGAATTCCAATTTGTTAGCGTGCTGTCTCAGTTCAGCCAAGCTCATCGCAGAAGAATCATCCTCCCACCATAAGCTGCGACTACCACTATCTTTCTGAAGCACGCTGGGACGTTTTGTTGTATGACTCTTGCCATCGGAACCTACCATCTGCTTCAGTCTCAAATTTCAACAGTTATGGGGCTCATGATAGCACGACTCACAACTCTTGCAGTTTTCGAAGTAGATGCTAAATTTACAACCTTGTATTTCTTAAAATCTCAAAGTGTAAACACCTCGCGGCTCGAACTTCGTGAAAAACTGTGTGGGGTATATTTATCAAACCGTGGATCCCAGAGAATCAAATCTTGGTGGGCGAGCCCAACCTATAAACCAACTCACCACGTTCCTGAAGAAGTGCAACTGAATATAGCAAGAAGCTTTAGTGATGGAAAATTATTCAAGTCTCCTTCGCAAAACAAAACCTTGTAGCCACCTGCACCACCGCAGTTTCTATTCTAGAACATCGTTCATGATCATCAGCCTGCACAAAGCAATCGAGGCTATTGATAGGAAGTTGTGTCTTAAGGGACTGATAACAGATGAAATTGGGCGATCGGCAAGCTAACATGATCGTGTGAAGCTCTCACGTACATACAAGTGCCAGTCTCTCTACACGTACGTGCGCGAGAGAGAAAGACTTGAGCTTCGCAGGCCACTGCCTCTCGTGAGACTGATCAACTCTCACTTCCTTATGCTTGTTATGTACTTGTGTACTTGTTATGGACTAAGTAGAGCAGGCCTATCCGCTACGGTGTGTAGCAGGTGGCCTTCACGCACCGAGCCGCCTTGTGACGAGGTGCGTTGAAGGCTGCCTGCTAAAGGGTAGTAGGCCTGCCCACGCCTCCTAACGGGCATAATTTGCCATTTGGGCCATTCAACTGCCCTTCAGTTGACAGGTTGTTACACTATGGCTTTGAACGCGGGCCCGCTACGGTGTGTAGCAGGTGGCCTTCACGCACCGAGCCGCCCTGTGACGAGGTGCGTTGAAGGCTGGCTGCTAAAGGGTAGCAGGCCTGCCCACGCCTGCTAACGGGCATAATTTGCCATTTGGACCCTTCAACTGCCCTTCAGTTGACAGGTTGTTACACTATGGCTCTGAACGTCTGTGTTCGGAGCCAATGAAAATGTGCCAGCTGTCCACTATCAGCCCAAATGCAAATTATGTACTTGTAGGTGTACTTGGATTGGAACTAGATTTTACATTTGGATGATCATTACATATTCACGAAATAAGCTTATAATAATATAATGCATCACGATATAAGTTCGTAAGTTCATAACGCATCGATTGGTTTGTGTGTGAAAACAAGATTTGGAGAAGTCCAAACTATTTTATCCATCTTACACGATTCAATTGGATGCCTAGACTATTTGATAATTTCCCCATTTTGATGATTGTTAGAACATCTGGTCCATGATTTTTGGACAAAAAGAATGTTGACGATTTCAAAATTAGTATTTATATCATGATTCCATATTTGTTGGACGATTCAAGCCATGCAATTAAATGCAGCTGTTTGCATGAAGGCACTAGAGAATCCCCTCCATATAAGCTCATCGTAGACAACATTCCCTCGTTCCCTACTACCAACCCTTTTGGGGTGAAAGGGATGGCGGGTGGCTAGGCGATGGGGATGGTATCCCACGCGCAGCTTGCAGGTACATGATATAATCTATTGGACCAGTTGTGTTGCTTTCCGCTGCCTAACTCTGACATGTGGGGGTTCATCGCCCTGTGCTCACTTGAGTGGGGGTCTTGTTGGAGGATTCAAGCCATGCATAGTGCGACTGTCTGCATGAAGGCACCATAAGAGTACATTGTCCCATAAGCAATTGGGGCGTAGAGAATTGCCTCCATATAAGCTCATAGTAGGCAACATTCACTTGTGCCCTGGTACCATTTTGGAGTCAAAGGGGTGATGGGTGGCTAGGCGGCGGGGATGGGATCCCATGCACGGCCCGTAGGTGCGCATTATTGTACGCGATGTCATCTACTGGACCAGTTGTATTCCCGATCTCAAACAATATTAACATTCAATATTCATAGCAATCACATTCAATGTTCAAAGTATAAGTCACAATCAAAATTCAGTAGAGTAATTTATAATCAACGTTTAACAATATTAATATTTAATATTCATAGTAATCACATTCAATGTTCAAAGTAGTCGCAATCAAAATTCAGTAGAGTAATTTATAATCAAGCTTTAGAGTCATTCACATTCTCTATTCAACATATTCATGATTGATATAAAGGTATTCATAATCAATATTTATATTATTCACTATATCTTCACAATTTCGTGATGTCTTGTCATGATAATGATAAAATGGATCTACGAAAAGTAAGTCAAGCAATAGGCAATAAAATATAGTTTTGAAAAAAAATTGGCAGACAAAATAGTTAGTAGTATAGAGCTTAACATCACTAAGTAATCTAATTCAAAACGAGTTCTTTCATGAAATGGAGGCATATGTAGAAAAAATGTTTGTTAAAGAGATGACTTCTTTGTATGAAAAAACTCTTTATGTTTAATAGGTTTGAAAATTAGAAAACACTTGTTTTCCAATTTACATAAAAAATGCACTCACTCTTCTCGTCTCCATTGATTTCATTAAGCAAATACTCAATCATTTTCTTGATGTAATGGGGAGAAAAGAAAAGGAGTTGCATAATAAGATGAAAAGTATTGACATGATCAAATTTTCAACAAATTTTCAATGTTTCTGTGACTCATATCTACAAATGCTTCTTATCCAATTATCCAATTAGTGTCATTATTTGGTTCTTTCAATCAAAATCATGAAAACATCTAGTATGTAAGTTTTGATGAATCTTTTATAAAAGCTGGTAACTAAAAACTATACAACATTGGTAGTGAGTCAAATATAAAAACACCAATGTTGGCAAGGTCACTCTCCACTCATAATCTCGATGACTACTCTCTCTATCTTCTCCTCCATGTCAAACTTTAAAAAATTGAGAACTTTTCAAATCTAAATTGCATGCAAAGTTTGAATGCCAAAATTGTGTCATCTTTTCCTTAGAACCACTCTTTGATTTTGTGTGATTAATAAATAGCTCCAAATCCTAATTTTTTAATGTTTTGAAGTATGTAACTTTTGCACTTTCCTTATGTAAAGTATGCTAAGGGTTTTGCACTTTGCACCCTTGGTACAACATAGGCCACCAATACCTTGCTCGTAGTATCTTTTGTTCTACATGGCCAAGCATGGTGAAGTCTCAACCTGGGTATACGTAGTAGCTAATGTCCACCACTTGTGTTAGAAATCAATGATAAACTTCATTGTTATTGTTTACGATGTACATTAATGTTGATAGTTGTTACCAACTGTAATTAGCCGTAGGCTAGTCTATTAGTCTTTTTGTAGGTTTTCTCTCTCTATCAGGGTTCAGGGTTTATATGTACATTTTATATTCAGTATGAAGTTAGTGTGATAGAGTGATATTGCGTGTTCTTCTTCCGTCTCCCTACTTGGTGATTGCTTATGGTGAATGCTTGATGTTGCATATCTGATTATTGACATGGTATCAGAGCTACGATAGTCCTGCATGCCTGATCAGTGGATACAGCTTGTCACAGGCTCCGCAACGAAGTGAGAAAGTCCTTTACAGGAGATGAAAGCTTGGAGAGACAAAAACGGCTGAAAGAAATTCTTCTTGATGTATTTTGCAGGTTTTGGAGCTCACAGTTATTAGTGGGGAACGAAGACACAATCCCGGAGGCATCGGAAAGGCCAGGGCAGCATCAGACAGATTGAAAATCTGTTGAGTGGAAAAAGTTTTACAATATTTTTTTTTAGTCTTTGTGAAACATTTGTCAAAGAGTTGTGCCAAGAAATCTCTCATTTGTTTGTTTGGGGTACTGCAAATCACACCAGGTAGTGTCTAGTACTGCCATTTAGAGCTTTGAGGCTTCATACCTTTCACATTACTGATATCTGTCTGTTTGAACGATCACTCGTTTCGAAATCTAAGCAAAGAGGAGGCGGCGTAGCCGCTGCGCCGAAGTAGGGAATCTGGAATATTCCCTCTGAAAGTTCTTATATTCTCTCTTTTCTATAATCGTACCAATATCGGATCCAAGTGCGCTAGTTGAAGAGAAACTCGAGCAGTTGTATATCTGCGCTCCAGTCCGATATCGCATGTTCGTACCGATATCGGATCCAAGCGCACGAGCTACAGATAATTCTTAGTAGTTGTACATCCGCACTCTAGTCCGATATCGCATGCTCCATTATCGGATCCACGTGCACAAGTTAAAGAGGATCCTAAGCAGTCGTACTTCTGCGCTCCATTCCGATATCACGTGTATAACCGAAAAAAAATATTATTATACAGTTCTTTGGCGTGATAAAATCTGGAGACTAAGTTGTGTGCTCAGACTGAGCCATGTTTGTGATCCGGACTTGTCTATCCAGTAATGGCAACTCTAAGCGAGAGTGTCCTCAATGAGTTAGGCAAATTGGAAGGAGCTGGCAACTATACAGTTTCAAACTGAAGAACATTTTGATGGAAAAGGAGCTATGGGAGATCGTGACAGGTGAAGAGACAAGGCCATTGATTGAAGAAGATCAACGGGCATTTGACAGGAGAAAACAGAAAGCACAAAATGTCATCAACTTATCAGTTAGAGATGCAATTATTCCCTACATTTCGGATTCAGAAGGACCAAAAGAAGCATGGGATACGTTGAAGGCATTGTTTGAGACCACAAACACATCTCGAGTGCTATTCCTGAAGATGAAGCTGCACACATTGCGGATGGATGATGGTGCAACTGTTGCTGATCACCTACTGAAGATCAAAGAGATTCGTGACCAATTAGCAGCAGTTGGAGAGCGAGTACAGGATCGTGAGATCGTGCAGTTGACATTGAATAGTTTGAGTGAGTCACATTAGATGTTTGTGACAAGTATAATATGATGAATCTAAGAAAGTAGATGCTTATTTGTATAGACAGCTAGTGGGTAATTTGATTTATTTGACACACACACAACCTGATATTTCTTATGCTGTTGGTGTTGTTAGTCAATTTATGCAAGATCCTAGTCAAGCACACTGGAAGTCTACTAAACGTATTCTGAGATACATTCGAGGGACATTGAATTTTGGTTTGAAGTATGATCAGCCTGAAGCGCCAATGTTGGTAAGTTATACAGATGCCGATTGGGCAGGTAATATTGATGACAGAAGATCTATCAGTGGTCATACATTCAGTTATGGTACAGCTGCAATTTCATGGAGTAGAAAAAGGCAATCTACAGTAGCTTTATCATCAACGGAAGCTGAATATTGAGCACTCAGCAATGCTACACAAGAAGCGGTATGGTTACGAAGATTGCTTGTGGATTTAGGTCAGCCACAGGTGGATGCTACTACCATATCTTGCGACAATCAAAGTTGCATTCACCTTGCCAAATATCCAGTTTTACATGCTCGAACCAAGCACACCGAAATACACTCATTTTATTCGAGAGAAAATTCTTGATGGAGCCATTGATCTTGTTTTTTGTAAATCTGAAGATGAGGGAGAGTGTTAGAAATCAATGATAAACTTCATTGTTTCTGTTTACGATGTACATTAATGTTGATAGCTGTTACCAGCTGTAATTAGCCTTAGGCTAGTCTATTAGTCTATGGGTTCATGGTTTATATGTACATTTTATATTCAGTATGAAGTTAGTGTGATAGAGTGATATTGCGTGTTCTTCTTCCGTCTCCCTACTTGGTGACTTGCCCACACATGTTTTTAAACATGGAAGCAACTAAATGATTTGTCTAGCATCTAACAATGGCAATTGCAATTGATCCACGTTTTGAACTCTAAAATATTGAGAACCATGTTAGCATAAATATGATCTTTTTTTGGAGGCCATAACATGCTATATTATGCCCAACCACTTGGATTTTTACTCGTGGCATCCTTGCCACTTGGTGTATGTTCAACATGGTGGTTATAAGCCATTGAATAGTAAAAGGGAGGGCCTCCGACTTGCAACATCCAAACCAAGAAGAATGTCCATGTTCTTGGGACTAGCTTCCAAAAGCCTACTCAAGTTCACCAATCAACCAAATGTTGTCCCCATGATCACTTTATATCTACTTTCCTCTCTTTCCAAACTTTCTCTAAAAAGATTGTGCTTATTTTGAGCATCTCTCTCTCTCTCTCTCTCTCTCTCTCTCTCTCTCTCTCTCTCTCTCTCTCTCTCTCTCTCTCTCTCTCTCTCTCTCTCTCTCTCTCTCTCTCTCTCTCTCTCTCTCTCTCTCTCTCTCTCTCTCTCTCTCTCTCTCTCTCTCTCTCAACTCACATTATTGCTATTTTTCATATATGAACCCTAAAAAAACTAAAAATCTGCTCCTTTGTGTGTCCCTCCCTCTCATGCCCCCCCCTTTATCTCTCTCCTCTCTTACTTTCACCCTCCATCTCTCTCCCCCACCATGTCTCTCCACAAGCTAAAAAAAAAAAAAATTGATGTTAAACAAAACAGTCGCACTGGAATGCTCCTCCACCTGCAAGTTGACGATGGCGCCCCCTGCAAACCGCTCTCTGTCTCTGTCTCTCTCTCTCTCTCTCTCTCTCTCTCTCTCTCTCTCTCTCTCTCTCTCTCTCTCTCTCTCTCTCTCTCTCTCTCTCTCTCTCTCTCTCTCTCTCTCTCTCTCTCTCTCTCTCTCTCTCTCTCTCATTGTTGCATGCTTTGCCATGGAAAATCCCGCTTCGCCTCCCCCACTGCTCCCATTCCCCTTATGCTCCCACCTCTTTACTCTCGATCCTATCCTCTACCTGCTAAATCCTTTACCTGATTCTGGCTTCCATCGCTACTTGCGACCGCTCTCCACTGCATCCGACAGGAAATTCTTGCAAAAGTCAAGAAATTTGTCCGCTCTTCGTAATATTATGGATCGAATCAATTCATTCTGCCATTGATTGCTTGCTGAGCTCAATTTTAGAGCCTAACTATGGCTGCTACCTCACTATCTGACGCCTTGACCGAAGAGTTATATGCCAAAAAGACATATTCCTCAACATACCTCTCTCTCTCTCTCTCTCTCTCTCTCTCTCTCTCTCTCTCTCTCTCTCTCTCTCTCTCTCTCTCTCTCTCTCTCTCTCTCTCTCTCTCTCTCAACTCACATTATCTCACAACTCACACCTCTCTCTTTGTCTCCTGATCCCTCGTGCTCTTTCTGGAAAATTCTGTTTCCAGAAGTCTCTAAAACACTTGATATCTCTCTAAAATGAACGTGACTACATCTCAACACACTTCATTTGCATTTCAATTGCCCTTCAAAGACGACTTAGGGCAAACGTGGACCAATGAAATTTTAGAAAATCCTTTTTCTCCATCACTGCTGATATTCTCTCTCTCTCTCTCTCAAAGAGAGGAGAGAGAGAGAGAGAGAGAGAGAGAGAGAGAGAGAGAGAGAGAGAGAGAGAGAGAGAGAGAGAGAGAGAGAGAGAGAGAGAGAGAGAGAGAGAGAGAGAGAGAGAGAGAGAGAGAAGAGACATATTATTATATTATAGGAAATGTTTAATAGATGTATACAAATGCAAGATTAAGAACCAAAACTAGGGGCATGAGCTTGTGGAACCAAAAGTCAACCTAAATGGGGTCATGCAAGTGAATGAAAAATTTACATGTGTAGATGTTGCTTACATTTGTATGGCATAATGAAACAAGGTGTAGGCTACATACCTATCATGCAAATTTCATGGTATACAAGGAAGCCATTATATGAAATGTGATATCTATTGATTCTCATCAATATGCATCAACTTGAAAAGCAATTTCCATATGAAAGTATGAACATTACAAAAACTACTCGTTGCTTTTTACAATATATTCAAGCTTTAAGTTTTTACTTGCAAATATATTTTATGTCTACTAGTAATGGTATGTTTTTGAGGACATGAGATATCACATGCAAGCTTTCTATTGGGAATACATGTATATGCTTGGCTATGTTTATGTCTAGCACAAAGCCTATTTATTAGAGCTATTGGACCTGATAGAGTTGTTAGGGCAAATGTGGATACACATCACATTCGTTTGCATACAAGATACAAGAAAAGAACTAATGTTTTGAAACATCAAAACTCATGTGACAAGCAAGAGAGACAAATAAAGGGCATAACCTATTACCACACTTTGTTTTTCCTTGAGCTTATTAGTACAAGCTTTTTACAACTACAATAATGTATACATCTGCCCATGTGTGGTTTACTTGATCACCCATGTTTGAACCCCACCCACAAATGGCCTGTGTCAAAGGTGAAAAAAACAAACTATAATGTAGACAATGGACATTGTCACAACAATCTCCTAGTTGAAAAGCTCACTCACAATAGAACAACAAAGGTCCACCCTTCTCATAATAATGAATCTTTATTCTCAAGGAGGGCTTGAACCTTGGACCAAAGAAACTTTGGATGCTTTCTCATAGGTAATGAAATTGTTGCATAGAAAGAAATCATTTGAATTCGGTTGTGGATTTGCCATGCATGGATAATCCATGCCATGTAAACGTCCTTTGTTTCATAAGCAATGACTAATTTAGCACGACGCATCCATGCATGATTTTTTCCACGTTTCTTTTAATTTCAAACATTGAAGTTGCCAAGTCCTATAAAAATTTGTTTTGCATGGCACTACCACACATGGCATTTTGGTCTATTGGTGCCCATAACCATATTTTTCAATAAAACAACCTTTGGAAGTTTATGGCATGGACATGACACTCATGGCAATGCCATGCAAATCTAATTTGCAAAATTTCCGCCAAGTCATCACATGGCTAAGCACTACATTCCCTTATTGTGGCATCTATAGGTTATCAATAGTACTTGGGTAGGTTCTATGATGTAAGCAAATATGGTAATGATTCACAAACATGTAATTCATACAAAAGTGAATTCATATCATGGCTGAATAGAGAGTATGTTGTCTCATTCATTTAATCATTGAAATACGGATAGTTGATGATTTCCTCTTCTCAATCTCTATAACATTAATCTGCTATGAATTTCTTGTCATTTTATTTTATAATCAACAAAAAAGTAAATGAACCAAATAAGTTCTCCTCCATCCAACTCCTCTTTCTTCATGATACCTATAGGAGAGAAGTTTAAAGAATCACTCCTCGAATGCATCTCATTTCTCTTCTCCCATACATGTAGATGACAAAGGAAGAGTTTAAAAATATTCCCAACTCTTACAAAGGCAGCTCATTGTTATTGATAAGTAAGTTGATTCTTAACCCATAGAAAACCAAGTGTAGAAACTCCTATAAGTTACCACTTTCTTGAAAAAGGAGTTTAGGAATATTACACAACTCTTAGAAAGGCATGCTCATTGTAATTGATAAGTAATTTGATTCTTCACGCATAGAAAACCAAGTGTAGAAACTCCTATAAGTTGCAACTTTCCTGAAAAACACTTCATTTAGCCTCTATCTTACAACTCCCAAGTTTTAAATTTCATGCACATGATTAGTTGCATGCACTACATCCAACATAGTCTAGTTGATCCTCACCCTTTATATAGTTCTCAAGCATATAATACTTCCAAACATAAACTTTTTTTCGTTCTTGTGTATATAGGGAGAGGGAAGAGATTTGTTGGGAGTTGTTATGGGATAAAACGAACTTCACCCAACCTAGAGGGGGACTCATGTAACTCTCATTGAAGCATGCTCATGGTTAAATTTGGGTAAATTTATTCAAAACTCATAAAAACCATATCCAATTTTATTTCAGGTGACACTACCTAAAATTAGCTTAATCTACTCCCCAAATAGGGTGAATGTTCCTGAGCAACTATATTCTTTCATTGAGGTTAGAAGTTAAACTTCAATTAGCTACCAAAAGGACATTCAAAAGAAAACTAGCTTCTCCCTCCCTTACACCTCTGAAATTCAACATTGAATGCACATGATTATTCACATGCATTACGTCCAACATAGTCTAGTTCACCCTCACTCATCAGCTACTTGTTTACCCAAATTAGATTGATTGTTGCAACATTGAAATAGCTTCATGCTCCCCAAATTGGTGCTGATCTTTCAAAAACTAAATATGAAAAAAATTAGCTACATGCTCAAGCTTGCATGGTGCACTTTCAAAAGTCTGATATAAGAATAGATTTTGAGTAATGATCCCATCAAACACAATTAGACGAAACATCCTCTAAGCAAGATGGCTAATATATGGAAGTGCTAAATTTTAGAAATTCATGCCCAAGAAGATAGCATATTCTAGTTGTGAAGCGCTAACTTTTGAATGGGCATACTTTCCAAGGAAGGTATGATACTTACCTAATCATCCTAGTGTTGGGTCACGAACGAAGTGAATATAGGTAGCCAAGATACAATCATGACTGTTATGCAATCTATGAGAATTTTCAGGCAGCTAACAATCTTGGTGGAATTTGTGTGCAGACTCGAAGTCCTCAAGTTTAACGTCAAACTGATGTAAACATAAAGAGGTTAATATATCATAATAAAAAACAATGATAAATCTCTTTCAGATAATTTTAGTAACATCACATGGAAGCAACCACACCATAAAATACGTATACCAAGCTTCCTTCTTTGTTACAAAGACAAATTAAGTCACAAAGTTATCAAAGTTTAAAAAAGGATGAATTATTCATCGTACATGATAGTATTGTTCCCAATCTGAATATGGCAGGATAGCAAATAACAATGTACAGACCAGACCAGAAAACATAAGATCCTCCATCAATGGGAAAAAAGAGATAGGTAATAGTATGCAGCTATAGGCTATAGTCGAGCATTCTCTATTTACATCTACCTGGTAGTCACAGCAGCGATCAATGCTCTTAGACAATAATATATGTTCTCTTCTCCATTTCTCCCGCATCAGGATGATAAAGCTCACCTACTTATAATAGTATATGCTCTGTGCCTAATTGCGTTAATACGTTTGCAAAATAGCTTCTGATACCACATCATCTCCCCCAGGATCGTTCTGAGACAGCGCTTGCTCTAATGGATGCATGTCGCCTGCAGCATCTGCAAATGGGTGAGCCAAGGATAGCAAGCTCATGTCATTCATCCATCCAGCTTGAGATGTTGCACAGAAGAACCCACTCTCCTTCAATGATGGAAGGCGAGCTATACTAGACTTGGGAAGGTCCAGAGCTGCTGGAGGTGGAAACCCTAGAATTGATGATGACGTTGAGTATCCACCCTCTCGAAAGCATGCAGCTGCGTTGAAAATATTGAGATTGGGACTTGCAGTAGGCCATGGAGGTGCAGAAGCCATGGTTTCTAGCATGGCCCTGTCTTGGTAACCCTCCAATTGAGGTGCTTCAAGCGTAAGGTCAGATCCTTCTACGAGCTTGGATCCTGATGGAAGCATGAAAGAGAGTTCTTGGGATTGAAAGGTGCTGTTACTGGCTTGCTCGTAGTTCCATCCTGCGAAAGGAGGGTGGTTCAGATCTGTCATCACAGGCGAAGTCAGCAACCCCGGAAACTCTTGGATATACTGCCTGTTCAAAGAAGCCAGCTCGGAAGAACCTTGTAAAACAAAACTATCGTAAGCTTCTCCTTCAAAATCGGTTTGCCGGTTTGTGATACCATAGGAGGGGGGGAACTGATTAGTTCCTACGAGCGGTGCAGGAGAGTAATTCAAAGGAACAAATGATGCTTGAAGCTGAAGATAATTTGTTCGATCGATAATAATCTTATGTAAAGCTTCCAGCTTGTCAGCGTGCAGTCTCAATTCCTCCAAGCTCATCGCAGAAGAGTCATCCTCCCACCAAAAGCTGCGGCTGGCACTATCTTTCTGAAGCACGCTCTGACGTTCAGTTTCGTTCTCAAGTTCCTGAAGGAGATCGTTGTATTCCTTCTCTAGGGCTCGAACCTTTTCTAGCTTTTCAGCATTCTCCTGGACAGGCTGCTTCAGCGTTTTCTTTATCACATAGTCGATGCAAGGATGACCAAAAGAAAAAGCCTTACCTGCTTGAGAGAAGACGATGATCCCAACTTCAGAGCCGCACAAAATCGAAAGCTCACTCGCCTTCTTTATGAGTCCCATTCTTCGCTTAGAAAAACATACCTGCCTAGCGCTCAGATTCTCTATCTTTTTTATCTCAATCTTTGCTCTCCCCATGTTGTTTCGCTGATCCTGATCCTGATCCTGTCTCAGACCCTTCGATAAGCCCACTTCCACAGCTCAACCCCACACAATTTTACCATCAAACGCTTGTCCGCAGAATCGATCATCTCCTTCAACCTCAACACTACGTAGGTAGCTACCGCTCGCAAATTTCGATGCAAAATCTAGCACCAGCCCAGTTTCAGATCTAATTGTAAACCTAAAGTGTAAATTGTAGGGGAAGTGGCAGTTCAAGTACGCCTACAGGTACATGACAGGCACGAGGAAGTGAGAGTCTCACATGAGGCGGTGGCCGCGACCCTGCGTCCTTCCTTCCAACAAAATACTAGAAATTTATTTAAATAAATTTTTGTAGTAACTCAATAAACCTATGGAACCTAAGTTTTACAAGGATCAGGATTCAGCTACCTACTTTACTGCACACAAATTTCTTTGATATGAAAATGACAAACATGAAGTTTTCTGCATTTTAAAAGAAGTTATCATTTTCTTAAAAGCCAACCTTTTGAAAGGCTTTTTAATGAAATCGGTTAACCACACCAAAAATCTAATGCCTTCAGGCTAAAATGTGCACAAGTTTTAAAGTGCCGGGGAAGCCCCTTCTTCGAGGACTTTCTTGGCTCTGCCATCTCCATATTTGAATATGGACGGGTTCACCATTAGAGAAGCAAATTCCATCAAGAATCGGTGATCTTGCATTAGGTAAGATATATTTTCAAATATTTTTTTTATTATTTCAATTCTGAATACTTTGAAGCTTGTGACTGATTTGTACTTTATATAATGACGACTGGTGTATCATCTTCAATTGGACATTCTTATTGACTTGGCACTTTTATAGAAAAGAGGAGTCAAAGGATCATCAATATCTGTTGAGGACCGTCTTCGTTATAGGACTGAAGGAAATTTTTTTTCGGAGATGTGGACAAATGTCAAGTCTTTGTATCCTCAAGATCCTAATACCCTACAACATCCTGCCTTCTCCTCAATAACTCAACTAGTTATATGGATCTGCAATGGGCATAATGGTTTATTGGGATATTGTGAAAGACTGAAAATTATGGAAATACATTTTCAATGCAGAGGATTCAATTTTTGGAAAGTCAGATAAGATGTATGTCTTCTTATGTCATGAGAGAGAGAGAGAGAGAGAGAGAGAGAGAGAGAGAGAGAGAGAGAGAGAGAGTTGTACAAAAGTTGTTGCAAAAAATGTAGATCTTCGAACAAATCACGAATTATTAGAAATAGTTATTTCATATATTAGAATATAATTTAAGCAAATGCAAGTACTGTTGCATTATATTCATTCTAAGAATTTACAATTACTACAAGATGTGGAACTATTAACAAAGAGGGCTAAAAACAATAAATGAAAGTGACAATATTCTTGCAAGGATATTCAGAATATGGAGGTTATCGAAACAAAATGATATGCGCATTGAAATATGTATTTTGTAATTTTATTTGGAATAGTTGGGTAGTCATTCTGTAGTAAGACAAGCTCTATTCTAATATAATTAAGGCTCCAGTGCTCTTCCACCTTAATCATAGTTACAAATTGTTCATTGTATACAATGCTTATCTCTTTTGGTTTGTATGACTATCTGTTTGTAAATCTTGATCTAGTAGTATCCAAGTATCACCACTTTTTTAAAATCTCTGATAACTGTACGTAAGACTAAACATTTTATTTTCAATTTGATGATAAAAAAAGTCGAGTAGGTCATCGTGCTCGCTGGCAAACATCACATGTCTGAATAAAATTTTCTCTGTCCTTGTGAAGCGTAGGCCACCAACAACCTGATTGTAAAAGTTTGCGAACAGTAATATCCGTAGAGAAGTGTCCTCCACCCATGCCATCATGTGAAAACATGATTAAATCTGATACTTCATGCGGTAAAACACACCTTCGTAAAATATTATCTGATCCACAACGATACAATTGTCCTGCAATTAATTGATAAGGTTGAGTCTTATGAATCAATTGTCTCTTCTATACTTTTGTCAGGATGTCATTTGGTTGTCCTAGTATCAGGTACTCAACAATATCTGCTGTCCACTCAGGTACCGCTTCAACATAGATGCAGCATTTGGTAGTTCATCATCCACTTAAGTATTAACTGGTGCAGATTCAATTCACGAAATGTGATTCGCTAGATAATGTTGCTTGCCCTTTCGAACCACAATTCGAAAGTCAAATTTAGTCAATAACAATAACCATCTTGCAATACTTCCAGTATTGCATGTCTTGTTTACCAAGTAAAGTAACGGTTGATGATCCGTATAAAATGCAAAGTGCGTTTCCATGAGGTAGTGACGAAATTTTCAAACAGAAAAAATCATGGCCAATGCCTCACTTTCTGTTGTTGAATAATTCTTTTCTGGATTTGTAAGCTATCTGCTTGCAAATCGTATAGGATAATCCTTCTTATAGTCACCTGGCTGCGTCAAAACTGATCCAATGGCATATTTTGAGGCATCCGTATGAACATGAAACTCTATCGTCCAATCTGGAGAACGCAGTATTGGTGCTGAAGTTAATGCTTTTTTTAATTTTTCAAAGGCTTCTAATGCTTCTACTATCCAAATAGGAACAATAGTCAGTTTGTATATAGGTCGTGCTAAATCCACAAAGAAGATAATAAAAATTCGATAGTAGTTTGCATGACCCATAAACACATAAGCTCCTCGAATTGTTGCTGGCGGTGGCACTTCCACAATAACCTTGATTTTAGAATAATCTATGGCAATACCATGTCTTGATATCACATGTCCAAGCACAACTTCGTGGGAAACCCTTATCTGACATTTTTTCGGATTTAGAGAAATCTAATATTTGCGGCATCTTTCAAATACTGTCTCCAATCGATCTAGGTGGTCTGTATCTGTACTATGAACTCCCAAGTCATCCAAGTAAATTTCAAGGAATTTCTACAGATAATCTTTAAAAGCAAATTGCATTACTCTTTGGAATGAACTTGTTGCATTACAAAGTCCAAACAACATTACTTTGTAAGCATAGGTGCCCCATTCTGTTGCAAAAGCGGTTTTGTGGCGATCGGCAGGTGCAATCTTAACTTGGTTGTAACCACTAAATCCATCCAGAAAACTATAAGCTTCCGCTCCAGCAAGGCGATCCAAAATGCTTTCAGTAAAAGGTAACGGAAAGTGATCCTTCCGCGTCACTTTGTTCAACGCTTTGAGGTTCACACAGATCCTCAATTTCCCATTTTTCTTAAGAACAATGACACTCGGTGAAATCCATTCAGTATGCTCGATCTCATAAATAAAATCGGTGTCAAGCAATCTCTGAAGTTCTTTCTTTATCAAATTCGCTACATTAGGATTGCAGCGATAGAACTTTGTAACCTTTGGAACTACATCAGGTACTAAAGGTATGGTATGTTCAATCACTGATGTCGAGATACCCTTCAAATCTTGATAAGTCCATGCAAAGTAATCTTGATACTTAATAAGTAACAAGCAGAGTGCTTGATACTATTCATGAGTAAGTTGTGATCCAACTTGTACAATCTTTTCTGGTTCTCCTGGCTCGGCAAGATTCATTGGCTGTGTCCCAGTTGGGCCATCGTAAATTTCTTAAGATTCTGGCATATGTTCTTCAGGTTCACGATGTGCTTTAGGTAACATGATAACCACAACATCTAGTATATAACGTTTAAAATATTCGGGCATATCATGCTGGACTACGTTTGCTTGTTCTTTTTCGAAAGGACTTGTCTTGGATTTTCGTTTAGCCTTCTTAGCAGGAATTGATCGTGGAGGGGATGACTTTCGGGATGATAAATCTTTCTTCACAGGTGAAGACTTCCTAGACGATGATGTTTTACTAGAAATCTGACTTGAAGAATCATCCTCGACTTCTCCTTTGCCTTTATCCAGTAAAGGTGGCACTTCCTTTGGATCAATCTTCCGAGGGAATTTTCCCATTTCAGGACCGTATTATAATGTTGCTTAGCTTGTTTCTTCATCATCGATCTTGTGATCATGTCTTTCTTGAATATAACTGCTTTGGGCAGTTTGATTGTTGGTTCATCAGGAACATTACGCACTCCAAATCTGGTCGGATCCATATGATTTAGAATCTACTCATCCGTAAGTTCTGCATTGCCATCATAAGTCATGGCATGACTCACAGGAATGAGATCATCCTCAATCGGATCTGGTATAGGTTTTCGTTGATATCCAGGCTACATTCAGCACATTCAGTGGAAACGTGATTGGTGTATCCAAAGTTTGATCTAATAAGGATGTATCGCTCAACTTTGATTGAATATCTTGTTGACACATATATCCTGCTGTACAATCAATCGTTGCAAGAGCTTCATTCCAATTAATCGTATCTGTTTGAGAATCGTAATGAACTCCCAAATTTTTCTGTGGTCGGTCACAAGTGCGATCCGTTGTTGACAAATTGTCATCCCCTTTTTGAACCACTGGTTTAATAGTCCAAGTTGTAGGATCAATTTTAACTGCATGTTCACGATTTTCAAAGTGATTTTTTTCGGTACCCCAGTTATGAATTACTTGCGCAACTCGTAACCATGGACGTCCCTATAGAAATCAATAGACATTTGGCGCTTTTAGTAAGTCCATCATGACAAAAGTAATGATGAACTGCACTCCCGCAATTCTGACAAGTATATCTTCAACCATTCCTCGTGGGCAAACTGTCGTTTGATCAGCTAGCTTAATAGCAAAGTAGCTGGCTTAATCTTTGTAAGGCCCCATTTTGCACATAGCTTTGTAGAGATCAAGTTAACTCCTGAACCGCCATCTATCACGGTTGTTTCTTTAGGAAATTGTCTATGCTGTATCGGCAGAGTGATATTCTTTTGTTCACTTTCCCATGCGGCTCCAACATGGAGTACATTGTTAGATTCTTCAAATCCATCACAAAAAGTGGCTCCTGATGGACTTTTGGTTCTTCTTGAGCTAACTTTTGCGCTAAGACTTCCCTTGCTTTTGGCACCATTTTTAGGAACTCTCCCAATGAAATATTGATCTTGCTAGATAAAATGTTCATGAGTAGTTCTGTATGCGGTGCTTCTGGTTCAATCATCTTGAAGGGCTCTTCATGATGATGTAACTGATCATTCATATCTGTACATAAATTTCTTGGCGGCTGCAATGGTGAAGACTGAACTTCAGTTGTTGCTTTAGCAGCTTCAAGCTCCTCTTCTTCTTGCAGATGTTTGATCCACTGGCTCATATCCTGATATCTTCGTTTTTTTGCGTTAAGATTTGGATAGACTCCCAATGTTGTTGGCATATCATTCAGTGGTATAGAATCAGCAGGTACTGGAGCCATTACTGGTTCTTTTTTCATTGCTCTGGTGACCACCATCAAGGGTGCACTTGGTTTATTCTGAGCTACTGGTCTTTGCTTGATTGTTATCAAATTTACAGGTGCTGTAGCTGGTGGTGGCTTCGGTCTTGCTGGATAGTCTTTATAGCAATGCCCGTAACCACAGTCACGACAGAATGGTACAAATTTTTCTTTATTTGGACATTTTGCAACTCTGTGATTTTCTCCACATGCAAAACATCCAAGTGGTGCTCTGGTCCAATTTCTAGAGGCTTGTTGTTGAGCGGCAGCATAAATGGCATATTGTTCTGAAGATCCACTTGCTTGATCATTTCCATAGTTCCATTGCTCAACATTTTTGTAAGGTTCTGGTTCCATCAAATTGGCTAGAGGAGCGGAGTGCTTTGGTGGGGCAGGTAAAGCTAAACGTTCCGGATATCCAAGAGCAGATTGTCGAGGTCTTGCTGCTGGATTTCCTCTATACTGTGGCTCTCGATATCCCATTTGTGCATATCGTTGCTGAATTAGTTGAGGGTTGAAGTTGCAAAAAGCAGTCTCATGGTCAGGGGAAGTACACAGATGGCAAACACTGATTTCCATTCGTTTTTTCAATTGAGGACACTTGTTCACTGTGTGATTTCCTGTACAAATAGAACACCAAACATTTTCCCTGGTAGGAAAAGTCTTTGCAAACTTCTTAGGTTCCTTGTTCGCTTGTCCGTGGAAATTTTTCAATGCTTTGATCTTCTCATCAAATTGCAACTACAACTTTTCCATCCGTTTCTGCTGGTTCTTCCCAAGTTTCTCGAACTCATTGAGCATCATTTATGTAGTAGCATTGGCATTCGTTGATGCAATAGTGGTGGATGTCGTAGTAGTATGCCCTATTGTATAAGGCAACATACTGACATTCGGCTCATCATCTGAATCTTCATCCTTCTCCCGAATTGCATCGTCCATAGCATTTTGCAAGAGTGCATACTCATTATGACGTTTCAGCTCACATCTGATCCATTTAGGTAAACCTGACAAAAACCACATAATCATGGCATTATCATTAATCAGCTCAAGTTCACATTCGGATCTAAGACGTTTCACCCGTTCAATGTAATCTAGAACTATTTTCTGCTTTCCCATTTTAATTTTACTTAAAAGTATAAAAGGGTCTTCCATAAACTTCTGCGGTTTGAATCATGTGATAAGGGCTCGCTTAACAACCTCCCAATTTGTACGCTCAATTTCGTCTTGGTTATAGTACCAATCTTGTGCTGCGCCTGTTAAGGCCATAGGAAACAGCTTAAGTTTATCTTGAAGATAAATCTCACCATAGACTTCATAGGATTCAGCATAGATCTGAAGAAATCTAACTGGATCTGTTAATCCATTATATTTGGGTAGATCCAAACGGGGTGCTCTTCTAACAATAATTGGATTGACTTCCTGTGGAGCACCTCCAGGAGCAGCTCTAGGGGCAGCCATCTTTACAAATCTAGATCAAATAGATAATGAGATTGGATTTAGATTTCTCAAAAAACTATCTCAGATTAGATCTGCTACATCTATTCCACTTTTTAAGAATCTGATTCTATATGATGAAAAACTTTTCAGAATTCGATCAATCGATACTTCTCAAAAATGATAAATCTCTCAGAATCTAAATCAAAATATATCAGATTTGATCCAAATTTTGACAAAGACTTGATCTGGAAAATCAGAAACTAAAAATAGGACTGGCAAAGGTTCACTAGGCAAAGGTTGGCTCGGCAAAGGTTCAACAATGCTATTTTGGAAAAAAACTCTCTGAACATTTTTTTTGGCAATTTCTAGGAAAATAATCGTTGCCAACCTCTCAGGTGAAGGATTTGACACATATACAACTATGGAAAATCGGACGAAGGTTTCTAACACAATAAATTATAGTTTCTATAGTCTGGCGAGGGTAGAATTCAAGAATTTCTGTGATCTGATCAAGAAGAATCTTTGCCGAACTCAAAAATAAAATTTTACTATAAAAGCATGTTCTGGAATCTCATCGAAGATTCTGGCGAAGTATCAAGAGTAATACTGGTATTTTTACAAAATAGTGACTTTTTTTTGGCAAAGATATGGCAATATGACAACTGATCCTCTGAGAGTCTTTCTATTTTTTGTATTATTTTTCGTTGACCTGGCAGTAGATAGATCTGAATTATACCAAAGGACAATGAATCGAGCGAAGGTTCTTTTTCTGTATTTTTAGGGTTTGATGATTTTTTTTTGTGTTTTTTGATGATTTTTTGATGTTTTTAAAAATCTGCTGAGAATTAAACTTCGCCCTTCAAACTGAAGGTTCTATAAACAAAATTGAAGGTGTCTGCAACTCAGCGAAGGTTTCTTTAAAGAGGGTAAAAAGTTATCAGCTCTGATGACATTTTTTGCCTCTTTTTTGACCAAATCTGGCAAATTTGATCGATTTTTGTTATTTTCTCTGATATCTCAGATCCAAATGGATCTTAAGATTGGTGATCTGAATAGCTTTTCCTGTTTAACAATCAGATTAGATTTCAAACAAGCCAATCCACTCAAATCAGGCAAAATCAACTCCAAACTAACCCTAAAATGCAGATCTAACACTATTCATGCCACGACAAGATGCCTAATGCAAGCTAACCATCCAACAATCATGCTACAAATTGTAAAATTGGCGTAGCTGCCCGGCAACGGCGCCAAAATTGTAGTGGGTTTCTTTCCTTGCCTAACCTGAATCCAAGATCTAGTCAATCTTGCATCAAAGAGACGGAGTTAGTTGTCACGCGTAGGTTCGTTCCCATGAGAGTGATACTTTAGTTTAGATTTCAACATGAATGGAGGATTCACATCTAACTCTACATCCATTAACCCTATTCACTAACACTACACATCCCTTAACACTACACATCCACAACAGAGATAGCTTACTCTTTCTCTCTCTCCCTTTCTCTCTCATAAAAAGTGTAATAACATACAATCCCAATAGCACTCAGATCCAACAACTAGCAAAATCCAAATAGGCATGAGAGATGGAGGAAATGTGATAGAAAGCAAGGACATTTATCAATCCATTTCTGAAGAGAACCAATTTGCTTTATTGAAATGAGGAAATGAACATGAGGAGCAACTCGAGTTGGTCCCTTCTTATGGTAGAGAGGAGGACCATGGCCTCTGAATCCTATTGGTCTAGTCTTGCCTCTCTTTTTATTCAAATAAAAAAAGTGTGGGAACCATCAAAATTGGAGGGAAACCCAACTTTAATCACTAACTTGACATTTAGGCCCTGCGACATTAAAAGTCTTGCCAAAAGGCCTGAAGTCCTTTTATTGACTTTTAACTAATCAATCAAATAACTATGTGGTCATCGGGTTGGACTTACACACGCAGGGTGCCAAATCTCTCTCATTTATTAACTAGGGTTAGGGTTGCCTTGGGATCCGCAAACCCTCCAACGCAATGATAATAGCTTACTCTTTCTCTCTCTCCATTTCTCTCTCATAAAAAACATAAGAATTGACAATCCCAGTAACATTCAAATCCTACAATTAGCAAATACAACAAAAGCATGACAGATGGAGGAAAAGAGATAGAGAGCAAGGACATTCACAAGTCCATTCCATAAGAGAACCAATCTGCTTGTATTGAAATGAAAATCTGAACATGATTTCCAAACTTAAATTTGGCACTATTTATAGTAGAGAGGAGGACCTTGGCCTCAAAATCCTATTGGTCCATTTCTACCTCCCTAACTATTCATATTTAAAAAAGAGTGGGAATCCATTCAATAATTGGAGGGAACCAATTTGAATTTCTCTATCTCCCTGAGAGCAACATGCTTGCATGAGTATCTCATAATGAAAAATACTTAGTTTTTGGTGTGTATGTATTGTCTTTGAATGATCATAACTTCTGATGTGGTTCTTGTCTTGATTCAAAGTGCATTAGATAGGTCTTGAAAATCTAAGTTGATCTAGCATGGATGGGTCTTGTGCAATCTCACATGCAAAGAGGTCATCATAGATCTTTGTAGGGTCCTCAAATTCTTCTTGGGAAAACTATTCAAAAATTGTACTATGTCATTGAACATCTCCCAACAATACAATGTACTGAGGTGGACCCACTTGATAAGCCTAGCCATACAAGAGTTTAGTGATGGGACCCACTAAGTGTCCAATAGTATTTCCCACGTAAATAGGTGATGGTCCCACAACACCTATCTGTGTTTGCTATAGTAGAAGGCTATCGACACATTTATTGCCGATAATGGAATGCATTAGGTGCCAAAACTTTGTTGCGGCCTAGTCTACGTGTCACGCATAAAGTATCGTTCCCTAGGAATAGTGCTTCCCTTGCGAAGTTAGCTTACTGCCACATTCTTCCTAGCTAGCACACCTACTTTACCCCCTGTCATATCTTAACCACAAGCAAGTAAACAAGAAGAAATGGTGGAGGCACAGCTCTCTAAAGATCACAAAAAATGAGCAATGGAAATGAAATAGCAAATGAACATGAGCATCAAGTACAAAAACAAGAGAGTGTAGGGTGCAAGGATGTTCTAAGCTTATTTTGGCGAAATTTCCTCTTCATGTTGAACATGGTAACCGACTACAAGAGGGGTCTTTTCATTCTGGAGGGATTCCCTGCCCTTGATCTTTGATTGGCTAATTCTAGATGGCAAGGATCCTAATACAATCCCTCCATGTAAACTCTAATGGTCTCAAATTGAGAAGGGTGAGTCACATGAATCATGTGAGTTCCTTTTGGAGTGAGAGGGTCCTCACATCATTCATGCGAGTTCCTCCAAACTTACAACCTTCTAACTTGACTCTGGCATTTTTATTTATTTTATGCCCCTAGTCACTTATTCCTAGTTCTACAAGTTCTACAAAATAAATCAGTTAGTTCCTTGGGTTGGGCATATACACGTAGGATGCCAGTGCCCTCACACTTATTACCACTAGAGTGTAAGAATAAACATTTGATTCTACCGAGTTTGGGATGAAACCATTCTCGATTAGAAATATATTAATCTTTTGAAACTAGGCTCTTGGAGACCGTTTCAGACCATACAGAGCTTGATGAATTCTGCACACTAGGTGACCCTTGAATCGAATTTTGAATTTTTGGCCCTTGGGTCGAATTTTTCTAGAGCTTTTCCCTTGTGATTGAAAATATGATCCTCCAAGAAAATGACATCTCTACTTCAGACTTGCATAAAGTTGGTCCCCATCTTGGGGACACTAGACATTCTCACTTGCAATCTGTAGCATTTTCTGCATATCATGTAGGAAATCCGCTACTTTCTAAACTTTGAACGCCTGAGTCTCTACTGCAATAGGTGACACTAGGTGAAAACTATACATAAGCACGCACATGCTATAACCGGTAGCCAAATGCTTACTATAACTCAATCTCTATCAAGGTGATTACCTCTTCGAGGAGAATGCTATGAAAATATGAAATAGATATCTTAACTGATCTTCTGATCTTGTAGGTAATCCTTCTTTTAACTGATCAAGTATAACAAACTTGAACTATGATTCGTCAATCATAATTCATCGGACTCTTGTCCTATACTCAATAAAAGAACGTGATATCCTCACATAGGCAACCACCAATGATCAGAAGAACTTTTAAACTTAGAGTCATCTCTAGTTTAGCAAATACGGCCTGACCAAAAGCGACCAGTGAACTTCGAATTCCGAATGTTCAAAATGTCACTTTGATACTGTAAAGCCTAAACAAACACTCTATGACTATTTGGTCTATACCCGAATAGACATAGTCGATTTGGTAAGGTGATCAATCATACCAAAATTCCACTAACCTGTTTATTCATCCAGGGGGTATGAATACTATCCTCTCCTATGGATTAGGTAATTCCTAGAATCCAAGTTATGATTTACCAATCCCAACTCTTCATAGTGCATTACAATTCTTAAAAGACACATGAGTTGTTCCTGAAAGTCCTTTCCATTTGGAAAGTTCCAAACTTTTCTAACTCACACACGGTGTCTATAAAAGGATTGTAATTCCAAAAACGCCCTTACTTTAGACATGGCACACATTGTCATTTCAAAGTTAGGGCCTTAATCTAGAATACGTCTAGATTTTCCTCTTAAGTTCTAATCTAGAATAACTTAAGATTTACCGGAACCTCATTACGTGAAGTTCTAACTTTTGGCAACCCACAACTATCCAACTCTCTTGAGTCTTTCCAGGATAGCATTTCATCAATTTCAAATGGAAAAAGATAAGGCCAAAAAGTTCTTGTGTATTCTATGCACACACATCTGTAAATGAATCCAAAATGACTCATAAACATTGTGACTTATAAGCAATACATCTCAACAATAATCCATAACTAAGATTATATTGTTGATTTCCAACAACTAACTCAGAAGTAGCACTTCTGACACGGTTAATTGTATTAGATTTAGAAAATATTTAAATGTCTCGGTGGTTTTGTTGGCTGTCTTTTGCTTTTTATTGAGCCAGTTTTGGCTTGAATCAGAGAAAAAGTAGGAAAAGAAGCACAAAAAAGACTAATCGCTGGTTGAGAGTGTTGGTGGTTTTTACAGGATTCGCAAGGCAGTTCAATCTGACTTACAGGTTTATGCTGGAGTCTTCTTCAAATTATTAGTGTTATGACTTAGGTACCATTTGAAAAATTCATTGGTATAGTTTTAATAAGCACGTTATGGTCTATAAAAACTACGTTGTTTGGACATTGCTTTATTAAAAGAAATTATACCCGTAATGATTCTCAACTGAACCAGTTTTTTCGGCTAAGAAAAGCAAATGGTTATGTGTAAAGTTCTTATACGGGAGATAGTTTTTCTGTCTTCTTGGAAATTTTTCCGGCATAACCTAAAAATGATGGACCCCCTGATTTTATAACAAACCTTGGGTGAGACTATTACGGAACTTTATAAAAGCTAAAAGAACCGAAACAACCAAATGCAAAATCATTTTAGACAATTATAGGCCATTAATTCAAAACAGCTTGGGCTTAAAAATAGAATTTTTTTTTGGTGATTAGACCCCGGTAGTTGTTGATGATTGGACAAACCAACCCAACCAAACCTAGATCAAACGGATCTAGCCCCCAAGCTATAAATCAATCACTCAAAGAGGAATGAGGCATCACACCAGCAGCATCCTACCAACGGTGATGCTATTAAGCATACACTAGTGAGAGCCTAGCAGGTATACTTATACCATCCAAGGCCCATGCACCACCAATAGTGCACTGTGACACCTCACTGGACAACTCTGTAGCCTATCTGGGCCACGTCATCTAGTTTTCCAATGACTCATTGATAAACAAATCCACCATCAAGTATTTAGGCCTACAACCATTAATTATGACCATCTGCACATAAGGGCCCCAATTCCCTTATAGTCACAATTAACTTACGAGTTGTTGGTTTACCGGTCCCTAGCGTGGACACGCTACCCGAGACCAATCATGGGCATGACAGTATCCACTTTGGCGGCGGTAGTAAGGGCCTCCACATTGTAGTAGGCTTCCAATACAATAGGATTTGGAGAGCTAGTTGCGTTGTTCGGGAACTGGTTGAGGATTCTGATAAAATCGACTGTCGTTTTCCAACCGTGCACTGATTTTGATACTGGCCAATTGTAGGCCACCTCGACACTTGGAGTCTTCAAAATCATGCTCTTTGTGTGGGCATTGGATGGTACGCTGGTGGATCTGCCCTTAGTTCCGGTGAGATATTCGTTGATAAGCTCGGGGCTGCGCATGAGCATCGCCTTCCGCCATTCTGGTTGAGGATGTAGAAGGGCAACGAGGTTGGCCGGTGTCAACTTTAAGAGGTCCTCGACCTTGCTTGACAATTTATAGTCGTCTCTTGTCGTAACCTCCGGATATTTCATAAAAAAGAGGGCCGACTATTCAGAATCAAGTACCACATAGATTTTCTGGTACCAATGCTGGTGTACAACAATAGATCCACCATGAGTGTCGTTTGAGCATGTGGAAATAGTGGAGGTGGATGGAAGGTAGGTTTTTGGAGGTGAGAAAACAGTAGGCATCGGAGGAATGAGAGGATCAATCTGTTCAATTCTCTCGGTGCGTGCACTACTGGTGACTTAGTAGGCGAACACAAGAACATAATAATTTTAGAGCTTTTAATGTGCTCTGGTAGTGGAAGTGATGAGCAAACAACCAGACAAATCAATCAGATGGCCAAACATAACATAAAAAAGCATTGTAGTATTCACATGAATCTGAATGCAAAACCAAATAGGGCTATAATCAGATTAAGTATAGTGAAAATATACAGGTCAATAATGCAGGTGAGCACAAAACAATAGCGGACGTAACCGCATGCTTCACAAGGCTAATCACAATTTGTGAAGGTTATGAATCTATTACTGACAATTTGTTTGAAAAAAAGAATCAATGCGTGAAAGCATCTACAATGTTTGTCTCACTTGTTACAAATCATGCCTTGTTGTGTGAATACTGAAATGGTATTCACTATATATATACACAAATTTTACAGGTGTGTAGATGGAGAAGGTACAAAAGTAGTTGTGCTGTCTGTAGGAGATCGTGGGTGGTTGCTGTTGTTGTCAAATTTGTTTGCACAGTGCGTGGGGTGAGCATGAGGAGGTTGCGACATCAAGTTTCCGCTTAGATTGCATGCATTTGAAAATGCAAAAAACGTGACACTCTTTGGCTTTTGGCCTTGTCCTTGCTTGAAGGCAACCTTTGCCCCTTTTAAGTGAGAATTGTCACATTTTTCATCTATCTAAGTTTACATGTAAATATGCAGACTGTGCAACTGTCACATTTTTTGCTTGTCTAATTTTACATGTAAATATGGAGATTGTGCAACTGTTGCATTATTTGCCTGTAAAAATTGCGAGTAAAAATGCAAACTGTTGCGACAAACATTTCAAATATGCAGACTGGGGGACAACACAAGTAAAAATACAGCAGCATGAATGGAGGCATATTAATATAGGATTCAGGAGAGTAGAGGAAATAAATTCGACACCCCTCTTAGTCTAGATCCGTGAATGCCTTGATCTTCAGACTAAGCAATGCACAAAACTTGTTGTGTGCATTAACACTTCATGCCTTTGTAAATATATCTACCACCATGTCCTGCATTTTACAGTACATTAAGCTTATCTCCTTGTTGAGAACCTTGCCCCTAATATAGTGATATCAGATCTCAATGTGCTTATTCCTAGAGTGAAATCTAGGACTGGTTGATAAGGCAATAGCACTCTGATTATCACAGAATATGCTTATAGGGTTATACTAATTCTCGATGATATTGCAGCTAGCAGGAGCTTTGACTAATGATCAGAGAGGAGTACTCTCTATCCATGGCTTATCTCCAGAGATCATAGTCTGGTTGGATAAGTGCCTCTTCGACTGTCGTCAATTCTCATATCAAAAGACAGGCAGACTCAAGAGTATACCTTGTGCGCACTCGGCTTGATCTTCTTGGAAGAATTGACTGATGAACCATTCTTGGGACTTGTTGCTTGGCAGCAGCAACATCTTCATCTGACTCACTGTCAAGTAGTAGATCGACGATGGACACGCTTGAACCTGAAGCTCGGATTGACATGTTAATGGCAGTCATTAAAGGTTCTCCTAAAACGATGCCTTTGCCTTTGATATCGATGAACTGATCCTCGATGAAGACTGTATCCTGGCTGAACAAGATTTGTTGAGTATTAGGATGGTACATCTTGTATGTGTTGTCAAATGAAGTACTAGGGCCCCTGAAAAAAAGGCCGTGTGAAAGAAAGGCATAACCAATCAGGATGGCCTTGCGATCTTGTTTTGCTATGGATACAGCTTCGGCCCAGAAGCTCTTGGGCAGTGATGCATGCGCCAACATACATTTAGCTGATTCAACCAGGGTATGATTCTTCCTCTTGGCCAAGCCATTTGACTGAGGAAAATAAGGAGTGATAAATTGCTACTCAATGCCTTGGCTTTGGCAGTACTCCTTAATTGTACTCTCCACATCTCCACCAACAATCACTTTGTTAGTAGAAGGAATGTAAACCTTGTAGGCTTTACTCACCTCACTAGATCCAACAAAAATATCTCTTCTTGAAGATGGATCCTCCTTGGTCCTATCATCAAGAGTAATGTTGACATAGCATGTGAATCTAAAGGTTCTTAGAAAGTTGACACTTGGCCTCCTCTTGCATAGCATCTCAAAAGGTCCAAAAATAGCACTCGGCCACCTATTGCACAAGAAATTGGCACACAACAAAGCTTGATCCCAAAATGGTTTGTCAAGGTTAGCACATAACCTCATGGCTTTGGCACTTTCACATAAAGTCCTTTTCTTCCTTTCAGCCACTCCATTTTGTTGTGGGGACCTTGATGTTGTATACTCCCTCTTGATCCCATGCTCATCACAAAAGGCCTTGATCTTGGTAGATATGTACTCACCACCATTGTCACTCCTTAAGCACTTGATCCTTGTGGAAAATTGATTCTCCCTTGCATTCTTGAACTTCATAAAGACATCATACACTTCATCCTTGCTCTTTAGTAGATAGATCCAACAAAATATACTAAAATCATCAATGAATGTTACATACATCTTAGCTCCACTATTGCTAATTGTAGTAAATCCATGAATATCCCAATGTACAAGTTGAAGAGGCTTTGTAGATCTAGATGTATATCTAGTATAAGGTAGTCTATGTGACTTAGACAAATCACAAGACTCACAAACATGTTTGATGCCACTTAAGGAACTTGGCAGACCTATCACAACCTTATTTCTAGCCAGTACCTCCAATAACTTGAAGTTGAGGTGTCCCATCCTTTTATGCCAAACCTCTTGAATAGGTATTTGCTCTCTTGCAACACATCCAACTTGGTTAGCAATAACACAAGCATCTATTTTGAACAACTTCCCTTGTCTTTTACCTTTTCCAACCAAGACATTCTTCCTTTTGATCATACAGGCATCTCCATCAAACTCAACTTGAGGCCTTTACTTAGCATTTGACTCACACTAAGCAAATTCTTGGTAATAGATGGAATAAACAAGACATACTCCAAATGAACATTCTTATTTGTAGAGAGAGAAATAGGAATTGTGCCAATCCCTTTGATTGCACACTCACCATCATTGGCCGTGTAAATCACCCTCTTGTCATCTCCATATGCCAACAAAGAAGCAAAGTACTCTTTGTGAAAAGTCATGTGTGAACTTGCTCCACTATCAATCCACCAAGGATCTAGATCTCCTTCATTAGCAAGCATACATGAACACATCACAAAAGCATCATCATTTGCATCTTGAACATCCAAACCATCCTCATCAAGAGTAATATTACCTTGCTTGTCTCCTTGATCTCTCTTCTTCTTGTAGCACTCACTTGAAAAGTGTCCTTTGATGCCACAATAGAAGCACTTGAGTTTTGATCTATCCTTCTTTTTGCCACTTGAAGAAGCATCCACTTGATCTTGCCCTTTAGACCACTTACTTTTGGTTTTGCCCTTTGTGAACATAGCCTCCTCTTGAAGTGTCGATGTAGATCCACCTCTTAATTGAAGCCTATATTCCTCATTGATCAAGATCTCTTGAAGATCCATAAAACTTGGCAAAGTCTTTTGAATAGCAATACTTTGAACAACGTTAGCATGAGCATCCAACATGCCATTAAGAAGCACTTGAATAAGTTCTCCTTAATGCTTTCATCTATGCAAGCCAACTCATCATTCAATGCTTTCATTCTCAAAACAACAGTACTTGGACTTTCTTCATTCTTTTGCAAACAAGAAAAGATTTGCCTTCTTATAGTCAGCACTCTAGAAGTAGACTTGGATTCATAAAGCTTCTTCAATGAATCCCAAGCATCCTTAGATGCAGTACACTTACCAACTTCCTTGAGAAGCTCATTGGTAACATTCATCTTGATAATGTGTAGAGCCCTTTTGGCCCTCTTATCATACCTCATTTGATCTTGTTGTGTTGCTAGTCCCTTCTCCAGACCTCCAACAATATTCAGAACATCATTCTTCTCAAGGTGATTCGATCCTCACTTTCCACAATTAATAGCTACTTGAGGTAAGCCTATCATTGGCTTCCAACATGTCTCCAATTGAGGTTGCCATGTAGAAATGACCTCATCTTCTTTTTCAACCTATTTCAATGCACAAAGCACTCTTTTGAACAACAAAAAATGTTTTCAAGAAAAATCACAAAGAAACTATCTCAAAAATTTTCTTCTAGCACTTATACCAAGCAAATCAACACATAGAATCATGGAATCTTGATCATCATATGATCTATCCTTAATATAATGTCTTTTGCCACTTCATAAGATTAAACACACTCAAATGAAGTCCAGAGATCTCACTATTTAGAGATCCAATAAAAAGGACAGAATACAGAGCAACAAGTCTGTCGACGGCAAGATCCAGCGGTTCAATGGTCAGAAGCAGAATCAAGCCAACAAGGAGCTCATCCAAAGGATGGATGTCAGATAAACCCACCTAAATCATGAGCTTCTTCAACAACCAGTGGCAAGATAGAAGTTTTGGCTATATCCTCTTGCATGTCACCAAACTCAATAGAGGGCCATAACAACCTACCAGTCTACTTTGTGGAAGATCCTAAGGGGAATCTATTACTAGTGTATGCCTATCAACTTAGAGGCGATGGTGTATTGCACTCAATAAGATGCTATGGATGCGGAGGGAAACACCGTTGTGCTAAATGTCCACATCAAGGGGATCCATCAACATTTGATCTCTCGTGTTCATAATGTGGAGTTAATCATCCATGTCGAGATTGCCCGATGAGAAATTCACAAATAGCTAGGAGGCATTTGGCCTATCTAGACCGACATGCACTTGTGGTGACCCTTCCACCTCAAATGCACTATAAAAAAAAAATCTTAGTGCCACCAGGTTATGAAGCGAGTGATGAAGAAGACATCTTGGCAAAAGTCCCAAAGTACACAAACACACCCACGAGCAAACCGACAACAACATCACAGAAGCAAGAGTTGGTAGAATCCATCAAGCCAATGATAATTGAGGAAGTCAAGAAATTGGCAACCGACTAAGTCCAGTGGAATTTACCAAGTCTCTTGGCGCAATCATTACAAAGATTTCTTATTGATGAATCTCTCAGGGAACCTATGTCAACGGAGCGACGAGAAGGCAATTCAGCACAAGATCTAAAGAAAAGCGCAGTCACGCAGCCTTCAACTGGGAACTGCAATGATCAAGGGAAGACTAAAGTTGATGATTGCTCCTCAACAAGCAAGATTCAACCAAAGTCTGATTGTTCCACAATTCAACAGACCCCCAAATCAACGCCAATTCGGGGTATGTCCATTTTTTAAAGGCCAAATCCAGGGAATCCAAGCCCAAGTAGGCCTCCAGTACAACAAGCACTAGTGTCTACAATGACAAAGTGTTGTCCTCAATCTATGATATCGACTGATGAAGAAAGTCATCAGGTTATGGCATACCATGAATACCTGGATAGACAAAAGAGTCAAGCAAGCACGTCATATCCACCTTATAATTTGGGGGAGTCTAGGACATTGGGACCAGTTGCACCTTTCTATGAGAATCCATTATATCAGCAAGATTTATCTTGGGATCCTCCGTTGAAATGCATCAACTACCCAATTGTCAATATACAGGGTTACTCAGAATGGCCACTTGAAACTCTGGCAAGTCTTAGTTCATGCTGATCATCTACTAATAAAGCCCCAGGTTTTACGTAAGCGAATTCTATCCATGTCATGAAATTACTACAACTTGATGATTTTAGTAGATTTTGTTGGATCTATCTACTAAAGTGCAAAGATGAAGTGTATGATGTCTTTGCTAAATTAAAGAATGCAATGGAGAACCAATTTTCCACAAGGATCAAGTGCTTAAGGAGTGACAATGGTGGAGAGTACATATCTACCAAGTTCAAGGCTTTTTGTGATGAGCATGGGATCAAGAGGGAGTATACAGCACCAAGGACCCCACAACAAAATGGAGTGGCTGAGAGGAAGAATAGGACTCTATGTGAAAGTGCCAATGCCATGAGGTTAAGTGCTAACCTTGATAAGCCATTTTGGGATCAAGCTTTGTTGTGTGCTAATTTTTTGTGCAATAGGCTATTTTGGATGGAAGGACACCTTTTGAGATGCTATTCAAGAGGAGGCCGAGTGTCAAATTTCTTATAACTTTTGGATGAACATGATATGTCAATATAACTCTTGATGATAGGACCAAGGAGGATCCATCTTCAAGGAAAGGTATATTTGTTGAATATAGTGAGGTGAGTAAATCCTACAAGGTTTACATTGATTCTACTAATAAGGTGATTATTAGTAGTCATTTTGAATGAGGGGAACATTCCAAAAGTATCTTGAAGAATTAGTGATGTGGATGGATCTAATATTCTTGATGTTGATGTAAAGGATTCTACTTTAGATGGTGATGATGATGGACCTTCATCAAGTCAAAAGCCAAGGAGAACATCAAGGAAAAGACAAATGCCTTCAAGGCTCACATATGATGAGAAAGATTAGCAAATTGTTGGAGGTACACACTTTGCTTTCCTAACCTCTTTTGATTAACCTACTTGTGTAGATGAAGCAAGGAACAAAGAGGAGTGGATCCACACAATGTATCTTGAGTATTAAGCTCTTATGAAGAATGAAACATGGAGGTTGGTGGTGTTACCTAAGGACATGAAAGCTATTGGATGCAAATAGATCTTCAAGGTGAAGACAAACCAAGGTGGATCTATCCCAAATACAAGGCAAGATTGGTGGCAAAAGGTTATGCTCAAGAACATGATATTGACTATGATGAAACTTTGCACCCATGGCAAGGATGGTAAGCATTCGGGTCATCATCTCTCTTGCTTCTCTTTATGAGCTATATGGCAATTGGATATCACAAATTCTTTTTTTAATGGTGATCTTGAGGAGGAAGTGTACATGGAGCACCTTGAGAGCTACATTTTACCTACAAAGCCCAATCATGTGTGTTTTCTACAAAAGAGCTTATTTGGCCTCAAGCAAGCACCAAGTAGTTGGTATACTAAGCTTAACACTTTTTTACTCTCTTAGGGCTTTGTTATGAGTGAGCATAATCATTCACTTTATTATAGGTTTGCTGGAAATGATGTTACCATTTTACTAATCTGTGTGGATGATATCATCTTGAGTGGTGGAGACAATCAAGAGTGGAGGATATCAAGAGTGCATAATCAAGAGTGGTGGATATCAAGAGTGCTCTTAAGAAAGAATTTGAGGTGCATAATCTTGGTAATTTGCATTACATTTTAGGAATAGATGTGATTATATCTTCTCAATCAACTTTCATTTGTCAAGAGAAGTATGCTAATTCTATTCTAGAAAGATTTCATATCATAGATGCAAAATCTTCTGATACACCTATGGAGTCAAATGTAAAGCTAACTACAAGAGCTAATGAAAGATCCTTCAAGGACATTACTCTCTATAGGAAGCTAGTTGGTTCACTCATATATCTAACCATCACAAGACCAGATCTAAGCTATTGTGTTGGGAGATTGAGCCAATTCATGCACAATACTACTGAGGGGCGTTGGAAGCTAGGAAAATGAGTTTTGAGGTACTTCATTGGAACTCGAGATTTTGGCATATTGTATGAGGGATCATCACCTAACTTGTTTCGATTTTCAAATTTGAACTTTGCTAGAGATAAAATGGACAGGAAATCCATTAGTGCTCATTGTATTTTCATAGGTGATGGAGCTATATCATGGATGTTGAAGATACAAGAAAGACACTATCTCATTGTCATCTAGTGAGGCCGAATACAAAGCTCTTATACATTGCACAAAGGTGATGGTATGGATAAAGAGGATGATCAAGGATCTTCCCTTGTTGTATTTTTCAGAGAGCCCAATCATCTTTTGTGACAATCTCTCAACCCAAAGGTCGGCAACCAATCCTATCTTTCATGCTAGGAGCAAGCACTTTGTGAGGGAGCAAGTCATGGCAAAGGAGGTGGAGCTTAAACATGAGTCCTCAAGGGAAAGTGTACTTGATATCTTCACCAAATATTTGGGAATGGACTTGTTCATGAAGCATAGGACTTCACTTGGAGTGTTCTCAAAGTCTATGCTTAAACTAGTTGAAGAGGGAGTGTGAGAAATTTCAACTACTTTTGCGATTTTGGTCATATTTGTATATTCAGCAATTGAGGCCAATTTTCATATTAGACTTAGAGTGAATTTTCAAAGTTATATTAGTCTTAAAGCATTTGAATAAACACTTTTGAAAAGTGTGGGAAACTATAGAACATGAGTTTTGGTGAGATTCAATGTAAGTAGTAGAGACATTAAATCTAGTCACAAAAATAGTAGGGTTTTGATTATGGAGGGAAACCAAAGTTTAAAGTCAGGTTTGGACCTGTTATAAAAGGATGTAACTCATGGAAAGATAAGACATTCTCTCTTATCTCATTTCATGCTTATACATGCTTCTCTTGGGTTAATCTATCCATTTGTGCACTATATTGGTGATATCTTGCAATATTGTATGTAGAATGCTTATTTTCTATTATTTTTGGATCCGCACATGTGAAATATAGTAGTCTACTATTTCTTAGACTATTCTTGTTTATAACAGCCCATGATAATATTGGGAGAGTTGATCCACAACTATTGTCTTCTCTCTTCCTTCGTTCGTGTCCCGCCTTCCACACACCTTCCAACATGACCCCAATATGCTTGATCTGAAACTGGCTTCTCCACCTCGCACCACCTCACCCCATGCCACCTACTGTTGGATTTATTTCCTCTACTCTCATAAATCCTATGTTAATCTGCCTCCATTCATGTTGTTGCATTTTTAGTTGTGTTGTCCCACAGTCTGCATATTTGAAATGTTTGTCGCGACATTCTACATTTTTACTCGCAATTTCTGACAGGCGAAATATACAAAAAATGTGACACAATCCGCATATTTACATGTAAAATTAGATAGGCAAAATGCGATAGTTGCACAGTTTGCATAGTAACATGTAAAATTAGACAGGCGAAAATTGTGACAGTTGCCTTTAAAAAGAGCAAAGGTTGCCCAAAAGCCAAAGAGTATCATGTGCTTTCCTAACCTCTTTTGATGAACCTACAAGTGTAGATAAAGCAAGGAAAGAAAAGGAGTGGATCCAAGCAATGGATCTTGAGTATCAAGCTCTTATGAAGAATGGAACATGGACATTGGTGGAGTTGCCTAAGGACAAGAAAGCTATTGGATGCAAATGGATCTTCAAGGTGAAGACAAACCAAGATGGATCTATCAACAAAAACAAGGCAAGGTTAGTGGCAAAAGGATATGCTCAACAACAAGGGATTGACTATGATGAGACCTTTGCACTCGTGGCAAAGATGGTAAGCATTCGAGTCATCATCTCACCTGCTACACTTTATGGATGGGATCTATGGCAAATGGACATTTCAAATGCATTCTTGAATGGTGATCTTGAGGAGGAACATGGAGCAATCCGAGAGCTACATTTCATCAACAAATCCAAATCATGTGTGTCTACTACAAAAGAGTTTGTATGGCCTTAAGCAAGCACCAAGGAGTTGGTGTGCTAAGCTTAACATTTTTTTTCTCTCTCAAGGCCTTTTTATGAGTGAGTATTATCATTCACTTTATTATAGATTTGCTGGAAAAATGTTACCATCTTGCTAATCTATGTGGATGATACCATCTTGAGTGGTGGAGACAATCAAGATGTGGAGGATATCAAGAGTGCTCTTAAGAAGGAGTTTGAGGTGCATAATCTTGGTAACTTGCATTGCATTTTGGGAATAGAGGCCATTAGTTCTTCTCAATCTACTTTCATTTGTCAAGAGAAGTATGCTAATTCTATTCTAGAAAGATTTCATAAGGTAGATGCAAAAGCTAGTGATATACCAATGGATTCTCAATTAAAGCTAACTATAAGAGGTAGTGAAATATTTTTTGAGGACATTACTGTTAAGCGATTAAAAACATGCCATAATAAAAACCAATGAAAGGAGGCAAGAGGAGGCCCGAGCACCTTCCCTCAAGCTATGCACCTTCCAATGTGAACACAAAGAAATAGAATGACTTCTCAAATAGAGAGCAATTAAGCATAATCTCAATGTGTTGTTTACAAGGAAAATACCTCTCCTTTTATGGCAAGGAGGGTCTTCTATAAGTATCCACCAACTTATGGGACTAATCTATTTCTGATGTTTCTATAACTACTAACTTAGGATTTAGAATTTCAAATTTTCTTAGCTTAGGGAAACTTAAGACAAAATATTTTTAATGTTAAGTTTTCTAAGTCTAAGTTCTAAATCTAAGTTTAAGCTATTTTTAATTTATTTAAGCTTCTACCCATGGGCTTACAAAACACATGCCACGGTGGAAGTTTATTAACAAACACTCATACGTGGACTTACAAAACAGATGCCACAGAGTTTTATTTCTCTTTTTTTTAAAATTTTTTTCTCTGTGTTAGCAGATGCTAACAACATAATAGGTTGTGGCAGTAGCTTCGCAGGTAGGTGCGATTGGTGTGTAGCATTGATTTGTGACTGAGTTAAGAAGCATTCAGTTCTTCCTTTCTGCAATTCCATTCTACTGTGGCAAATAGGAATTTGTAAATTGTCTTCGAATGTCATGTTCAGCCAAGTAGTCAGACATATCATTATAGAGGTATTCACTGCCACCATCAGTTCGGAGTGCTTTCACATTAGAAGAATCTTGGGTGTCAACCATCGCCTTGAATTTCTTGCAGTATTCGAAGGCTTCAGATTTATGTTTTATGAACATGATTATAGACCATCTAGAATATCATCTATGAAGGTGATAAAATATAGTGCATCTCCTAAGGATGGAGTTGCCATTGGACCATAAAGCAACGCTCAGGCTCAAATCATTTGGTCCTAAAAAACCTGTATATACTTATCCTTGGAAAACACAAAAAATTATGAAGGCTCAAATTTCCAACAAAGGATCAGAAAATCTAGAATCGAATTTATTCGACCCTATGGCATTCTTGTCAAAGAGATTTTTCAACCCTGGATCGGATCAGATCAAATTGGGTCTAACTTTTTTGGGTGTCTTCAACTCTGGATTGGATCAGATTAGGTCTAATTAATTTGACCCTTGTATAAATTTGATGCTTTGTATAAATTGGACCCAATGATAAATTTCGACCCTTCGTACTGTCAATTCGGAAATCCGACCCATGTCATGACTTTGACAGGCCGCCTACTTCTATACATAACTCTTTGACAAAAAATGACGACTATCTACTACAAGACAAGTGTCGTTAATCAAGTAGATTAATGTCATCTTTCAATGTACTGATCATCTGACTTCCAATCATCGAGGAAGATCTACATTATAGTCAATGCACTGATCAAGTTTTCATCTTGTAGGCGTTTTGTTGTAAATAGTTAAGTTCGGTTTTCAAGTCTGGTAATCAGTTAGCTATCATAAAACTTAGCTAAAGACTGTTTGCGCCCAACTTCAAACATTGTACTTAGTTTTGATTATTATTAGAGTGTAGTCTGTTCTATTTCATTTTGTGCATTGTAATATTTGATTCATCTTGAACTCATCTTTATTGATAACTACCACATTTCCAATCCACTAGCTGCTCACCACTTATGCTGCAAGTATCGATTTTATCTGATTTCCTACATGGTATCAGAGTAGGTGGCTCAGTAATCTGCAATCTTCATTATGAATCTAGTCTCATTTCTACCAAGACCTCACATCAACAAGTGTGTAGCCAACAATATTCCGCTATTGTTGTTTCTACCAACAATATCGATACTATACTTGAATGGATTCTACTTGTAGCTCTCCTCTGATTTACAAGCTCAATGGAGAGAACTACCATCTCTAGAAGTTCAAATTGAGAGTTGTTCTTTCAGCCAAGGAACTCTGGGACATTGTCGATGATGGTACTGAAATCAAGCCAGAGATTGATGCAGCTAGCATCACCAAATACAGGCAATGAATTTGCCTTAATCACATTGTACATTAATGACTCCCAAATCAGTCATATCCAATCGATACAAATTGCTAAGGATGCTTGGGACATCCTAGAAGCACTTTATGACATCAGAGATGTCACATCGAAACTCCACTTGAGAAAGAAGTTCTTCACATTGAGGATGTTTGATGCAGACACTATTTCCAACCATCTTAATACCTTCAAAAATCTTATGGAGCAGATGACTGCAACATGAACAAACATTGAAGATTCATATGCAGTGTTACCCCTTTAGCAAGTCTCTCTGATGTCTATAAAACATGGGTTATGGCTATTTCGATCCAACAACAACTAATTTTGTCCAAATTCATCTCAATGTTGTTACAAGAGGAGATTAGAAGAAATACTTCCTCCTCAGGCTCGGGATCTGATCCTTAAGCTCTTTACACAAAGGAAAATTAGAAGTTTCAGTAAAAAAAAATCACAAAATCTGATTATTCATGGAAAAAGAACAACATGCGGCCAGGATCAAACTTTGGCTCTAGGTCATATTTTGGTTATGCGTAGAATTTTGACTCAGGGTCAAATTCTTCATCATCCCAACCTATGAGGAAACTCTTCTACAGATAGTATAAGAGGACTGGTCATCTCATCAAGGATTGTAAACACTCAAGTACAACAATGAAAAGAAGAAGCAGTTCCAACAACAAGCAAATGCTGTCTCAATCAATCACTCGATCCAACATGAAGAGGAGGATGAAGCTGTCTTTATGACCAGGATAAAATTTTTTTAGGATATTGATTTTTGGTACCTGAATTCTAGAGCAACTCAGCACATGACTCATCATCGGTACGGGTTCCATAATTACAAGCCTTTCACCCATTCTAAGGTTGTCCAACTTGGAGACAACTCAACTCACTCCATTGAAGGTGAAGGAACAGTTAGAGTCGAATTTCAAAGAGGTGTTGTCAAGTTGCTGTCCAATGTTTTACACATTCTAAACCTTATCAAAAATTTGCTTTCTATAAGCAGAATCACTGATCTTGGTCGTAGGGTTGAATTTGATATAGAAGGCTGCACTATTCTTGACAAGTCTAGGAAGCTTATGGTAGAAGATGTGGCTACCTTTACAAATTAAGTCACTATTATTCTACTAGCAGTCAAGCTCTTATTTTTACTTCTGAATAAAATCATTTTCTATGGCATTTCAGACTAGGCCATTTAAATTTCAAGATTATTAAAAAAATGTCAAATCAGAACTTAGTGCAAGATCTTCCTTCTATAAGCAAATCCGATTCTCCATGTGAAAGCTGTATTATCATCAAGCATGCTAGAAGTCCATTTACTGCAGATTCTGTTCATACTTCTAGATATTTGCTAGATCTTGTACATAGTGACATTTGTCGCCCAATGCAGACTCCTTCCACATGGGAGCTCTTTATTTTTTGAATTTTATTGATGACTTTTCTAGGAGAATTGCTACTTACTTTTTGAATAATAAATCCAAGACTTTCAAATTCTTAAAGCAGTTCAAGGCTTCTGTAGAAAATTAGACCCAGAGAACAATAAAAGCTCTACGTACAAATGGAGGAGGAGAATTTGATGGATTCAAGTGTAATGTGTATCGACTAGCATTACTAATTGTCCCCTAGATTTAGAGGACCGTTTAAAATCTTTAAAAAGATCAAATCTTTAGCTTACCAATTGGAACTCCCGGATGGATCTCAAGTGCATCCCGTATTTCACGTAAGTCGTCTCTGAAAGAGTCTACGTGAAGGAGAGCATCTTGGATCTGGAGATCTATTGGACCTGTCGGATGAATCATTGGGTGTGTCTCCGCCTGAACCTGAAAAGATCTTGGATACAAGAACTAAACGATTGTGAAATCATATAGTTACCGAGCATCTAGTTTGATGGAAGGGATGTATAGACGATGATGATTCCTGGGAAAAAGAAAGAAGCTTAAGGCCTGAACTTCTCCAGTTTTAAGTTTTGAGGACAAACTTGAATACGCAGGGAAGAATGTCATGCCCATGACTGGTCTCGGGTAGCATGTCCATGCTAGGGACCGGTAGACCAACAACCCGTAAGTTGATTGTGACCATAAGGGAATTGGGGCCCTTATGTGGACATGGTCATAATTAATGGTTGTAGGCCTAAATACGTGATGGTGGATTTGTACGGGTCTATCAGTGAGTCATTAGGAACTAGATGATGTGGCCCAGGTAGGCTGCAGAGTTGTCCAGTGAGGTGTCACAATGCGCTACTAGTGGTGCATGGGCCTTCGAGGGTATAAGTATACCTAATGGGCTCTCACTAGTGTATGCTTGATATTATGACCGGTAGTAGGATGCTGCTGGTGTGATGTCTCATTCCTCTTTGAGTGATTATCCATAGCTTGGGCGCTAGATCTATTCGATCTAGGTTTGGTTGGGTTGGATCCTCACTTTCCACAATGAATAGTTACTTGAGGTAAGCCTATCATTGGCTTCCAACATGACTCCAATTGAGGTTGCCATGTACCAATGACCTGATCTTCTTTTTCAACATGTTTCAATGCGCAAAGCACTCTTTTGAACAACAACAAATGTTTTCAAAAGAAATCACAAAGAAACTATCTCAAAATTTTCTTCTAGCACTTATACCAAGCAAATCAACACATAGAATCATGGAATATTGATCAACATATGATCTATCCTCAATCTAATGACTTTTGCCACTTCCTAAGATTAAAACACGTTCAAATGAAGTCCAGAGATCTCACTATCTAGAGCTCCAATTAAAAGGATACAATACAGAGCAACAAGTTTGTCGGCGGCAAGATCCAGCGGTTCAATGGTCAGAAGCAGAATCAAGCCAATAAGGAGCTCATCCAAAGGATGGATGTCAGATAAACCCACCTAAATCACGAGCTTCTTCAACGACCAGTGGCAAGATAGAAGTTTTAGCTATATCCTCTTGCATGTCACCAAACTCAATAGAGGGCCATAACAACCTACCAGTCTACTTTGTGGAAGATCCTAAGGGGAATCTATTACCAGTGTATGCCTATCAACTTAGAAGCGATGGTGTATTGCACTCAATAAGATGCTATAGATGCGGAGGAAAACACCGTTGTGCTGAATGTCCACATCGAGGGGATCCATCAACATTTGATCTCTCGTGTTCATAATGCGGAGTTAATCATCCATGCCGAGATTCCCCGATGAGAAACTCACAAATAGCTAGGAGACATTTGGCCTATGTAGACCGACATGCACCTGTGGTGACCCTTCCACCTTGAACGCACTATAAAAGAAAAATCTTAGTGCCACTAGGTTATGAAGCGAGTGATGAAGAAGACAACTTGGCAAAAGTCCCAAAGTACACAAACACATCCACGAGCAAACCGACAACAACATCACAAAAACAAGAGTTGGTAGAATCCATCAAGCCAATGATAACTGAGAAAGTCAAGAAATTGGCAACCGATGAAGTCCAGTGGAATTTACCAAGTCTCTTGGTGCAATCATTACAAACATTTCTTAGTGATGAATCTCTCAGGGAACCTATGTCAACGGAGCGACGAGAAGGCAATTCAGCACAAGATCTAAAGAAAAGCGCAGTCACGCAGCCTTCAACTGGGAACTGCAATGATCAAGGGAAGACTAAAGTTGATGATTGCCCCTCAACAAGCAAGATTCAACCAAAGTCTAATTGTTCCACAATTGAACAGACCCCCAAATCAGCGCCAATTCAGGGTATGTCCATTTTTGAAAGGCCAAATCCAGGGAATCCAAGCCCAAATAGGTCTCCAATACAGCAAGCACCAGTGTCTACAATGACAAAGTGTTGTCCTCAATCTATGATATCGACTGCTGAGGAAAGTCGTCAGGTTATGGCATACCATGAATACCTGGACAGACAAAAGAGTCAAGCAAGCACGTCATATCCACCTTACAATTTGGGGGAGTCTAGGACATTGGGACCAGTTGCACCTTTCTATGAAAATCCATTATATCAGCAAGATTTATCTTGGGATCCTCCATTGGAATGCATCAACTACCCAATTGTCAATGGATAGGGTTACTCGGAATGGCCACTTGAAACTCTGGCAAGTCTCAGTTCTTGTTGATCATCTACTAATAAAGCCTCAGGTTTTACGTAAGCGAATTCTATCCATGTCATGAAATTACTACAACCAGCAATAGTGGAGCTAAGATATACGTAACTCTTATTGATGATTTTAGTAGATTTTGTTGGATCTATCTACTAAAGTGCAAAGATGAAGTGTATGATGTCTTTGCTAAGTTAAAGAATGCAATGGAGAACCAATTTTCCACAAGGATCAAGTGCTTAAGGAGTGACAATGGTGGAGAGTACATGTCTACCAAGTTCAAGGCTTTTTGTAATGAGCATGGGATCAAGAGGGAGTATACAACACCAAGGACCCCACAACAAAATGGAGTGGCTGAGAGGAAGAATAGGACTCTATGTGAAAGTGCCAAAGCCATGAGGTTAAGTGCTAATCTTGATAAACCATTTTGGGATCAAGCTTTGTTGTGTGCTAATTTTTTGTGCAATAGGCTATTTTGGATGGAAGGACACCTTTTGAGATGCTATTCAAGAGGAGGCTGAGTGTCAAATTTCTTATAACTTTTGGATGAACATGCTATGTCAATATAACTCTTGATGATAGGACCAAGGAGGATCCATCTTCAAGGAAAGGTATATTTGTTGATTATAGTGAGTTGAGTAAAGCCTACAAGGTTTACATTCCTTCTACTAATAAGATGATTATTAGTAGAGATGTCATTTTGAATGAGGGGAACATTCCAAAAGTATCTTGAAGCATTAGTGATGTGGATGGATCTAACATTTTTGATGTTGATGTAAAGGATTCTACTTTAGATGGTGATGATGATGGACCTTCATCAAGTCAAAAGCCAAGGAGAACATCAAGGAAAAGACAAATGCCTTCAAGGCTCATTAATGATGAGAAATATTAGCAAATTGTTGGAGGTACACATTTTGCTTTTCTAACCTCTTTTGATGAACCTACTTGTGTAGATGAAGCAAGGAACAAAGAGGAGTGGATCCACACAATGTATCTTGAGTATTAAGCTCTTATGAAGAATGAAACATGGAGGTTGGTGGAGTTACCTAAGGACATGAAAGCTATTGGATGCAAATAGATCTTCAAGGTGAAGACAAACCAAGGTGGATCTATCCCAAATACAAGGCAAGATTGGTGGCAAAAGGATATGCCCAAGAGCATGATATTGACTATGATGAAACCTTTGCACCCATTGCAAGGATGTAAGCATTCGGGTCATCATCTCTCTTGCTTCTACATAATCAAGAGTGGTGGATATCAAGAGTGCTCTTAAGAAAGAATTTGAGGTGCATAGTCTTGGTAATTTGCATTACATTTTAGGAATAGACGTGATTATATCTTCTCAATCAACTTTCATTTGTCAAGAGAAGTATGCTAATTCTATTCTAGAAAGATTTCATATCATAGATGCAAAATCTTCTGATACACCTATGGAGTCAAATGTAAAGCTAACTACAAGAGCTAATGAAAGATCCTTCAAAGACATTACTCTCTATAGGAAGCTAGTTGGTTCACTCATCTATCTAACCATCACAAGACCAGATCTAAGCTATTGTGTTGGGAGATTGAGCCAATTCATGCACAATTCTACTGAGGGGAATTGGAAGCTAGGAAAATGAGTTTTGAGATACTTCATTGGAACTCGAGATTTTGGCATATTGTATGAGGGATCATCACCTAACTTGTTTGGATTTTCATATTTGAACTTTGCTAGAGATAAAATAGATAGAAAATCCATGAGTGCTCATTGTATTCTCATAGGTGATGGAGCTATATCATGGATGTTGAAGATACAAGAAAGCCACTATCTCATTGTCATCTAGTGAGGCCGAATACAAAGCTCTTACACATTGCACAAAGGTGATGGTATGGATAAAGAGGATGATCAAGGATCTTCCCTTGTTGGATTTTTCAGAGAGCCCAATCATCTTTTGTGACAATCTCTCAACCCAAAGGTCGGCAACCAATCCTATCTTTCATGCTAGGAGCAAGCACTTTCTGAGGGAGCAAGTCATGGCAAAGGAGGTGGAGCTTAAACATGAGTCCTCAAGGGAAAGTGTAGTTGATATCTTCACCAAATATTTGGGAATGGACTTGTTCATGAAGCATAGGACTTCACTTAGAGTGTTCTCAAAGTCTATGCTTAAACTAGTTGAAGAGGGAGTGTGAGAAATTTCAGCTACTTTTGCGATTTTGGTCATATTTGTATATTCAGCAATTGAGGCCAATTTTCATATTAGACTTAGAGTGACTTTTCAAAGTTATATTAGTCTTAAATCATTTGAATAAACACATTTGAAAAGTGTGGGAAGCTATAGAACATGAGTTTTGGTGAGATTCAATTTAAGTAGTAGAGACATTGAATCTAGTCACAAAAATAGTAGGGTTTTGATTATGGAGGGAAACCAAAGTTTAAAGTAAGGTTTGGACCTGTTATAAAAGGATGTAACTCATGGAAAGATAAGACATTCTCTCTTATCTCATTTCATGCTTATACATGGTTCTCTTGGGTTAATCTATCCATTGGTCCACTATATTGGTGATATCTCGCAATATTGTGTGTAGAATGCTTATTTTCTATCATTTTTGGATCCGCACGTGTGAAATATAGTAGCTTACTATTTTTTAGACTATTCTTGTTTATAACAGCCATTGATAATATTGGGAGAGTTGATCCACAACTATTGTCTTCTCTCTTCCTCCGTTCGTGTCCCACCTTCCACACAACTTCCAACATGACCCCAATATGCTTGATCTGGAACTGGCTTCTCCACCTCGCACCACCTCACCCCATGCCACCTACTGTTGGATTTATTTCCTCTACTCTCCTAAATCCTATGTTAATCTGCCTCCATTCATGTTGTTGCATTTTTAGTTGTGTTGTCCCACAGTCTGCATATTTGAAATGTTTGTCGCGACATTCTACATTTTTACTCGCAATTTCTGACAGGCGAAATATACAAAAAAATGTGACACAATCTGCATATTTACATGTAAAATTAGATAGGCAAAATGCGATAGTTGCACAGTTTGCATAGTAATATGTAAAATTAGACAGGCGAAAAATGTGACAGTTGCCTTTAAAAAGGGCAAAGGTTGCCCAAAAGCCAAAGAGTGTCATGTGCTTTCCTAACATCTTTTGATGAACCTACAAGTGTAGATAAAGCAAGGAAAGAAAAGGAGTGGATCCAAGCAATGGATCTTGAGTATCAAGCTCTTATGAAGAATGGAACATGGACATTGGTGGAGTTGCCTAAGGACAAGAAAGCTATTGGATGCAAATGGATCTTCAAGGTGAAGACAAACCAAGATGGATCTATCAACAAAAACAAGGCAAGGTTAGTGGCAAAAGGATATGCTCAACAACAAGGGATTGACTATGATGAGACCTTTGCACTCGTGGCAAAGATGGTAAGCATTCGAGTCATCATCTCACATGTTACACTTTATGGATGGAATCTATGGCAAATGGACATTTCAAATGCATTCTTGAATGGTGATCTTGAGGAGGAACATGGCGCAACCCGAGAGCTACATTTCATCAACAAAGCCAAATCATGTGAGTCTACTACAAAAGAGTTTGTATGGCCTTAAGCAAGCACCAAGGAGTTGGTATGCTAAGCTTAACATTTTTTTACTCTCTCAAGGCCTTTTTATGAGTGAGTATTATCATTCACTTTATTATAGGTTTGCTGGAAAAATGTTACCATCTTGCTAATCTATGTGGATGATACCATCTTGAGTGGTGGAGACAATCAAGATGTGGAGGATATCAAGAGTGCTCTTAAGAAGGAGTTTGAGTTGCATAATCTTGGTAACTTGCATTGCATTTTGGGAATAGAGGCCATTAGTTCTTCTCAATCTACTTTCATTTGTCAAGAGAAGTATGCTAATTCTATTCTAGAAAGATTTCATATGGTAGATGCAAAAGCTAGTGATATACCAATGGATTCTCAATTAAAGCTAACTATAAGAGGTAGTGAAATATTTTTTGAGGACATTACTGTTAAGCGATTAAAAACATGCCACAATAAAAACCAATGAAAGGAGGCAAGAGGAGGCCCGAGCACCTTCCCTCAAGCTATGCACCTTCCAATGTGAACACAAAGAAATAGAATGACTTCTCAAATAGAGAGCAATTAAGCATAATCTCAATGTGTTGTTTACAAGGAAAATACCTCTCCTTTTATGGCAAGGAGAGTCTTCTATAAGTATCCACCAACTTATGGGACTAATCTATTTCTGATTTTTCTATAACTTCTAACTTAGGATTTAGAATTTCAAAGTTTCTTAGCTTAAGGAAACTTAAGACAAAATATTTTTAATGTTAAGTTTCCTAAGTCTAAGTTCTAAATCTAAGTTTAATCTATTTATAATCTATTTAAGCTTCTACTCATGGGCTTACAAAACACATGCCACGGTGGAAGTTTATTAACAAACACTCATACGTGGACTTACAAAACAGATGCCACAGAGTTTTATTTCTCTTTTTTTATTTTTTTCTCTGTGTTAGCACAGATGCTAACAACATAATAGGTTGTGGCAGTAGCTCCGCAGATAGGTGCGATTGGTGTGTAGCATTGATTTGTGACTGAGTTAAGAAACATTCAGTTCTTCCTTTCTGCAATTCCATTCTACTGAGGCAAATAGGAGGTATTAAATTGTCTTCGAATGTCATGTTCAGCCAAGTAGTCAGACATATCATTATAGAGGTATTCATTGCCACCATCAGTTCGGAGTGCTTTCACATTATAAGATGCTTGGGTGTCAACCATCGCCTTGAATTTCTTGAAGCATTCGAAGGCTTCAGATTTATGTTTTATGAACATGATCATAGACCATCTAGAATATCATCTATGAAGGTGATAAAATATAGTGCATCTCATAAGGATGGAGTTGCCATTGGACCACAAAGTGTGGATTTTAATGCTCAGGCTCAAATCATTTGGTCCTAAAATACCTGTATATACTTATCCTTGGAAAACACAAAAAATTATGAAGGCTCAAATTCCCAGCAAAAGATCGAAAAATTTAGAATCGAATTTATTCGACCCTATGTCATTCTTGGCAAAGAGATTTTTCAACCCTGGATTGGATTAGATCGAATCGGGTCTAACTTTTTTGTGTGTCTTCAACTCTAGATTGGATCAGATTAGGTCTAATTAAGTTGACCCTTGCATAAATTTGATGCTTTGTATAAATTGGACCCAATGATAAATTCTGACCCTTTGTACTGTCAACTCGGAAATCCGACCCATGTCATGACATTGACAGGCCGCCTACTTCTATACATAACTCTTTGACAAAAAATGACGACTATCTACTACAAGACAAGTGTAGTTAATCAAGTAGATTAATGTCATCTTTCAATGTACTGATCATCTGACTTCCAATCATCGAGGAAGATCTACATTATAGTCAATGCACATTATTGATAACTACCACATTTCTCATCCACTAGCTGCTCACCACTTATGCTGCAAGTATCGATTTTATTTGATTTCCTATATGGTATCCGAGTAGGTGGCTCAGTAATCTGCAATCTTCATTATGGATCTAGTCTCATTTCTACCGAGACCTCACATCAACAAGTGCGTAGCCAACAATATTCCGCTATTGTTGTTTCTACCAACAATATCGATACTATACTAGAATGGATTCTACTTCTAGCTCTCCTCTGATTTACAAGCTCAATGGAGAGAACTACCATCTCTAGAAGTCCAAATTGAGAGTTGTTCTTTCAGCCAAGGAACTCTGGGACATTGTCAATGATGGTATTGAAATCAAGCCAGAGACTGATGCAGCTAGCATCACCATATACAGGCAATGAATTTGCCTTAATCACATTGAACATTAATGACTCCCAAATCAGTCATATCCAATCTATACAGATTGCTAAGGATGCTTGGGACATCGTAGAAGCACTTTATGACATTAGAGATGTCACATCAAAACTCCACCTGAGAAAGAAGTTCTTCACGTTGAGGATGTCTGATGCAGATACTATTTCCAGCCATCTTAATACCTTCAAAAATCTTATGAAACAGATGACTGCAACATGATCAAACATTTTAAGATTCATATGCAGTGATGACTCTTTTAGCAAGTCTCTCTGATGTCTTTAAAACATGGGCCATGGCTATTTCGATCCAGCAGCAAGTAATTTTGTCCAATCTCAATGGTGTTACAAGAGGAGATTAGAAGAAATACTACTTCCTTAGGCTCGGAATCTGATCCTCAAGCTCTTTACACAAAGAGAAATTAGAAGTTTCAGTAAAAAAATTCAACAAAATCTGATTATTCATGAAAAAAAAACAACATGCAGCTAGGATCAAACTTTGGCTCTGGGTCAAATTTTGGCTCTGGGTTGAATTTTGACTCAGGGTCAAATTTCGGCCCAGGGTCAAATTCTTCATCATCCCAACCTATGCAGAAACTCTTCTGCAGATAGTATAAGAGGACTGGTCATCTCATCAAGGATTGTAGAACACTCAAGTACAACAATGAAAAGAAGAAGCAGTTCCAACAACAAGCAAATGCTGTCTCAATCAGTCACTCGATCCAACATGAAGTGGAGGATGAAGCTGTCTTTATGACCAAGATAAAAAAATTTTAGGATATTGATTCTTGGTACGTGAACTCTAGAGCAACTCAACACATGACTCATCATTGGTACGGGTTTCAAAATTACAAGCCTTTCATCCATTCTAAAGTTGTCCAACTTGGAGACAACTCAACTCACTCCATTGAAGGTGAAGGAACAGTCAGAGTCGAATTTCAAAGAGGTGTTGTTAAGTTGTTGTCCAATGTTTTACACATTCTAAACCTTACCAAAAATCTGCTTTCTATAAGCAGAATCACTGATCTTTGTCGTAGGGTCGAATTCCATATAGAAGGCTGCACTATTCTTGACAAGTCTAGGAAGCTTATGGTAGAAGATGTGGCTACCTCTACAAATTAAGTCACTATTATTCTACTAGTAGTCAAGCTCTTATTTTTACTTCTAAATAAAATCATTTTCTATGGCATTTCAGACTAGGCCATTTAAATTTCAAGATTATTCAAAAAATGTCAAATCAGAACTTAGTGCAAGATCTTCCTTCTTCATCATCCCAACCTATGAGGAAACTCTTCTACAGATAGTATAAGAGGACTGGTCATCTCATCAAGGATTGTAAACACTCAAGTACAACAATGAAAAGAAGAAGCAGTTCCAACAACAAGCAAATGCTGTCTCAATCAATCACTCGATCCAACATGAAGAGGAGGATAAAGCTGTCTTTATGACCAGGATAAAATTTTTTTAGGATATTGATTTTTGGTACCTGAATTCTAGAGCAACTCAGCACATGACTCATCATCGGTACGGGTTCCATAATTACAAGCCTTTCACCCATTCTAAGGTTGTCCAACTTGGAGACAACTCAACTCACTCCATTGAAGGTGAAGGAACAGTTAGAGTCGAATTTCAAAGAGGTGTTGTCAAGTTGCTGTCCAATGTTTTACACATTCTAAACCTTATCAAAAATTTGCTTTCTATAAGCAGAATCACTGATCTTGGTCGTAGGGTTGAATTTGATATAGAAGGCTGCACTATTCTTGACAAGTCTAGGAAGCTTATGGTAGAAGATGTGGCTACCTTTACAAATTAAGTCACTATTATTCTACTAGCAGTCAAGCTCTTATTTTTACTTCTGAATAAAATCATTTTCTATGGCATTTCAGACTAGGCCATTTAAATTTCAAGATTATTCAAAAAATGTCAAATCAGAACTTAGTGCAAGATCTTCCTTCTATTAGCAAATCCGATTCTCCATGTGAAAGCTGTATTATCATCAAGCATGCTAGAAGTCCATTTACTGCAGATTCTGTTCATACTTCTAGATATTTGCTAGATCTTGTACATAGTGACATTTGTCGCCCAATGCAGACTCCTTCCACATGGGAGCTCTTTATTTTTTGAATTTTATTGATGACTTTTCTAGGAGAATTGCTACTTACTTTTTGAATAATAAATCCGAGACTTTCAAATTCTTCAAGTAGTTCAAGGCTTCTCCAGAAAATCTGACCCAGAGAACAATAAAAGTTGTACGTACAAATGGAGGAGGAGAATTTGATGGATTCAAGTGTAATGTGTACCGGCTAGCATTACTAATCATCCCCTAGATTTAGAGGACCGTTTAAAATCTTGAAAAAGATCGGATCTTTAGCTTACCAATTGAAACTCCCGGATGGATCTCAAGTGCATCCCGTATTTCACGTAAGCCGTCTTAGAAAGAGTCTACGTGAAGGAGAGCATCTTGGATCTGGAGATCGATTGGACCTGTTGGATGAATCATCGGGTGTGTCTCCGTCTGAACCTGGAAAGATCTTGGATACAAGAACTAAACGATTGTGAAATCGTATAGTTACCAAGCATCTGGTTTGATGGAAGGGATGTACAGACGATGACGATTCCTGGGAAAAAGAAGGAAGTTTAAGGCCCAAACTTCTCCAGTTTTAAGTTTTGAGAACAGAACTTGAATAAGGGGGGAAGAATGTCATGCCCATGACTGGTCTCGGGTAGCGTGTCCATGCTAGGTACCGGTAGACCAACAACCCGTAAGTTAATTGTGACTATAAGGGAATTGGGGCCCTTATGTGTAATGGTTGTAGGCCTAAATACTTGATGGTGGATTTGTATGAGTCTATCAGTGACTCATTGGGAACTAGATGATGTGGCCCAGATAGGCTGCAGAGTTGTCCAGTGAGGTGTCACAATGCACTACTAGTGGTGCATGGGCCTTCGAGGGTATAAGTATACCTATTGGGCTCTCACTAGTGTATGCTTGATAGCATGACCGGTGGTAGGATGCTGCTGGTGTGATGCCTCATTCCTCTTTGAGTGATTATCCATAGCTTGGGGGCTAGATCTATTCGATCTAGGTTTGGTTGGGTTGGCTTGTCCAATCACTGACAACTACTGGGGTTTACTCACCAGAATTTTTTTTTGTTTTTAAGCCCAAGCTGTTTTGAATTAATGGCCTATAATCGTCTAAAATGATTTTGCATTTGGTTGTTTCGGTTCTTTTAGCTTTTATAAAGTTCCATAACAGTCTCACCCAAGGTTGAGTTGTTATAAAATCAGGGGGTCCATCATGTTTAGGTTATGCCAAAACAATTTCCAAGAAGATAGAAAAATTATCTCCCCTACCAGAACTTTACACATAACCATTTGTTTTTCTTACCCAAAAAAAAACTCGTTCAGTTGAGAATCATTACGGGTATAATTTCATGAACAACTCATGTGTCTTTTAAGAATTGTAATGCACTCTTATGATCGGTATGGTCTTGGGACTATGAAGAGTTGGGATTGGTAAATCATAACTCGGATTCTAGGAATTACCTAATCCATAGGAGAGGATAGTATTCATATCGAGAATGAATAAACAGGTTAGTGGAATTTTGGTATGACTGATCACCTTACCAAATCGACTATGTTTATTCAGGTATAGACCAAGTAGTCATAGAGTGCCTATTTAGGCTTTACGGTACCAAAGTGACATTTTGAACATTCGCGATTCAAAATTCACTGGTCGCTTTTGGTCAGGCTGTATTTGCTAAACTAGAGATGACTCTAAGTTTAAAAGTTCTTCTGATCATTGGTGGTTGCCTATGTGAGGATATCACATTCTTTTATTGAGTAGAGGACAAGAATCCGATGAATTATGATTGACGTCATAGTTTAGATTCTAGTTATACTTGATCGGTTAAAAGAAGGATTACCTACAAGATCAGAAGATCAGTTAAGATATCTATTCATATTTTCACAGCATTCTCCTCGAAGAGGTAATCACCTTGATAGAGATTGAGTTACAGTAAGCATTTGGCTACCGGTTCTAGCCTGTGCGTGCTTACGTATAGTTTATAACCTATATCACCCATTGCAGTAGAGACTCAGTCGTTCAAAGTTTAGAAAGTAGCGAATTTCTTACATGATATGCAAGAAATGCTATGGATGGCACGTGAGAATGTCTAGTGTACCCAAGATGGGGACCAACTTTATGCAAGTCTAAAAAGATCACCGAGAGACTTCCAGGTGGGCGGTTGGGTATTTTTTGAGAATCTCGATGGATTCAAGTGTAATGTGTACTAGCTAGAATTACTAATCGTCCCCTAGATTTAGAGGACCGTTTAAAATCTTGAAAAAGATCGAATCCTTAGCTTACCAATTGGAACTCCCGGATGGATCTCAAGTGCATCCCGTATTTCACATAAGCCGTCTCTGAAAGAGTCTACGTGAAGGAGAGCATCTTGGATCTAGAGGTCGATTGGACCTGTTGGATGAATCATAGGGTGTGTCTCCGCTTGAACCCGAAAAGATCTTGGATACAAGAACTAAACGATTGTGAGATCGTATAGTTACCAAGCATCTGGTTCGATGGAAGGGATGTACTGACGATGATAATTCCTAGGAACATGAAGGAAGCTTAAGGAGGAACTTCCCCAGTTTTAAGTTATGAGGACATAACTTGAATAAGGGGGGAAGAATGTCATGCCCATGACTGGTCTCGGGTAGCATGTCCATGCTAGAGACCGGTAGACCAACAACATGTAAGTTAATTGTGACTATAAGGGAATTGGGGCCCTTATGTGTACATGGTCATAATTAATGGTTGTAGGCCTAAATACTCGACGGTGGATTTGTATGGGTCTATCAGTGAGTCATTGGAGAACTGGATGACATGGCCCAGATAGGCTGTAGAGTTGTCTAGTGAGGTGTCACATTGCACTACTAGTGGTGCATGGGCCTTGGAGGGTATAAGTATACCTATTGGGCTCTCACTAGTGTATGCTTGATAGCATGACCGGTGGCATGATGTTGTTGGTGTGATGCCTCATTCCTCTTTGAGTGATTGATCCATAGCTTGGGGGCTAGATCCGTTCGATCTAGGTTTGGTTGGGTTGGTTTGTCCACCATTGGTTCCCTTCTGTTTGTTATGATTGGCATGCTTAGAATAGGATCCTTGGATTGAGGACTTATAAGATACCATATGAGATCTTTGTTTTGGCGAGTACTACTTAATCCGAATAAAACGTTCAATTCAATGACTATTGAGGATTAGATCTCTCTCTATATTGGACCTACCATCACTTATCTACAACATCCTTCATCAACATAGCGAGGTTGGAACGATGGTACATGATGGAATTTATGGGCGACATTCAGTCCAATCCGCTCACAATCCTTAACGCACAACTCATTGTGGTCCCATTTCGTCCAGGCTGTAGCTATGACCCATTGACAAATCTGAGATGCTGAAGACAAGAAGGGCAAGTAGCTCGAACAAACTCAATGATTTCTGATCCGTTATCTGTATCCTGTTTTCAAAAAAAACAAAAAGAAAAAGAAAGAAGTCCAAGAAAGCCATTCATAGACTCACTTTTATTTCCTTGTTTTTCATCATTCTTTTCATTTTTTCTTTTTTATTTTCTCTTTTCTTTTTCATAATAGTTGTACGTACATCTTCTCAATTTTCCCCCTTCCTTTGTCACTAAATTGTTGCCAACAACTTTTTCCTCTCTTTTTCACCCATTCTACTCTCCCTATCTTTTCTTGTACCCCTTTCACTTTCATTCTTCTCACCCTCACGGTTTCACATCGCCATGCCTACCCATGTCCAAGAAAGACACAGGAGCCAAGGGACTGTCACGAAATTCGCAATGGAGGCATGTTAGAAGATTCCATTGAAGATTCTTCTAACCGATTCTGGCTATCACAAGAGCATAAAGGATATTAGACAGCGAGTTGAGCCACCAAACTACAATGGAGAGCATCGACAAATCACAGATGAAGGAGCTCCCGAATCCAAATATATCGAGAGAGCCAATACCAAGGAGTCGACAAATAGCAGACTGGCCAACGAGTAGAAACAAAGCCCAGAACCTCACCGACATATTTGACAGCGATGGGAATAAAATCATGGCCGAGTCGACAAACGAACTAAATCTACCTTATTTGTAATGTTGGACACTCGTAGAAAAGGTGCACTGTACTCGTAGACCTATGGCACGAGAATTAGAGGTAGATCAACTCTCAAATGGGCCCAAAGTGAAAAGAGACCCAAGTAGTTAAATTGGAATTTGGATTTATAAAACTTTGTAAGTCAAGTTCTTATGGCGCATGGTTCTGGGTGAACCAAAAACACTAACCCTAAGAATGTCTGTATAAGGGCATGTGACACCATTTTGTAGCCAGCTTTTTCATTTGAGAGAGAGAGAGAGAGAGAGAGAGAGAGAGAGAGAGAGAGAGAGAGAGAGAGAGAGAGAGAGAGAGAGAGAGAGAGAGAGAGAGAGAGAGAGAGAGAGAGAGAGAGAGAGAGAGAGAGAGAGAGAGAGAGAGAGAGAGGCTCAAAAGAGAATAATAATATCCATTGTAAGTTATGTTGGGCCCAAAAGAAATTATTAAACTCAAGAATGAAGGTGGTTCTCTTTTTAGATCTCTCGAAGGGCCATGAACAAGGATAACAAGCCAAACTAGGCCTAATGTAAATTTATAAAGGGCTAAAAAGTCCTAACTGGATTTCAACATAGTTTTGTTCAGTTATGACATATGAGCCTTTGCATATAAACAGACATTAGACATCAATTGAAAAATATTTTGACTCAATTGCAATCAAGAGAACTTGGAGCTTCACCTCTCCTTTTTTCTTTGTGAATGTGACCATTGGGATTTGACCTTGCTAGACCTTAGGTGTCCCATTACATGAATCCATGTACTTCCTATCATCCATAATGGAATCCTACTCCTTTTGACCTTTATATTGATATGACCTTTGTGGTATTTGTGTTTATTGGCTATCTTTGGCTCTTTTCAACATAGATGTGATGATTGCCTCTACTTCTTTGCTTGTTTGGCTTTGATTGAGAGGCCTGACATATGACACATACACTTTATATTGCATTATTATTCTATCAATTATTGATAAATTTAATATGACACGAGCTTATTTTTTTGGTGATGCTGTCAGGTTTGTCATCATTAGTTTTGATGTTGAAAGCAATCTTGCATTGATTTTATGAGAAAATTCCGATGTGCTATAAATATAATGTCATAGTGCAAAGGACACAAATCTTTGTCAACTCAAAAGTATTGTTGGAGCTTTCAATTATTATCACAAGTTTATTAAGTTATTTTGAACTGTTATTTTAGAAAAAAAAATGATCGAAGCAAAATCAATATTCAAATAATATTTTGAAGAATCCAATGAAATGAAAGAACCAAACACATTTTGATTAAAAAGCCTAAGTCACCAAGTTGTGGCCAAATTTTTGTGTTGATTTATTCTTCACGGATGATAACCTTGGCGAGATATGTTATTTAAATGAAAGAGTTGCGCAAGAAGAAAAAATCGTCCATTAAGGAATTTATGTCCCATTGAAATATATGTTATGAGACATAGGAACTCTTTATACATCTTTCAAAGTTATTCTTGATTTCATCATAACATGATTCATGTAGTACATGCACAGGCTATTTTAGCCTTGTTCACATTCAAATTGCACATTTATTATATGTTATCAAGACAAACTCACATTTCAAAACAGGTATAATAATAAGCCAAAATCTACCTAGAGATAATAAAAATCAAGCTAATTAGAATAATTATGTAGCCATAAGTGCATGTATAATAATAGAATTATGACATGTGATGATGAAGCTTGTACATAACAGATTGATTTGTCCACTTCTCAAGTACGGCATGGAGTTTCATAAGCTTCCTTTGATAGAGAACACATCATGATATGCATATTTTTTGAAAACACACACACACACACACACATGTGCACATCATAGTACAATTAGTTTTTAGTAAAAACATCACCACCCATTGGCCAATCCTAAAATTATTGTCATGCAAATAATTATTTTCAAGTTCTTTAAGTTTAGGGAGGATAAGGTAGTGAATGTAAAATCATGGAAAAACCTCTTTAAGTTCCTAGAGCACACATCAAATAATCATTTGTATGTAACTATAATGATTATTTACAATCATGCCATGAGTGGAAACTATTCCAAAAGTATTGTTGACTTTTGACCTTTTTAGATTTCATAAAAGAGTTCAAGTTTTGTAGCTTTAATTGTCAAAATGGTTCCATTCCCATATTTATGTCAAATCCAATCATAGATCTAGATCACAACTATTTAGAAAATACATTATATTATGCTTATTAATGTATTCTATTATATAGTCCATTTTATTAAGTATATTTGACATTTTTTTAATAGGTTGTGCATTAAGGGGACACGTGTTAGGGACACAACCCCTTGGGTCCCACATATTTACTATTACCAAATCTTTTCTATGATCCCAATTAAGATCTTCATTAAGTCCTTGAGCATTTCTATTGATATGCTCCTAATTGATCAAATTTCTATCTCATGAAAATTCTATTAACGTACATACATTGCAATATTTTCAAATGGTACCAAGGATGCCAAACCATTCTCATGGGTAAGTCATCAAACATATGTGATAATGTATGCAATGCAATTTTACATAATCAAGTCCTCTAATAAATTCCTCTAATACATGGTGAGCTGGTTAGGGCTCCCTTTCCTCCTATTGATCTTGAAGTTGTAAGTTCAACTCCAATACATAGCACAAAATGAAAAAATAGAATACAAACAAAAGAGATTATGAAAACCATGTGAATACTCAAGACAAGCTACATAGATTCTATTTACAACGAATTACTAACTATTTAGTGTCAAGTAAATGTCAATGTTTTATCTTCATGTGCAATGGTATTGATAAGTTTCATAGTCCATCATATTCTAGATATTGGGTCTCTTCTAAATATACCAAGTGTGCATTTATTTTTTTACTCTAAAAAGTCTCTAAACAAATACAAACAAGAATTATATAATGGTAAATGGTAAAATCTATAAACTTGACTCACCAATTCATCTACTTCAACATCAAGTTCTTGTGGTGTCAAGATAAATTTCACTCCAGGGTATTTTTTTAGTTCACCAATTGTTAGGGCATATGACCTTATATTTTTGTTATATATTGCATATATGCATGTCATTTGTCTGAATAGTAATTTAGAGCCACCAAATAAGTTGATTAGTATTTCAAAAAGTGCTTTATCAGATAATCAAATATAATACATACTCTGACATGCAGTTTGTATATTCCTTCCCTAAGTATCTATCCACCTCATATGGTAATAGCCTAACTTTACTAAATAGATACTCCTATAAAACATCTCATATATGAGCTTCTAAACACATTACAAAACTATATGCATGGGATAAACAACATTCTCCATCAAAAGCAATAAATGGCACACCTAAATATAAGATTACATGATACATGACCCTAATAAAATGTACAGCATGTCAACAATCTCACTACACAAAATATGACTCTTTATAAAATTTTCCATGACTTTCAAAACTTGGGCTATTCAATTTATAAAAATTATGTTTATTACTACAATATCATTCTGAGACATATAGTCAATTTTATAAGAGATCAAGTTTGCAGACATCAACTCTTTAATAGCATCATGAAATAGTATTAGTTGTCTTTTATAGTATTGTATCTCCTAGTCATGGATAGTTTTCATACATTTCTTTTAAGTTCAAACTATTTTTTTAAGCTCATCAAGGTTTTGTGAATCCTCTTGTCATTTTTAGGTAGATTCATGTCTCCCAAATTAACGTAATTGCAAAACATAAAGAGAGTAACTTATGTTCTTTAGAAGCCCAGACTTGACTAGAAAATAGGAGCTATAGTTTGTACTCTTTTTCAAGATAAAGTCATGAACCCACACATGAATACAATTATAAGATCAAAGTTCATGCACATTAGCTTGCAAGTTGTAGGGTGTCATCTTACAATGCTTACTGATTAACTATCATGTTAGCACTTTAGATTTGGCTCAATCAAGAAATGGGTGTCACTCTCCAATACTAGATTTTTTTGGATCCCAAAACTCCCGATGACTTGGTCAAGTAAAAACTATATTTAATTTTTGTCATTGTCCCTAGTCACAACCCTAATCTCAATCCACTTCATAAAATAATCAGTTGCTACAACATTATAACATTTCTTTAAGGAGGAAAATGGATGAATTGAAATTATGAGACTTACTCATTTCTTAAAAGAGATAAATCTTTGAATATTTACTCGATTGAAGAAACAAAGTTTGCCTAGCAACCAAAGACTCAAGATAATGAAGTAATATTTTTTACTTTCAACTTGTGAGTATATACAAAATTACATTGTGGGAAACTCATGCAAGGACATAGACCTCAATTGTGCAACACATGTTGCTTCCTCCAAAGCCTCAACGTGGTACATAGATGGCTAAGTTGAACAACTAAAGATACATCAAATTGGACTTTTACATGTAACACTCTCCCTAAAAGTCTAGTTATATAAATAGTTGAAGATTTACTTTTATAGTTTTCAAACTTATCTTTACTCAGTGGCTTGCTAAAGATATCTTCTACCTAGTCTTATGATCTTATGATCTACAATGTACTATTTATATGCCTTTGCAACTAGTCTTTTCATAAACATACTAATACTTTACTTTAGCACGCTAGATTCTTTTTAAAACTTTAATATGTACTATGAAATCGAATGCTTGGTGTGAATTATTTTTTTGCTACAATTACAATTGGTTTCAATGAACTAACAATATAAGCTGAAATGATGGCGCCTTAGAATTGGCCCTAATATTATTAATTAGAATGTTACTATTTTATTGTCATTGCCAAATTGTAAGAAAATTTGATAATGTACTCTTTTATCTAGTCAATGCTCATAAAGAACATTTAGGTAGCTTTAGGAGTCATCTCAAAGTTCAAGGGTGTCCTGAAGGGAAGGTCATAACGATGGGAATCAAGTTTGATGACACTATATTGATGTCCAACTTAACAAAAACTGATGAGAGCATGAGCTCATTCTATCTATTAAACAGACCCACATTACCTTCTTTTGCAATCAAATTTTTTCTTAGTTCTAATGGAATTAGGACATACCATACACATTCCAAAATTCTTAGATGATCTACGGATGGTCTTGTATCTAACCAAACTTCCTCGTGGGTTTTTTTTGTTGATGGCCTTGGTACTGCAACAATTCTAAATATAGTAGGCTATTGTGATTGCCGCTACCTAGAAGTTATTTGAAAGATTAGCAACTAATAACATGGATCTTGCTGATTTTACAAGAGTTTGATTTTTTCGTTCAACTACTCCATTCTACTGAGGATTGTCGCATGAAGAATATTGTTTCTGAATTTTATATTCACTTGGAAAGTCATTAATATCATTTGAATTGATCTCTCTCCCTCCATCTATGCATAGAATTTTGATCTTCTTTCATGTCTGGATTTTAGATAGATGTCTAAATTGTTGAGAACATAGACATGCTTTTGATAGTGGTTCATCAGAAAAAATTGTCGATAAAGGTAATAAAATACATCAATCCTTCGCATTATGGGATTTTCATTGGCCACAGAGATCACAATGAATCTGATCCCAAATGTCACTAGCTCGATGAGCTTGGCCTTTGAGAAGTTTTGATTTTGCATGTTTCTGAAGAATACAAGTATGTTTTGGTGACGACTTGTTGATGTCTAAGACCTCAACAAGATTCTTGCAAAACATATAAAATATTAATCTCATATGGAGATGCCCTAGGCATTCATGTCATAGGATATTCTTCCTTGAGATGAATGATGTTTTGGATATCGTTGGAGGTCTAGAGAAGAGACTAGCAACACAGCAAGATCAAATGAGGTATGATAAGAGGGCCAAAAGGGCTCTACACATTATCAAGATGAATGTTACCAATGAGCTTTTCAAGGAAGTTGGTAAGTGTACTGCATCTAAGGATGCTTGGGATTCATTAAAGAAGCTTTATGAATCCAAGTCTACTTCTAGAGTGCTGACTATAAGAAGGCAAATCTTTTCTTGTTTGCAAAAGAATAAAGAAAGTCCAAGTACTATTGTTTTGAGAATGAAAGCATTGAATGATGAGTTGGCTTGCATAGATGAAAGCATTAAGGAGAGCTTATTCAAGTGCTTCTTAATGGCATGTTGGATGCTCATGCTAACATTGTTCAAAGTATTGCTATTCAAAAGACTTTGCCAAGTTTTATGGATCTTCAAGAGATCTTGATCAATGAGGAATATAGGCTTCAATCAAGAGGTGGATCTACATTGACACTTCAAGAGGTTGCTATGTTCACAAAGGGCAAATTAAGGGCAAAACCAAAAGTAAGTGGTCTAAAGGGCAAGATCAAGTGGATGCTTCTTCAAGTGGCAAAAAGAAGGATAGATCAAACCTCAAGTGCTTCTATTGTGGCATCAAAGGACACTTTGCGAGTGAGTGCTACAAGAAGAAGAGAGATCAAGGAGACAAGCAAGGTAATATTACTCTTGATGAGGATGGTTTGGATGTTCAAGATGCAAATGATGATGCTTTTGTGATATCTTCATGTATGCTTGCTAATGATGGAGATCTAGATCTTTGGTGGATTGATAGTGGAGCAAGTTCACACATGACCTTTCACAAAGAGTACTTCACTTCTTTGTTGGCATATGGAGATGACAAGAGGGTGATAGCAATAGTGCAGCTAAGATGTATGTAACGTTCATTGATGATTTTAGTAGATTTTGTTGGATCTATTTACTAAAGAGCAAGGATGAAGTGTGTGATGTCTTTATCAAGTTCAAGAATGCAAGAGAGAACCAATTTTCCACAAAGATCAAGTGGTTGAGAGGTGACAATGGTGGTGAGTACCTATCTAACAAGTTCAAGGCCTTTTGTGATGAGCATGGAATCAAGAGGGAGTATACAACATCAAGGACCTCACAACAAAATGGAGTGGCTGAGAGGAAGAATAGGACTTTATGTGAAAGTGCTAAAGCTATGAGGTTAAGTGCTAATCTTGACAAACCATTTTGGGATCAAGCTTTGCTGTGTGCCAATTTCTTGTGCAATAGAATATGAAGGCTCAAAATTTTAGCAAAGGATGAAAAAAATTTAAGATCGAATTTTTTTTGACCCAAGCCTATTTTTTGACCCAATGTCAATTCCATCAAAATGTCATTTTTCGACCTTGGATCGAATTCGATCGATGGGAAAAATATTTGGGCGTCTTCGACCCTGGATCAGATCAGGTTTGATAAATCTGGGCATCTTCTACCCTGGATCGGATCGAATCAAGTCTAATAAATCCGACCCTTAGTTAATTTTTCGATACCGTTTTAGTAGAAAAATCCGATCCACTTACCGTTCAATAACAGCGGCTTCTGTGGAACTATAGGTAGATTTTCTTAGGGCTTTAATGCACTGCTCATTTCATGCTATTTTTAACAATATACTAGTGTCTGTTTCAATGGCTATTCTGACCTCCCCTTACATTTTTTTTGAGCTTTCAAATGACAAATCTATGAATTTTATGATAGATTTGTAAAGCTTAGGTGTTTTTTCTAGCAGAATCTTTAATTGTGATGAGTAGTTCTATAATTTTCCCATAAGGCAATAGTTGTATGAGTTTTGTTCTGAAATTATTTTACTGGTCTGTATGCCAATTTTTTGGCTCAAACACCATCCTAGCAGCTGACTAACACAATTAGTAGCAAATCTAGAAACTTGTGCAATTTTGTTATCTCCTATTTTTTGTTGTAGATCCACATTTTGTAGTGTAGGACTACATTCAATTTTATTTACATTAGGATTTATGAAAATAGATCTACACATTTTAGAAACAACTCTCTACTTTTATTGATAAATCTGTTGACAATGGGTAGATTTATCAACTTGGGTGTGGAATCAGTGGAGGTCGAAATAGACCTCGCAATATGTGGATCTATTTAAGATAGTATATCATCACTTATTTTGAGGTGTATTATTCCGACCTCTGCTCATAAATTTGTACATTTCAAAAACAAATCTCTGATAAACATTAGCAAGTAGTGCTTGAACAATGCTAGATTGTTATGGTCACCTCATAAATGCTAGATTGTATACCTTTGTTGTCTCCTATTTTTTGTTGTAGATGCATGTTTTGTAGTGTAGGACTACATTCAATTTTATTTACATTAGGATTTATGAAAACATATTTACATTTTAGAAACAAATCTCTACTTTTATTGATGAATCTGTTGATAATGGGTTGGAATTAGTGGAGGTCGAAAAAGACCTCAAAATATGTGGATCTATTTAAGGAAGTATACCATCACTTATTTTGAGGTGCATTCCAACCTCTGCTCATACATTTTTACATTTCATAAACAGATCTCTGGTAAACATTGGCAAGTTGTGCCTGAACAATACTAGATTATTACCACCTCAGCTGATATATCAAGATTACAAAATTTCTGCCCCAGTTGATACATCAAAATGAACAAAATGTGACTCAACACTGCAGCATTTTTTATAAACTTTCACCACAGTGAAGCCTTGTTTCTCTCTTCTTGATTACATTTGTCCTTGATTCGAGGGACTTCTTAGAAAATAATTTTATGAACCCGCTGGCAAACTCCATAGTTGGCCTAAAAAAACAATTGATTCCCACTTTCAACAAATACGTTTGTCCTTCAAGTATAGAGCGACCAATAATTGTCAACCATTATTTGATGTTAGAGCCTTGATAGTCTTGTTGAGATGGTTTCTCAACATATATTTGAAGTGAGTTGGCTTCAAAACACAAATTTGAACCGAGTTGTTATACAAAAGTTTCAATAATGTTTTGAAACATGCTTAACACCATTATTTGATCTTAGGTAGTAGTATACTTGGCTTTTTAGAAGATACATACAAGGGGGGAGTCCAACAATTCCATCAATAAAGGTTAGTCTCACTCCAACAAGACCTAGGAAGTGACCTTACTAATAAAATTACTTTAGCACATTACATAAAAACCACCATCAAATGGATCCAAAAAACAATCAAACGAAAAGAGTAAAGAGAGAGAGCTTCAACATATATTTTGACTTCACTACATTCATTTGGTTGAGAGACACTCTAACAACATCACTTACAGAATTTACACATTTTCATTGAACGCAGGTATTGCAGTCCCAGTCTTTTGCATCGTAGTCACATGAGTCTGATGACCATGGCCAGGACGGGGATGATTCAGCTGGATCTAATAATTAGGTATTTCATTCTAATAAATGTTCGTAATTGGAACATTTATGTACCAATATATATATATACAAATTGTTTAAGTTAAGTCCTCTACATGGACCTTCAATTGCATGGAGTCCATTTTTAGGATAGAATGGAGCCATTTGACAGGGTTATAATGATGTCCATGGGAGAACTTTGGTCACCACTCCCAAGGTGAGATGGTCCCTAAAGTCTCCAATAGCTTCTTAGCTGCCTCTCGTTGTTGTTTGAAGTGATCTGGATTTTCGCGAAATCCTTTCTTCACAAACTTCAAGTCTTCCTTGTGTCTTGATTCGAATGGATATTCTAGACCTAAGGTATATATGGCTTCAAGATATACTTTAACTTCACTACGTTCATGTGGTCTAACTTTCACTCTCATCACATTTCTCAAATAACTAACTCATCTTCATTGGATGCAGGTATCACAGTCTCTATCCGATGCATCATAGTCACATGAGTCCAATTGCAATGTCAATGGCCAAAACAGGGACGACTCAGCTGGATCTAATTATAATTAGGTATTTCAATAATCAAATTTGTAACATATCTTTGTACTTGGAACATTTATGTCTGAATATATATTCGTTGAAGTTAAGTCTCCTTCATCAATTTTTAAGTGATTAAAATGTAATTCAAATAAATTTTGCAAATATTTTTATTAACAATCATGAACAAATGATTTTGCTTACCAACTTCAGAAGTGGTGCAAAAGACTCATGGAGTCCATTTTTAGGACACAATGGAGCTAGTAAACTGGCTCCATTCTGCCCTTCAAAATTTTTTTGACTTTGTAACCCTCGAAATAATCTTCGACATAGGGTGCCATTTTGAAAGGGATATACCAAGGAATATCCCACGGAAGAGACATGCCACCAACAACCTTTTTAGAGGAATATACCAAGGTCCCTCGGTATCTCCGTGCTATAAACAAAGCATAAATGAGATTAAGAAGCCTCGATTATTGAGGTAATTATCGAGGATCTGTTTCTGAGGCTTACTTCATCGTGTATACCGAGGTTTTAAGAAATAAAAAGGCCTCTGTAATAGGGTCGAAAAACATCCAAAATGTTGTAGTGCAAAGAACTATTTCAGATCAATTCTTGTTTTGATTCGCTTGCCATTTATCAAGTTATGTTGAGTAGATTTGGATCAAATTATCAATTTGATGTGTAGAATTGTCTACAAATGTAAGATTGATTCTTTGTGCATCTTCTATTGTGCCTAGATCTATGTTTAGGATTAGTTTGGATCTTAACTTTTGACACTAGGTTCATAGTTTTGGATTCTTTGGATCTTAAAGATGGTCAAGTGTTCTTGGCTGATTTTGTTGCTGAAAATGGAGCTGAAAAATCATCATTGTGGCACTCATTCACTCATTGGTTTCCAAGTGTTGGAGATCCTTTGTGGCAAGATGGAAATGGAGGCTCATTCATGGTGTTTTTTGGCACATCCACCTCACATGAGGTGGAATATGGAGAAGACAAGCAAGCACTCATTGCTAATCTTCATTTAGTACATGTGTGCTACTATTTTACAGAGATATCAGAGCATGGAGGAACTTGTTCATTATTATTCTATGTACTTCTTCACGTAGTTTTTTCATCTTGAAATGTAAAATTGATGTAAGAAATAGTGAAGCATTCAATATGGACACTATATCAATTACGAATTTTTTTCATTTCATATATATAGATGATTAGAGGAAAGATATAGGTCTAAGGAGAAGTTTTTTCTTAAGATAAAACAAAGTTATGATGTGAAAATAGCAAGTATAGTTGAGGGAGTGTGAAAATTTATACTTGACTAGTTCTAGCTGTTTTACACATTTTAGAAGCCAAACTTGTTGATAAACTTCACACGATTTTTTTGTACCTGTAAAATCATAGTACATGACTATTTTTAGTTGGGTCCAAGTACATTTGATCACTTGTACATACAAATAGTTCATTTGTATAGTTACTTGGCAATTTTGGCCAATATAACTAGTATAGGCCAGGTGGTGGCTAAGTTAAAGCAAATGACTTTAGAGAGGAGATAGAGTCATGATTTTCAACTATAAATAGTTGGTAGGGTATTGACAATGTAGAAACTTAGAGCTGTTCCACTGCATTTGGAAGCTTTGAAGGCAATACTATCATCTCATCTTTGGTTCTCTTCTACATTTGGGTGGAATTCTTAATGTATGCATGTTGGATCTCTAATTTATTTGTAGTGTACCAAATGCATTCTTGTTGATGTATGGCATGTTTACAGAGTTTAGGATCATATCTAAACATTGGTTGATGAGCTTTTGATTCTATCTTAATTTAGTGAAGTGATCTTGATCAAACTAGTGACATTGTGTATATTTACATTTAGGATCATCATTAGATCTAAAATTTTCACAATGGATAATTAGGAAGCTCAAGAAATAGAAAAGTAAAAAGTGTTTGCAAATATTTTCCATTAAGATTTGATGATTTTGTAGATAGAGATAAGCTAATACATTTGCCTCCTTTTGTGGTGTGTAGTATTTTTGAATGATTTTATTTTTCAGAGATGGATTTTGTTTTTGAAATTACAATTCCTTTTCATTATGGTCGTTAAAAAAAAAAAAAAAAAAAAGCCAATGTGCTCAGTACACAATGGAAAGAGCCAGGTTGCGTGCCCATGATGATTAGCTATCCAGCATAATGTCTATGCCCAGCTCCTTCCATAAAACATTAAATATATGATAACACTGGTGGGCAACAGATTTGAAAATTATAATATAAGGAGGTGTTATGGAGGCTGATCTCGTAATTACTACAAACTGTGGTCAGCGGTGTGCAGGAGTATGAGCATCGCTAATGCAACGGTCATGACTGATCTATCATTCTAAGCTCCTCACGCTCAAAAGCCTCAGCAGCCAGTATAAGAGGTACTACGTCGTATCTGCAAGACAGAATCAGAGTGCTTATTCACATCCAGATTCAGACAATTTACGAAATGCGACCATAGATGGCATGCAAAGTCGCGTTGTTTTGCAGCTTTGCTTTTATAATTCACGCTCACTCGCTCACTAAAGCCTGAAAGCTCTGTATGCAAGCATTTGGAAGCTGGCATTGGCCTCTCAACCCACAAGGTTCCGTACGTATTTGGTTGACAGTGGAGTCAAGCTCTTGAATCGAAGGCTGGAAGCTGGAGCTGTGGCCTGCGGCCTTGTCAGTAAGACAGGATGCTCCGGATGATGACTCATGGGTCGACGAGACTCGAGACGTCGAGACTCGAGACTCGGAAGATCTCTCGCACACAAGTCAACAACGGAGGCTGACTGCAGGACTGTAATCTGTACTCCAGATTACACTTTATGGCTGATGCCTGATGCTGTCACATGTGCATTCTGTTTAGTTACAAGCTTTATTCCCATACAACTCCTCGACTTCATGCATGCATGATGTAACTCGAGACCTTTTTTCTATTCCTGGAGACAGGAGTCCTGGGTAAGTTCACCCTTTAGATAGTTACCACGCTTTGGGCAAATGACTATCATCTATGGTTCTAAGACTTCTAAGTCGCGGATTGTCGATATCGCTCGGCGCTGTTGCAGCTTTTACGTTTCAACTCCTTTGCAGTATCTGAAATTGTCATTGCACAGAAGATTCTGGATAGTGCACCCAGCTCAGCCTCTCGCTTTCAGGTTTTGTTGCCATCGTCACCATCCAACCTCACCAGCATCAACCGTAGCATCAACATTTCTAATTATACAAAAAAACATATAAAAGTGCTCGAGATCTTCGTTGGGATTTGCTGGCCACAGTGCACCGCACGTTGTTGTTGGCTTTTCCAGATCCCATCTCGCAAATTGCCCCCCCTTACCCCCGCAGCTTCTCTCTCTCTCTCTCTCTCTCTCTCTCTCTCTCTCTCGTGCTCTCAGCCTCTCTCTCTCCGTGCTCTCAGCCTCCTCCCCTTCCCCCTCTCAAAGAACCGGCAAAGTATAGGATTGTAACGACATTTTTTTTTCAAAATTTGGTCATGAAATTTTTGAGAATTTTTATATAACACAAATTTTTTTACTAAGGTTTCGCGAGCAATGCCTCTCATGATGCTCCAAGCATCAAGACTCAAGCATGACTCTAGGGCTCAGGCTCATATCGTCTACTATGGGAAGTTGGTGGAGTTTCCTCTAAGAGGATCTCGCTTATTGGCATTGCGAGGGGTTTAGACTGGACGAATGAACATGGAAGAGTACATTGTCGCTCTGAGTACATTGTGCTTTTTTTGTACGAAGTGACAATGTACTGACGCTTGGTTGGCGGAGGTCGTATGCCATCATACATTTGAGGGGTGCATGTGTGCGAGGAGGCCTATATTCCCACCCACACGAGCTTTTAAATCTTAGCAACCCACACACACGCACATACACATATTAGATAATTCACAAAGAATGTTTTCTTTGTAAAATAGATGGGAAGCCTTAACCATGTTTTATATTGAGAATGTTCTGTGTGGCTTGGCAACATGGAAAAGCTTGATTGGTCAAGTCTCACATGTGAGCATTGTCTTTTGAATACAAGAGAGCACAAGTGGCAAGTGCTCACCTTTTAACGATGCATTACTTATTGCGTAATTGTTCATCTTCATCCAATTGATTTGTTACCTCCTTTTGGATCTCATTTTAAAATATTCTTAAACGTCACACTATAGACCTCTATTTCCTCTAATCATCATCCTAGGACAATATCCTTTGTAAATATTGTATCCAAAAACATTTTTATTTACAAGACTGTGTAATAATTAGTGATCATATATAGCTTTTCATTCACATGGATACACACAATGCACACATATATATATACATCTATTTGGTGATCACATCATAGAGTTGAATGAGTTACGCTTTTTCCACACAAGGAATATCCAACAATATTTCAAAGTTAACCCAAATGTGGCAACATTGCATGTTCAATTCCATAAAATGAGGAGGTTTTCCATGATGTTGTGTCTATTGATAGGTATTATGGTCCCAAAGTTGCATGTCCCATGTGATGATCTAATTATTCGATTGTTACAAAGTTCAACAAGGACAGAAAATAGGATATATGTTAAACTAGTTAAGCAAATTCTATTAATGTTCAAATACATTCTCCATCAAATGTGACGTGGTGATTGCTTGTGTAAAAAATCAAACATGGAAAGAAAAAAGATATAGTCTAGATTAAGAGTTGAATTTACAATGTTAGGATAAAAAATCATATATGCAAATAAATGTTGCATCCATTGACTTTGTCATGAAGTATGATGATAAACTTAGTCACCTTCATTAGGATTATCTCACGCTTAAAAAAAATGTTGCAAATGTATTGTAACATGCAACAAAACCAGATTTGGAAAACTATCCATGGAAACCAATCAAGTTATTAGAATAATGGACCTTGGTGTCACCACTCACCCTTTTTTACATATTACAGGTCAATTATCATTTATGAGAGGAAAAATCCTACATTGATGTTGTTGGGTTTATTGCAAAGAGCTCTAAAATAACAAAGCCTTTTTGTAGTTAGGCAATCATTCATCAAATTAAAAACCTTAATTTCAAATGGTGCAAGGATTATAATGATGTTTCCTAACACATCTCTCTCTCTCTCTCTCTCTCTCTCTCTCTCTCTCTCTCTCTCTCTCTCTCTCTCTCTCTCTCTCTCTCTCTCTCTCTCTCTCTCTCTCTCTCTCTCTCTCTCTCTCTCTCTCTCTCTCTCTCTCTCTCTCTCTCTCTCTCTCTCTCTCTCTCTCTCTCTCTCCAAAAATTTAAAACCAAAACAAAATAAAAACAATTCATAAAACCAACCTCTGATTCTCTCTGATCATAGGAGGGCTCCCAAATCACTGCTGAATTGTTCCTCCTCTTTCCTACAAAGGTAGCAAATAAATGGAATTCGCATAGGAGGAAAATTTAGAAAATGCCAAAATCCAATAAAAAATTTATTCCAGCACAATTTTCTTTTTTAAATACAAATGTCAAATCGATTAGGACCATGGACTGCTGACATGGACGGTCAAAATCCGACAACACTAGAAGGTCGTCAAAATCCAACAGCACTAGAAGGTTGTCAAAATTTGACATCCGACTAGGATGCCAGTTCAAATCAAATGTGCCATGTGACAGCCACATTTGTTGTTGAATTTCAAAACTCAAATTCAGCATCAAAAATTATTTACATCCAATTAGAATTGTTTTCATGCTCACTATCGAAGGTTATCGGAGATTGTTTCTGAGGTGGATCGATGAGTCTGTAGGATTCTGACACGTCAAAATCCAACATATTATAAAATTTTCCAAAACTTGTCAGAAGCACATGTCGAAATTTCCACTTTTGTTAGTATTGTTGTCTAGCAATCAGGGGTGGTCCTTGCCCACCAAAAAGTGACTATAGTTAATCTTCAGAGTTTTAACATTGGTTCTAAAGAGTTTTCACTAGCACTGTCAAGCCAATTTTGATGTACTCTAAAATTTTCCTAATATAAAAGACCCTGTTGTTTTTAGAAACCATCATCCTTTTCCAGGGAAGTCTCAGCCATAAGCCATATCCATTGTGTGCCAACATTGACAAAACACGCATGCGGAATACCAAGGAACCAAAAACCCTTCAAACGTGGTAATAAAAGAAAAAATAAAAATCTAAGGACCCCAAACCAATGTCAAGAAAGAAGTACCATGTTTTTGCATGGCATGAAGAGGAGGAAGCACATGTAAATTTTCCAAATATTGTCTCTTAACATCATGCATGCTTTGTGGTCAAGGGTGGAGATAGCATGTACATGGCTATTAGAGAGAATCAATGAAAAGTGACAACTACTAGCTGGAAACTCCACTCTAGTAGTCTCAGCTCATCTACAAAAGAAGGGGTTGAGAAATGCAAAAGAGTCTTGAGTGCTAGTCTTTTCTTTGTTTTGGAAGAGCTTTTAGAGTGTTGCTATGAGAGATAGGTTGTCTTTGAGCGGATGGAGTGAAGAGATTCTGCATGTTTACTTAGCGATATGATACTATATTATTACATCTATTGGATTGTTGAGTGAGTATGTCATCTTACATGGAGATTGTAATAGCTAGACAATGTAGCCCAATCGTGTGCTCAATTTTGACAAAGAGTGTGATTATTGCCTCTTTACTAACATTTTTTTGAATGAGATGTAGCCATCTTCTTGACTAGTCGCACTACTACTACTACCATTTGATCCTCCCATGCATAGTATGATGTGTTTTCTTGCTTACGTGTGTTATTCATACCATATGTTATGATGAAAATCAATTCAGTGAGATCTTGATATAGGAGACATCTACAAAAGTTAAAGAGAAGTTATGGCTAATGGTTGGGGTCATCTTGCGAAGGGTATGACTTACCTGAGGATTATAGTGGTAATATTTTCCAAAATCTCTTTTCTTTTTTGGATATTATCTTGTTAGAGATGTTATGGGTTGTGTGCTAGTCATGAATAGCTTTTATGCTAATCACATAACTTTGAGATTTGTGTGCAATGCTAAGTTACATTAGTTGCTAATTAGAGGTTAGGATATGTTTGTTTTGGCTACATGTTGCTTTTGAATACATTCAAGAAAATGTTATCTCAATAGTTAGTTAGTTTTGATACAAATGCTAGTATGATTAACTTAGAATTTGCTTCGAACAGGAACACAGATCATGCTACACAGTAACATAGACAGAAAACACTCTCCATAGCAAGCTCACATAGCAACTGTATTTCTCAAAATGAAATTACACTGTACATATAGCTCTTTGCTCAGGAAACCCATGCATGACCCAGGTTGCCATTGGCGGGATGCGTGTCCCGTCGACTTGCCTCATTGCGAGACCAACTGATCCTTATCGACTAACAGGACCCATAGTACAGTAGCACAGTGATTCTACTTTAATTCTAACTCCCTTAAAATAGAGTCTACTTTTTATACAGTCATATACATAGCTTTAAAGTCAACAAACTTCAAGTACAGAAAGCTTTGATCTAAACTTATCAAACTTTTCTTCAACAAGTGGGTTAGTGAAAATATCAGCTAGTTGTTCTTCTGTACTACAATGAACAACATGAATTTCACTCTCAGCAGCCTCTCACGTATAAAGTGATACTGAATCTTTCTAACTGATTATGATGGTTCACACCAGTTTTTCTTTGCTCTAAATGATTATGAACTTTGTTTTGCAATTTTAAGTCCTAATGGATATGGCAATGTCCACCTTGACCTCCTTCATTAGAGGTAGTTTGTACACCAAAAGGGCCTTTTGTCAAGATGTATTTCTGACTATTCAATTATTAGATGTACACATGGCCCAGTTATGTAATTAAACCTGTAAAAAAAAATTGAGCTTTTCGATCATGTTTTTGTACAATTCAAAACTTTCATCAGCCAGAGTCTTGACTTGGACCATACTTGTTGCTCGCACATTTTTCGAGTGCCCAAGGCTTAACACTTGTGGTTAACATAAATCTATTTTGAACTAACCGTAGTTAGACTAATATATGTGGTTTTGGAAAGATGATCGACATTTATTACAAAGCAATTTCTTATTTTCATACTTATTCATCATTTTTTTATTTCAAACTCTACTATTCATTCTCTCTTAGCTTTTTATTGGCTTCTAGTAGCCGTACATCACAAAGAAATATTGCATCAGTTTATGTTTGTAATAAAAAGATTTTGATGGCTCTTGGATACCATGTCTATAGAAAATTTTAGTTGGTATTATCAAGAGGTGCTTTTCGTAAAAAAAAAGAAAATCAAATATGGATCGTAGGAGCTTTTCAGAAGTCTTGGTTTAGCATGTGTACATGCATAAGAAAATCAAAGTGGAAGGCAAAAGTTCAAATGACAGACTCAAATGCAATTGTAAGTTATGAAAAAGTTTTGACTTGGATGACAACCAATACATTCCCTTACTGGCATCGTAGATGTTATTCATTCTGATATTGGTCTTCTTCAATATAAAAATCGTTCTTTGAGATCACTTTTGGATTCTTGTATTTTTTGTATGATTCATCTTACACATCATTCATGAATGGTTTAGGTGGAAGCCTTTGGAGGTGATATCGTTACTCTCTTTTTTAAGTAAAAAATGAATTCCTCCAAGTTCTACCATAGAAGAGAGCTTTTGATCACGATTTTTTATGGACATTCAAAACTGTGTGCAATATAGTGTGGGTTTCAAAATCAACAGATTGCACTAGTTTTTGTCTTTTGCAATATTTGTAGATTTTTTTTTGTTAAATGTAATGTTTGGAAAACAGCGACAATGTGCTTCGGTATCATAGGTTCAATTATTAGATATTGGTTCATTTAAAATCACTACATGTGCAATGGAATTATAATTCAAAGTCTTACATTCCCAATTTGCATACCATGTAGTGCGTAATTGTTGAAAATAAACTAGACCCTATTTTGGTATCAATGATCTATCAGATCATAACCAAAACAATAAAGATCTGGTTCAGAGTCCACCAAAGATCAACTCCAAGATGTTCAATTCCAAAGCATCTCGAGTGATTAGTTCTGACAATGAACAATGAAGCAGCAAAACAGTTCTGATAACTATCATATTTCCATCTATCAGGAATCATTCGTCGAAACAGATCATACTGCTTCGATACTATTAGAATCATAGTCATCATTGGAAATCAATTCCTTAATGGCGGATAGGATCATCATACAACATAGATGTCCAGAATTATACTACCAATCTTGTTACAAATTCAATCATGCACACATAGGAAGAAATAGGATCAAGCAAGGCCAAGGACCACACAACGGAAAGCAGCAAAGTGGTGCTATAAATGCCTGCAAGATATAGCAAAGCTCTTCAAGGATTAAGTTACATATGACACCAAAAGTCCTCACTCTCTTACTCTTGCTCACTATCTCTCAGATACTCGTATGTGTAAAAAGAAGGCTCATGCGCCTATATAGATATCCCTCATGCAGGAGGGGTAGAAGATTCGAAATGTTACAGCCATGGGACAGTTGTGAAGTTTCATTGTTTGGTGGTGCCCAATGTTTCACATCGTGCATTGAATGGCATCACGCGGTAAGGGTCGGTACCCATAAAGACTCTGATATTAAGGAGGTGACCTTCATTGGTAACGTGACCAAACCTGGTCACTCAATATCAGGCAGGGCCTGCAGCTTCTTTAACTTAGCCTGGAGGTGTAGGTTTTCATTCATGAGTTTGAATAGCTCATAAGAGCTATGGCGCCGCTTCAACCTCTCATCTTCCAATTGTTTGGTAATTTTCTTTGGCACCATCAACTTTTACAACCGTGTGTGGAGTTTGATGCTTACTACAACAATGTAGATGACTAGTTGGTAAAGTGCAGTGTTGACCTTTGGTCTTGTAGGATATCAATAATTATAAATCATTTATCAAATAAACAAATAAAGACTTGCCATTGAGTTTAAGAATACCATTACCTAAAAATAAAACTAATTGAAAGATAAAAAAACTCTTTTTCCACATGATAATTATCTTTCTTCAACATAATATAGCATTTGATGTGAACATATCATATTACAATCGAGATCGCAAGTATTATAGAGTATCATAATTTCTGCAAAATCTGATTCTCTATATAGTATGTACATTTTTTAGCTAAGTTTAGTCTTTGATATGAAAAGTAACATTTTTTATGTGCATTTGCATCCAAAATTCAACCATACATGAATATTTATTATTGGAATTTATAGTATGTTCTCTCTCTCTCTCTCTCTCTCTCTCTCTCTCTCTCTCTCTCTCTCTCTCTCTCTCTCTCTCTCTCTCTCTCTCTCTCTCTCTCTCTCTCTCTCTCTCTCTCTCTCTCTCTCTCTCTCTCTCTCTCTCTCTCTCTCTCTCTCTCTCTCTCTCTCTCTCTCTCTCTCTCTCTCTCTCTCTCCACACACACACTTGCACACACACACAAACATTTATAATACAATTTTTTTATGTATATATAGTAATGCATGTAAATACATGCATACATACATCCATATGTGTTGCACATGCACATGCATGTGCATGCACATGTGTGTGTGTGTGTGTGTGTGTGTGTGTGTGTGTGTGTGTGTGTGTGTGTGCACGTGTGTGCACAATATATAATCATGTATGAAGCATATCTCCATTTCAAGCAACTTTTTCATTGAGAATGTGTGTCACTAAAGGTCCACCCATAAATTAAAAAGTTTTACTTTATGAGATTGTAAAAAATAATTTCTTGGAAGAATCAAAACTCTTGTCCTTGTTATGAGATGTGAAGATGTGGATGTGACATTTAGATGTCCTATTCCATTATAATCATGTTAAAATCAGTATTCCAAAGATCAATAACCCAAATAAATTGCATCACCATGTCTACTTTGTTATTTGAGTACAACGTATTCTAATAGCTATACTTGCACTATTTTTTTTTTCTAGCTAACTCACTTTGAAAGTTCCGTGACTTAGTATTCATGAAAAATGTGACCAAACTAGCTTCTTCATCACATATAAGGATCATTTGAAGTTGTCGAGTTGTTAATTGTCTACTTCATTTTAATCATCAATAAATATATGAGTGAACAATAGCTTGGCTTAAACATGCCTACATAAAGGCATCTATTGCCAACACGTAAACCAAAATTTGATATGCTTAGTAGCGATATATACTAATATGGAATAGTTTTCATGTTTACCACCTTGTAATTTTCTAGCATCATGGCTTATGCATCTTGATTTAGAAATGATTTTTTGAATTTCAACATCCATAGTTCACTCATATCTTGCATTACGAATCTTGGCATTCACATTTGATTTGACATAGATGCACAGAATCCTAATACTATCATAATAATCTATGGTCTTATAAGTGTTGTTTGACTTAATGACGTCAATGATTTAGCATACCAAAAAATGAGCGCTTAAAAAATCTATGTGCACGTGTTGCAAATATAAAACCTTTAAAAAAGTCTTTCATTTTTACCAACAACTTAAAGGCAACATGTGGGAACTTTAATCATAAATACTTACCAATTTTTTATTTTCATTGTTACAAGATTTCAATGTCATGCTTTTCCCTAAATATTGGAAACGACAAACTTACTTGTTGTGTTCTCTCATAGCATTATCTTGCAAGATTTTTCTATTTATTTTATCATCACAACAAAACATTGTCTTAACCTTTTTTTGAATGATAAAGAAATGAGACATCTTTGTGTCTTTTCAAAAAAAAAATACATGTATACTTGGGAAGGATGACCTTTTTGTCTCTTATCTAATCCATAGATTTCTCATTTTACTTGTCTTTCAAACTTAGTTGTAGTTAAAGTACTATAAATTTTTAATTTTGTTCTAGCAAAATCTTTTATATTTTCATGCATTGTTTATTTCATGTAGTTGTATCTACTAATTGATATATTAAGTAGAAGTTATTTAGCAAATTATTCATAATTCATGGTTGTGCTTTAACAAGATGAGATTTATTGATGTAACCATGTATGTCATTAATAAGAATTTTGGGCAAAAAAAATAGGTCCTAGTACATGATGTTTTCAAAAGGAGCTTGGATGCAAGTATGGAACACAAAAAAGCTGATGTTGAGAAAAACAAAGGAGATGGATAAAGAAATGAAAGAAGATTCATAACAATCAACAATGATAAAAGGTACAACCAAAAATTTGGAGGAGTTAGCTAGTTAAGTTGAAGCAAGAACATTAAAATGATTAGCAAGTGAGACTATCTAGAAGGGAGAGATTTCAATCCATGCATGATAATTGGCTTTTTTATAGTGATGCGGTAGCCTAGTCGTTATAGATTTCCACAAAATTAGTGAATTAAGTAGTATAAAAGGTTTTATCGTTCCCCGAGAGAGAGAGAGAGAGAGAGAGAGAGAGAGAGAGAGAGAGAGAGAGAGAGAGAGAGAGAGAGAGAGAGAGAGAGAGAGAGAGAGAGAGAGAGAGAGAGAGAGAGAGAGAGAGAGAGAGAGAGAGAGAAAATCTCCTCTTTCAGATCGATAAGTGTACAAGGGTGATGGACAGATGGTGAATGTAACATTCAAGGCAGAATACTACAATGAAAAATCTGGTTATCCAAAGATATTGAGTAAATTGGCATCCAGAAACACCAAAGATGAAACGATTGGTCAAGGTCTGAAGGTATAGAAGGGTACGTTATCTTCCAGGCTCTTAGGACAACAGTAAGCAAATTAATCTGATAGCAACAAGCAAAAAGATCATTCACACAGAATCTATTCGGCTTTTGATTCCTCTTAACAAGCACAAGGAATTAGTTCTTATCACAACAAGCAAACAAAACAAAACGTCAGTTGAATTCTTTATCTGAACACATAGCTCATTCAGAATTAAAAGAGGTTCTGATTAGAGTTAAGCTTAAGACTTTGGCTAATTCCCTAGAATTATCGCTCTTAGATGTCGCCTACAAATCCATGTTAGAGAATCTAGAATTCAATACAAGTGAAGAGTGAACGTTGCAAACAAATGTCTATCTAAATCGATTACAAACTAACTCAGAGTGTGCTCGCTCAATTGATAGGACGTGCAACTATAATAGATAATAGAGGAAAGGAATGCACAGGCTATGAAATTGGATCTCTTCTCTCTATTGATAGCTCAATCTCTACGTATGTACAATGGCTCTAAGTGTCGCCCTTATAGGAACGAACACCGGCCTAAGCGTCGATCACCAATCTTAAAATGTCAGTTGGGATCAGGTAATGTGTCACTATAGAATGTCGCACAAAACGTCATCAGTTCTAGATTACAATGAATTTACAAAATGCAAATAGGCCTTTACATGAATTTAGACACTATAGCATATTTTCATGTACAAAAATTGAGAAATTTACAATATAAAACATTAAATTTAATTAATGTGAGATCATAGGCCTCCACATATCCCCTTCCTCAACTGTGCAGTGGCTCGCAAACAGTTTGCTCGCATTTTTCTTTGTCTCTTTCTGGTGGCTGGCTTTCTGTGGAAGATGGCCTTCGCTCTGGCTTCATTTTCTGCATTGACTTGCTCAATGGTCATCCTTTTGGTGACGAGGAAGTAGTTGTTCCTCTGCTAATAAGTCTGGATAACCACCCATTCATCGATTGCCCCTCCAAGGGGGTTATCAATCAGTGTATTATTCATTATCCTCAGTCAAGATTTCAGACATCTCAAGAAGAAGGAACAGTTAGTGATAGAGCTGCATATATATCTTCAGGAAATTTTTCTTTTATGTACAACTGTCGGATGGCTAAGAGCGCATAAGAAATGAGAGAAGTGATATTTATATGGTTGTATGTGTAATATGGTCTGGTTATTAGATTAGTGGATCGCAGTAAATTATTTACTTTTACTTCTTAAACACATGTCAAAAGTGCATCATTGTAAATTATTTCAATATTTTTTCGCTTAGAATGTCCACTGGGCTCCAAGTCTTGATCGAGTGGCACCCATTTACTTTTGATTTTTTTCCATCTTTAATAATGTAAGCATAAGCCCAGCAATTGCTTTTCTATTTGATAGCAAAAGCACATAGAAGACATTTTAATTCTGCATTCTATTTCTCCATCTGATTTTTTGTCCCAGCCTTCATCCATAAGTTCATATAATAAACCATTTGATAAATGTTTGCATACAAACATTGTTGGAGTTTTGTGTACTTTGACACTTGAAAATAAATTCACAAATATATTCAAAGAAATAAACCAACTTAATCAGGTTGTTTTTTAACACGAGCTTATCTTTAATGAATTTTTTATATCATTATATAGCTTGCAATGAAATGATTCTGATACTGCAACATCTAGAGCAACCATTCATCAATCCAAAACTAGGTCATGGAATTGAGACTATTTGTCCAAAATTTTCTTTTATATCAAGAATGTACATTGATTCTTAAAAAATATTCCAAAATCAGCAAGATCTTTTGCAGTTCTACCTCTATATTGCAACTGTCCAATATCAGTGTGTACTACATTTAACACACCTGTAAGAGATCCACTTGGCTCTCATTCATTTATATTGGATAAATATAAATCTACAAGAGAAAAATGATTGGCAAGTTTAGTAATAGATGATAAGAAATGACAAAAAATCAAAGTATTGTAATATATTAATATTCACAGCTATTTTTTTTTGTGATTGTCACGGTTGAATCCTTGCACATTTATCTATGAATGCATATATACATGCTAGACTAAAATTTTGAAAATAGATTTTCCTCCAAATGATGTTTTGAAATCCAAAATTTTGGCCTTCCAATAAGATTGAAATGATAGTTTTGTCCTTTTACTATTTTGAAATGTTCCTTTTGATGATGGATGCATAAGAACCCAAGAGTTATTTGAATATTTTCTTGGCAACCATAATCCATTGTCATCTTTCTCATTGAAGAGAAGCACAGAGTCGAGCATGGCTTCCTTGATGTCAGCATTCGTTATGTGCAGGCCAAAATTTGAAACACTGAACTATAAATATGAAAATATGTGTAGGCAAAAAGCCATGAATATGAAAATACGTGTAGGCAGAAATTTGAAACACTGAACTATTTGGCTCTACAAGTTAACTCTAGTTCACCCTGTAAACCATGATTTGACAATGCCTTTACACATTTGTCTTGAGGTTTTATGATTGAAATGCATTTGTAAGCTAATGTACTTTACTCTCTGTAAACAGGCCGTACTGGTACTGTCCTCCACACCTGTGAGGTCGCCCATCCATATTTTTAATCATTTAATCCATTGCTCTTGCTTAAATCATAGTGTAAAGCATCTAGATCAAGATCTAACACCTAGAACTTGATAGATCTTTGGATTAAGCAATCAATAACTCCTAATGATTGATAAGTACAATCATATATGTTCTTTTTCTCTGAAAATTGACATGGGGTATCAGAGCCAAGTCTAAGGGTGATCTAAATGATTAATAGTACTTGTGAAATCATTGACAATGTGTTGTTTTTTAGTTCTAATTGAGAGGGCGAGTTCAAGGAGAGAGGTATCATCATTGTTTTTGGTCAAGATCAATTTGTGGGCTGTTGAAGTACTATCCACATGTGTGAAACCGTACAGCAACCAAGTATTGTCCACATGTGTGAAACCGTACAACAACCTTCAAATTAACTTCGATGAGTGTTTTTGATCCCAAAAAAGGTGCATATTAGTCCAAAATTCAAGGGTTTTAGTGCATTGTCTAGATCTAGGTTCAATCTATTGAATGCTAATGATCAAATAGTGATTTGAGTCATTGAAGAAATTAATTTTGAAGCATTAGATCAGACCTTTAAGGCTAATTTGTTTAGATCTTAAGTGTGTGTGAAATATCAAACAAAATCGAACTAGAATCGATTTTCTGGAGGAGTGATTTGCTAAGATATTTGTAGTTGATCTATTATACCATCATCCAAGTTGAACTAGGATTGATTGGGCTGATATTGGAAGCTTTTTGAAAGCTAGAAATCTATCTTAGATCACTCTTTATCAAGAGATCTTTGTGTATATCATAGGCTTTCATTCACAATGACATTTATGGGTGGATATATGCTAGAATCTAGTGAGAAACTAACTTCCACAAACTATTCCATTTGGAAAATAAGAATGGAATCACTACTAGTGGTTCATGATCTCTTTGATATTGTCTTAGGATTTGAGGAAGAGCCTCAAGCTCCCCAAGAACAACTAAAATACAAGAAGAGGATTAGATTAGCCCTACATTCCTTGAAGTTAAATGTAAGCAATGACCTCTTGAAGGAGGTGACTTCTTGTACCACATCAAAAGAGACTTGGGATTCGAATCCAACCACTCTTCAAGAGTGCTTATGCTAAGAGACTTGATCTTGCAAAGCATGAGGGGAAGTGGAGAAAATGGACAAGAATATATCCTAATAAGGATAAAATCTTTGAACAAAGAATTGGGATCGATAGGAGAGAAGATCCAAGACAATGGACTAGTACAAGTAATTTTGAATGGATTAGGAGATGAGTTCTCTAATATAGTTCAATATTTTGCTATTCAAGGCCAAATTCCATCAATTGAAAAGTTGCATAATGTTCTTGTGGCCGAGGAGAGTAGGATTCTACACCTCAAAGCTTCTCAACAAATTGCTACCAATCCGATCTTCCATGCGAACAAAGCATATTGAGATAGCTCATCACTTTGTGAGGGAGAAGATGCAATCCAAGGAGGTCCAACTTCATCATGTGCCATCATCCGAGTGCATAGCTGATATCTTAACCAAACCTTTGGCATTTTTCAATTTAAGAGATGCTCTTGGAGTTGTAGATAGATGTACATTAGACTTGCCAAGTTAGAAGTGAGGAGGAGTGTTAAAAATATCACTTCCAACTTGAAGTACCTTGTAGATCTCAAGTTAAGTGAAAGAATGTACATAAGTCACTTTTATAAAGTTAGATTGATTCTAGCTTGATCTACACTAGTGTGGAATTGACCTTTGAGTAGAATCTTGAAATTGGTCAAACTGGTCAAACTTTGTGTAAATAGATTGAACTTCCATGTGAATGAGTTATTACTCACACATGTCAAGATACCATTCACACGTGTGGATAAGCTTCTAGAAGATAAGATAGGAGGATTCCATTAGATCCTATTTTATAGAGAATATTCCTATAAATATGGAAGACTAGCTTTTTGTTTTCTAGCCAAAGAGAATAGTCAACTTGGGAAATTAGCACATATGGCTCCCATTGGTGGATCTGGATGACTAGGCACTCTTCACACGTGTGAAGGCTTGCTGGACAGTACACAACTTGTGGATGTACTTGATCTATAAAGGGATCAACCAAATCAATAACAAATTGATGTGACATTGGCAAATTCTAGTCTTGGTTGTGTTTTCCACATTTGTCTTGAGTTTTTATGATTGAATTGCATTTGTTAGCTATGTACTTTACTCTCTATAAACAGGCCATAGTAGTACTGTCCTCCACACATGTGAGGCCGCCCATCCATGTTTTTGATCATTTGATCCAACTTAGATCATAGTGTAAAGCATCTAGATCAAGATCTAACACGTAGAACTTGATAGATCTTTGGATTAAGCAATCAATAACTCTTAATGATTGATAAATACAATCATATTTGTCCTTTTTCTCTGAAAATTGACATTTTCTCATTCCAACCATCTTTCATATTCATTTTCAATATTTTTGGGCACCTTCAGGCAGTGATGAGTTGGAAGGGCAAGCCTCAACATCCAATAGCATTTTCACATGCTGCCCGACGAAACATTTATATATTTAAAAAGTTTGTATTTTATTTATATATGAGAAAAGTTAAGTTTCATAGAAGCCTTATATCAAGGTTTCTATTGGTCCACATGGCTACAAAAATGAGAAAAGAAATAAAAAGACATCTTTTTTAGAGGCCCTCATTGGGCTCTAAGTTTCTCTAATGATTTTTTGTGATTATGTCAAAACCCTAATTTTGATTGGATTTCTATTTTTTGAAGTTGCTGGACTTTAATAGAGTGTGTTTCAATCTTAGAAAGTGGCAAAAATAATTAGATTGTGTTTGGATCATATGTTGATCAAGAATTCTTCATTCTATGTGCTGATTTGCTAGTAATAGTGCTAGAAGAGAATTGAGAGTTTCCATCTCTTTGTGATTTCTTTTTAAATACATTTGTTGTCATTCAAAAGAGTGCTTTGAGCATTGGAACAAGTTAAAAGGAGAAGATCGGGTCACTTCAACATGACTACAAGTGGAGGCTTTATGTGGGAGAGCAATGATAGGCTTACCTCAACTATTCTACTTGGAAGGTGAGGATGGAGTCCTTATTGGAGATGAATGGTTGATGGAGATTGTTGCAGGTGTGGAGGAGAGGCCTCAAGCACCTCAAGATCAAGTGAGGTATGACAACAAAGCTAAAAGATCTCTATGCATGATAAAGATGAATATCACTAATGAACTTCTCAAAGAAGTTGGTAAGTGTACTTCATCAAAGGAGGCTTGGGAAGCTTTGAAGAAGCTTTATGAATCCAAGTCTACAACTAGAGTGTTGAATCTAAGAAGACAAATTATTCAAAGTTCTCAAAAGAAGGAAGAGAGTGCTCATGCTTTTGTGTTGAGAGTTAAATCATTTAATGATGAGCTAGCATGTATTGATGAGAGCATTAAGGAGGTAGAACTTGTTCAAGTTGTTCTTAATGGCTTGTTGAATGATCATGCTAACCTTGTTCAAAGCTTTGATATTCAAAAGACTTTGCCAAACATTGTAGATTTGTAGGAGATTTTGGTGAATGAGGAGTCTAGGCTTCAAGCAAGAGGTGGATCTACATCAACATCTCAATATGAAGAGGAGGCTATGTTCATCAAAGGCAAGTTCAAGGGCAAAGGCAAAAGCAAATGTTCTAGAGGGCAAGATCAAGGTGAGCCTTCCTCTTTTGTTGGTAAGAAGTGATGGGGCAAGGGAGTATGGAGAACGCAAAAGGAGAAGAGAGCAGAAATATTTGTGGAACAACTCTCCCGTTGCAATGGGCTGCTAGATGCAAAAACAGTCTAATAGATTGTTTATGCTAAATATAATCATAGCTTAAATGTTCTATTTCCCAACAAGATCTTATAAATTAATTCGAACTCACAAAAACAAAATGAGTACAATCCACCAAAGAGATTAGAAATGGTTTGTGTGTGGTATTATTCAAAATGAATTTAATCAGAAGTTTGGTTGTGAATACATCGACAATGCAACTAAAATAATGGCAAGTTCCTGAGGCATCAAAAACAGCCATCGTCTGATTAGAAGCTGAGGAGTCATAGACGTTTGTGTTCTGATCAGAGTGAGTAAACAAACGCGATCAAACAGAAATGAAGTGCATTCAAATCACAACAAGCATTCATCTACGTTATACACAGATATAAAAGTGTTTGCTGGTATATTACACTGAAGCACAACAATGACAGTTACAACCATAATGATGGCATAATTGGGAGGCTCAAAATTATTCGTCTCATAGACGGAACATCACGTAGAGGGTGTCTGGATGATCCATCTATAGACTACATCCATGTATTAATTACAATAAATGTTTGTCATCTAATTAGGCAAGCCGTTATACTTGGAAGTATTTGGCTTGTGATGACAATTGTACATTGTGTACACGATCAACCCGTAGGGAATGTTGACGCGGACAAGGACGTCGCAAATTCTCTCACTTTGCATTTTAGGGAAAGTGGTTCTCTCTCACTTCGCAAATTCTGAGAAGTGGCTAGAAACGTTCTTGTTCTAAATAGACGACCTTCGGCATTTTCTCTCTCTTCGAGATTTTGCAAAAAAGTCGAAGGTGTCCTAAAACAATTCAACTCTGAAAAGTAAATGATCTTCGGGAATTTTTTCTCTCTTTGCATTTTTGCAAAAAAGCCGAAGGTGTTGAAAATAGTTAAATTTGAAACTTATGAACATGTGGCTATCATTTTACTGAAACCTTTGGTACTTTTAATTTGAAACTTTTTTACTTTTGGCACTTTGAGGATTGATCGTTCAGCAACACCATTGTGCTACGGTGTGTAGTCTGCAGTTCTTTTGTGAATGATGCCATGATCATTGCAGAAGTCAATGAAGCGATTCGAGATATATTCGCCACCTCAATCTGTTCTGATTTGCTTCACATTGCTGCCTATGCATCTCTCAGTCCAATTCACATATTCTGTGAATTTGTCGAGTGCTTCAGATTTATTCTGAATAAAATACACTCTGGCAAACTTGCTATAATCATCAATGAAGGTTATATAATATTTTGATCCTCCTACTGAGATCACGTTGAATGGACCGCAGATGTCAGAGTACACCAGCTCCAGAATCTTTGTCGTTTTGTAGGAGTCTTTAACGAATGGTGTACGTGACATCTTGCCTTTCAAACATGCATCACAGGTGGCCGAATTGGTTGCATTCGAGATGCTAACCCCTGTTATTGCTCTATGATGATTTGCCTGGTAGAGTGTCATTGAGTTCATGTTGTAGAGTCTTATGTGCCACAGAGTGTCTAGCGGGTCATCATGAGTCTGATGCACCTGATCTGCAAGTAGGCGTACCTTCAGATGATATAGGTTCCTTTTTCTTCTGCCTTGAGAAATGAGTGTGTTGGTGCTGGCATCAATCACGTTGCATGCTTTGTTAGAAAACGTCACATGCATCCCTGCATCTGCTATTCTTGCTACAGAGAGCAAGTCTTGCTGTAGAGTTGGCACGAACATAACGTCTTTGAGTTGTCTGTCTCTATCGTTGGTGTTGAGCTAGAGTGAACCAATACCGCTCACTTGATGTCTAGATCCATCTCCAAGAACTATGAATCTTGAGGGATCTGCACTTCTGAAATCAGACATGATTCATCTTGACGTCACGAAGTGCGAGGTGGCTCCCAAATTCAGGATCACCTCGTGCATGTCAGACGTTGATGCTACACACACATCTTCACAGATGTAGGCGGTCGAACAATTTTTGTTCATTCTTTCTTCGCCCATCTTCGAGCTCTCGGGCTCCTCGACATAGGCAGAACTATTATCGTTCTCCTGTCTATTCTGTGCGGATCTGTTTCTTGGGTTCTGGCGACAATCCATGGCTGCATGACCCTTCTTATGACAACTTCGATTGAGCCAGTAGGTATCTACTGTATGCCCGTCTCTTCTGCATCTCGTGCAGGTCTTCTTGTCAACATCTTGTCATTTCGACCTTCCTTTGGTCTTCCAGTTGCTTTTGCTGGTCCCCTCTGCTTGTTGGTCACAGTCCTGCCTCTGATTTGACTCCCTCTTAGGCTTGAACTGTTTCTTTGATTTTTCTTTGTTGCCGTAGAGTGCCTGGTCAGAACCATCTTTGTGATCAAGATGCTCTCTGGCCTCGACTTCCTTTCGGATCTCGACAATCACCTTTTCGAGGTTCGTGGTAGGATCTTTCGCGAGCAGGGTTCGTGTCGTCTAGAAAGATCTGGGTAAGGCTTTCAACAGATATGTGAGCTGCTTCTCAGCTGATACTACATTCTCTGCTCCTGAGTTGTGTAGTGATAGAAACAGATCCTTCATCTTTCTCACGAAAGAGGTGAGGTCTTTTCCATCCCATTGCAGATTCGTCAACTGATCTTCCAGCATCATAATCTGACTTCTTGATTTCGTCTGAAATTTTGTGAGTAGTGTATCCACATCTCCTCAGCTTTGGAGAGTGTAGCCAGGTCAAGTGTGAGACTATCTTCGATGGAAGATGATAGCAAGGCTACTGCCTTGTCGTTTTTCTCCCTCCATTCGCGTAGCTCCTTGCCTGTTGTCATAAGCATTTCTTCTGTGCCATCCACCCAGGGGAAGAATCCTCCGCCCTTGAGTATCAAAGATGTCTTAACTTTCCAAGATAGAAAGTTAGATCTTGAAGAATTAAGTATAGTGCAGATCTTGTTCTGCATGCTGCTGATTGAAGCCATTGCTTCTTGAAGTCTATTTTTCTTGTCGTTTGGTTGATTGTCTGAATTCTTGACCTCCTGGATCTGCTAGCTTCTCGGCTATGTCAGAATATGACAGGTGGCTCTGATACCACTGAAGAGAATTGAGTCAGCGCTCCGATACCATTGATGAGAATCGTGAGAAGAAAAATTCATGAAACATTCGTGACTCTTCTTCGAGATTCGGATGGAGTTCAGATGCGTTCGCTGAACACTACCAAGTGAAACACTCCTACAATCCTCCAGAGAGTAGTCAGGTACTACTTATATACGTTCATAAAATTAATATAGCATTCGACTTCATTTCAACTAAGGTGCGGAATTCAAAGAAAACAAGAAAACTCAGACATATTAAAATAAACAGCATAAGCATTCGACATTTAAAATCAGACACAACCAAAAAATAATCTATATTGATTTTCTCTAGTTTCTTTAGGGCACTGCATGCGAATCCACGCAGTGCGTTGGCGTGAGAGAAGCACGGTTCTCTCACGAGTAGTATTCTCGCTTTACTAGCAGACAATCAGATCTTCTGATCCTAGACAGAATTGTCTTCTCGCACGCAGGCGGAACTTCTGTCTGTGTTCGTCTTCTGCTTACTAGCATCAGACTCTTTCTTGTTCTTCTTTTTCTTACTTTTGTTTACACACTGTGTATCCTATTGATATATGTCAAGTATTATTCAGTGAGTACAGTCTCTCTATGCAAATCTAAGATTAGAATGATTAACCATCTACAACTAACCAGAGAATTACAAGAGTGGCAGTTTAGCCACGACCTAGGAAGTCATGCCATCAGGTCATATCTCTATACTTCTGGTACTTGCGTGATCTATGGTGGTACTCTTTGGAGCGTGAGGACAGAACAGGTTCTGTTTCCACCGTTGGTTTCGTTTACCTCGTTCGCCTTTCTCTCGTATAGTCACGCAAGGGAATCTTGTTCGTGGATCGTTCGTGTTCGCGAACCGTTGGTCTTCATCTTCGTTGACTTTCGTGTTCACGAAACTCTTCATGTTTCGTGTCTTCAGATGTTTGAGTTCGCGAAGATGCTCATCATCGTCTTCGTTGACTTTCGTGTTCGTGAAACTCGTCGTGTTTCGTGTCGAGGGGGTGTAAGCCAGCAAGGCTTTGTGTTCAAAAACACTTTGTTTCTTCACTGCCAGAGTTAGCTCCTTCCATCGAGGGCCACTCTTAGATGCGGACATCAAAGGCGACCTCTACTGAGCTTGCATCATCATCTTCAACACAACAAAATGTGAGTTCGTCGAGGATGTCCTCTCCTTCATCACAATAGAAGCCACTCTCCAGTAGTGAAAAAGTTCAAGAATCAGAGGAAGAGGCAGAAGAAGATACAGAAGTTGTTACTGAACAAGAACAAATGCAGATTGATATCCAGCTAGAGGCGACACATGAAGATCAAAAAATTTCTGATATCCAACAGAAAGAAGATGATGATGTGGAACCAGCAGTCCTTGATAAAAAGCTCTATTTGAAGACCTTCGAGATGTTGTTAGCAGATACCCAGGCATCCATCCAGCACTTTGCCAATCTGGAAAAGGTTTCAAGGAAGCTGGGGAGCAAATATGACACTGTACATGCAGACCTTATTCAGAAGGATGAGGAGCTAAAAGCAACCATGACATAATTGTCCTAGAAGACCAAGGAGCTTGAAGAAGCTTAAACTGAGCTAACAAAGAAAGACACATCCCTAGAGGAAGCCCAAGGTAGATTTGATGCCACTATAGAGGCACTAGAGGCAATGCAGGACCAGTCCAACCAATTTGAGAATGAAAATTCATTGCCCAGACAACAACTACAGACCCTGCAAGTTTCATTATAGGAAGAAAGACATGCTCGCGCGGCCCTCCAAAGCACTAACAAAGAGCTGGTAGAGGCAAAATACAATTCAAGCTAGATCCAAATTTTCGAAGAAGAACCAGTCCAACAACAAGATCAATCAATGCAGACGGACGGACCAGCTGTCGATACATCAGAAAAGGCCACCCAAACTAATGCAATTTTCAGACAATTGTAGAAAGACCAATAAAATGGTAAACTCGTAAGTAACTGTAAACACTCTATTCTTTATGTATAATTTTTTTCAAAAATTGCTCGTATAATCTTTATACTACTTTGTGTTAAATTTATGCAGGTACTTAAAAGACATGAGCTCGAGATCAAATGCAGAGATATTGACGAAACTATTTAACTGGAACATTGATATTTACTATCAGAAAATACATGTCCATCATTGTTACTCAAGATGAAAACAAGAATCTTGTTTTTTATCAATCTAGAAAAATTGCAATCCAGTATTGTAATATAGACACAACTTGACTGTAAGAATCTGTATTGATATCAATAAAAATCCCATAAATGGGTTGTCTACATGTAAGATTGTATCTCCTTTTTTGGATGATAATATGTACATGTTTACAATTGAAATATTCAGTAAGTTTATCTTTATTTTCTATATTAGTATCAGGAACTGTCAAGGCAACAATCTCATGTCCTGTAATTTCGCCTTCCTCTGTATTAGGAAGGACTTTTATGTCTCTTTGATCGTATATGATAAGATCTGCATCCTGAGCAACCTGAAAGGCTGTTAAGGCAAGAGCATCATTCTTTACTGTGCCCTCAAGCTCAGGCACAAAACTTATGCCTTGTACAAAAGATTTGATCAACTCTTGCCGCAATCTATACACTTCGTCGGGATTGTACGGCTCAAGAGTGAACTGTCATCGCATAAATAACTAACAATCACACTGAAGAAACAAAAACTAGAATGAAAAGAACAACAAATGACCGAAATATTACCTTGTGAATATCGACATTGACTTGTAGATTGTACCACTCAAAAAAGAGCTTTGTATTGTAGAAGACGAACCAAGCACAACTAAAAGCATCTTTTTGTTGTACAGACTGTAGATATTGAACGAAAATTTTTAATATTTTGACATACAATTTATTCATGCTATGATGATAGATTTAAAATATACAAAAAAAAAGATACATATCAACGATAAATTGTATATACCTTGAGATATTTAATAGTTATCTCCCCAATAGAAGTTGCCATTGTCAGTATTTCACGAATGGCATCATGAAGTAGAGAATCAAATTCTCTATGTATTTTCAGCTAAATTTATTTTTACACATAGAAAATTTGATACTCCCTCCTTATTTGTTTTCACAGAATGAATATTCAGGATCCAACGCCGACTGCAACAATCAAAATAAAAATTAGAATCAATTCTGACAGGAGTATAATCATCAAAATAAAAGACATCAACAGCAATATATAGCCCTTTCAAAAGTGGCCTCTTTTGCCTTCACTACACCCATGAAAAATGGACTCTGACCACCAAAATGAGCTAAATGTGACTTGAATTTTCTATGGTTCTATGCGTTCAAAATCTTGCTCTCTATTTGTAGTTATCTTTGGGCTTTTTCTACGTTTTTGAGTTCTATCACAATTTTTAGCTTTGCCACAATATCAGTAAGCTATTGTGACAATCTATTGTGACGATTTATTTGCTTGATGAGGTGTCACTCTTAGTTGTCCGGACAATAAAATGAGTTCTTTAAATCTTTTAATTTTTGTGAATTGCAATCTCTTTTCTTTGATTTTTCAAGGCAAAGATTGTAAAGATATACCAATCACCTTGTTTCCAGCTTTTAGGCTAGCTTATATTCAGGGTTATGGGTTAGGGTATAGGCTATGCATCTTCAGAGTTAGGGCAGATGCTAGTGTGTTTTGAGTATTAGGGTACACATAACTTATATTCAGGGTTAGGGGTTAGGGTTAGGCTATTCATCTTCACGATTAGGGCAGATGCTAGTGTGTTTTGGGTATTAGGGTACACAGCCCTGGAGAGAGAGAGAGAGAGAGAGAGAGAGAGAGAGAGAGAGAGAGAGAGAGAGAGAGAGAGCGAGAGAGAGAATCCATTGATATATTGCAAGATCGCGTTAGTGGTACAAACTACATTGGAGATAGTTCTGTCCTGCTGGAAATAGAAGCTATAAAACAGTGGTAGCTGTTTGCAGAGATGAGTATTATTAGGAATTTTGGAATGCTTGATCTGTTGTTTTGAGTAATCCTTGTTGTGGATAACGGCTTGGTCGTGGAGGTGAAATGGATGTTGCCAAACTGCAGCAACAACACCTGGAGCTGACGCAGGCTCTTTTCAAGGAGGCAAGCGCTGCGATTAGATCCAGACGTGCTAGCATTCTAGTTTTGTTCAATTTAACGGAGATCAGAGTCTTCTGACGAGGTTATATTGGGTTGAATAATGCAATTTGCAGGGCTTCCTTGATGAGCAGTTCACGCAGTTGCAGCAGTTGGAAGATCCGAGCAACCCGGAATTTGTCGCTGAAGTTTCTACCCTTTTCTTCGATGACTCTCAGAGGATTTTGGCAGAACTCACAAAATCTCTGTAAGCTTCAACCTGAAAATATTTGCTAACTACTATTGAATATCTAGGACACGATTGCAAGCACCAATGTGTTTGTGATAGATTGCAAAGAAGACACAGATTCATGCATTGTGTTGTAGCCTCCTTATCCAGTCAAACAGTTCAATAGGCTATGGACGTCTCATTCTGCTTTTGGAATTAGAGTCTATCACATTCGGAACGTCTGCAGTTCCTTATTTGGTAAGAGATTCATATGCATTGTAAACTGGTCCCATTAACATAGATCCATGACGGTATGGTCCTCAAAATAGAAACGTCAACGCCTTCAGGCATCATTCAACGTCTTTCCTGCGCATTTGTTTTGTCGTTGTGTGTTTTGTGTGACGGATATTACAAGATCCTGATTTCAGTAGTTCTATCCTTTCCCCTGAGCATATTCTGTAAGTTTTGTCACAGAACTCTTTCCTGGATCTTGTGAAATCTAAATGAGGATAACTAGGATCCACACAGCTTCTCCTTGTAAATTGTGTCTTTTACTTTCTAGCGATGAGGCTTCATAATTCCTGCTTTAAGTGCTTTCTAAGCAACATCGATACACATTTAAAGAGTTTATTATTTTTTATGGTTGCAAAATGCTAAACTTCTCTTATTAGTATCGACAGATCTTTAACAGTCTTGAGGTTGCTATATTCACGGACTGGTGGCTGTTATTTGATAAGAAGGATATGAATTCGCAAATGTCATAGACGGCATATGCTATCGAGGTGAAAGCTTACCATCACGCTATGCAGGGACGGGGACCCTGTCGACTTCAAGAAGATCGATGCTTATGTACATCAATTTAAAGGCAGCAGTTCCAGGTAAAATTTCTAGCAATTTTTATAGTCATGGATGCGTTGTTCTGGATTATTTGCATGTTATGCTAAAGTTGATTTTACTCAAAGAATAACAGAACTCTGTCTGATCAAGTGTATGCCAATGATTCGGTTGAAGGGATCAATAGATAGAGCTTTACTGAATGTGCTTTAAGGTTTTCAGATATTGTGCTCTAGTACAAACTAGGTTCTATACTCATGATGCACCTTATAAAGTGGAGAGCCTGATATGGATTGTGTATTGCACGGTTACGGACATATGGTGCTATTACCGGTTCAAAGTATATGCTTTGGATTGAAAAGAACCTGCAGGATCTGCACTTTCAATAAAAACGTTATTGATAATAGAGCTGGAGTATAAAAATCCGACCTGGGGCTCATAAACAGACTTATATGTTTATGACTTAGGCACTTGCAGTTTCTGAATAGCTTCCCGATCCTGTAAACAAGACTGTCAAATATGTCTTTTTCCTGGGGCATATTTTTTCCTGAAAATGCTGTCTATCAAATTAAGTAACTGGTGTTATTGAGCTAAGCCTCCCATATCTTCAGGGCAGCCACGACAAAACTAAATCAAATACTAAGGATGCTGTTGATGTGATCAGCATAGGGGCTCATAGAGTAAAGGTTGGTTGCACAGTCTTGCGAACGTGCTGTGAGGAAGAAAACAGAGAAGGGTAAGTACAAACAGCCCTTTCTTGTTTCCTTTCTTGATTCAACATGAATGTCATCCCAAAAACCTATTCTATCTCCGAGATTTGCAATGCCTACACTTATCTTAAAATTTCTAAAAGCAATTTGTAGATATGTTCACAATTTTTGTTGTACGCTCTTTCCACCGCAAGTGCACACAACTTTGTAAGACTGAGCGGTGAGCGGTTGGACGATGAACCACAGGTGCTGGCAGGCTCTCCAGCAAGTGAAGCAAGAATTCTTTCTGGTGAAAAATAGGCTAGAACTTCTTCTTCAGGTATTACCAGGATAAAAAGTCATTGAACTCAATCTGGAATGTTTTGTTTCATAAGTTAGTGGATGGTCCATCGAGGTTATTTTCTCCCTTGAAGGAGAATAAAAACAATCATTCAATCTTCCAAACAAGAAAATGTTTTTTGAAATGGCTTTTTCTTTTGGCTACGAGCTCTGATCTTTTCTTGTAAGTTGCATTTGAAAAGTGTTTCGTCAGAGGAAACAGCAGTTTCACAGATAGTAAGACATTATCATGATGATTAAAGATCTACGGCACCATTGGTTTACAGTTTAACTCTTTTCAAGCTGCTGAAATAAAAGCACTTGGCACTTGTGAATTACTGTCGTAGAGAAGCGTGGCTTTTCTCGAGAGATCTTGCTTTTCCTTGTCATTAAACCGTCAACCGTGAAGTTATACATCCTGATTTCTAAGCTAACGCTGTTTGTTGTTAAGCTATTACAGAAAAAAACATCTATTTGGTACTTCAGCCAAGTCAAGCATGTCATGTGGCGAAAACGCTGAACATGTCTTAATTGGACTTATGATCTTGTTCAAGACCTGCTCAATCCTTGATTAGTGTCTTGCTTCCTTTTTCTGGTAAATGCAAAGCATACTTGTTGTGATTCCCACAACATCTCAGTGTTATGATCTGTACTTTTGCAGTTGGAGCAACAAATTCTTGCCGAGGGCGGAACCATACCATTCATGGAATAAAACTGCAACAGCCATTTCTTTCTTGCCTCATCACCGGATACATAACGATTACTACCGAAAATTCAAGCGATCCATTAGCTCAGCAAATCAGCAACACACGGCGGCATATGCAGATCAAAGGTTTTGGAGTAGTTCTTATTTGGCGAGAAACATGTTTCATAATTGTCAGTTAGAGATTAGCAAAGTGTTTACGAAGAATCTAACCCATCGGCTTCCATTTTTCCTTCTTCTTAAGTGAAATCAAGATGACAAACCGACACGTTAAAGGTAATGAGTTATATTTTCCATAACTGAAATGAGGACTCTTTTTGCATCGAGGTCCTGCCTGAACCGTACAAACTTTCACATCAGCTTAAAATAATATGGTGCATGTATGAGCTCACTCTAGAGATCATCGTGTTCACAAAAATTTATATCCATTTGTGCAACTTTTCTTGGTTCTTCATAGCTTTTATTCCTCATCATTTTTGGACGAGAAAGTTGGAGCTCCACCTTAAAATTTGCTTTCCTATAGGAAAAAAGCTCTCAAGATTCATTTTGCAAGAAATATTTTCTATGTTTGGGTATAAAAGGGTGGACTAAGGGATGAGTGCATTTCAAAACATAGACCTAAACCCTCACTAAACCCTCACCTCACATTACATCCAATCAAATCAACACACCCCCTCTCCCCCAATCACATCACATCAAATCAACACAACACTCTCTCTCTCTCTCTCTCTCTCTCTCTCTCTCTCTCTCTCTCTCTCTCTCTCACACACACACACACACACACACACACTAAAGCATGCTGACCAAAATTTGTATTTGGATAATGTGGGTGTGACATTCCTTAGGCTACCCATGTCCGTAGCACTTGCCTGGGATGCCATGTTGGAGTAATTCCACATCATTTGAAAGGGATGAGGCCACTTGAAGTGGCTTCAACTAATTATCAAAGAGTTTGGGCCTTTCTTCACTTATCCAAAGATGGATGGTTGCATGGCCTCTCCTTTAATGGATAGCAACTCTCAAGTTTGACACCATTGTGGTGCATTGGTCATTGAAGAATTTGTAATGTGTCACTGACCAAGTTGAGTTGGTTTTGCCCAAGAAACTAAGAAATGAATTTCATGCTAAACTAGTGAAATCGGCTGATTCCAGAGTGTAGTAGAAATTTGGATCCATCTTTCTAAACTCTGATGTTTTGTCTTGGCTAACGTCAACATCAGAAGCTTACGTCCATAACAGCTAATGTCACTGTTGTTTGGATCTTGGTTATGTTGGGTAATTAAATGGGTGAGCTGAGTTCTATGAAAACAAACCAATTTCTTCCCCAAACCCTAAACTTGAAATTTTTGTTTTATTTTATTGTTTTTCCCTAGCTACAAAAGGGTTATGATGTAACCTCATAATAACCTTTCTAGTGCCAACTTCACCACGATTAGGTTGTGAATGCAACCTCCTTCACATATAGGTCATCATTGTTTGGAGCCAAGTTATGCTAGGTAAACAAATAGCAAAGGAAATGAAGAAAGCAAAAAACAAACATCTAGTATCGCTAATAATAGGCACAAAACTTGTGGGATGTTTGCTTGTGTTGAAGTACCATTGGCAACCACTTCACATAACATAGATTGTATATACACAAAGTTAAACTCAATATCATGGAATAAATAATGTGTGTGGAGGCACATTATTGGCTACAATGATGAATTCTTTCTCTCTCTCTCTCTCTCTCTCTCTCTCTCTCTCTCTCTCTCTCTCTCTCTCTCTCTCTCTCTCTCTCTCTCTCTCTCTCTCTCTCTCTCTCTCTCTCTCTCTCTCTCTCTCTCTCTCTCTCTCTCTCTCTCTCTCTCTCTATATATATATATATATATATATATATATATATATATATATATATATATAGAGCTCTCTCTCTCTCTCTCTCTCTCTCTCTCTCTCTCTCTCTCTCTCTCTCTCTCTCTCTCTCTCTCTCTCTCTCTCTATATATATATATATATATATATATATATATATATATATATATATATAGAGAGAGAGAGAGAGAGAGAGAGAGAACTCCATGAAGACTCTTACTATGTGGGACCAATAAACCCTTAAGAGGACTCCATGAGAGTGCTTACGCTTGTACAAAAACCTTCATATAATTGTACAAAACCAACTTAAGTATCATGTGGTTACAACATGAAAGGAAAAATAAATGGTTCATCTAGGGGAAGGAAAAAAAAGAGTTTTTGCTAAATCAGGACCAAAGCCTTGTCAAAATAATTTTGAAAATTTGCATGTTCACAAAGTTGAATTTCAATAAATATTCATCCAAAAAAATCAATAAAAGAGGCATTGTCAATGTCTTGTAATCCAAAAAAAATCAAAAAGGAATTAGAACTGATGCATGTGATCGTGTATAATGGGTAAGACATATGGTCGTCTATCTAAAATGAGTGATTCACTCAAAGTATGTCAAAATTTGTAAAAAGTATATTGGGATTGTGATTGACGAAAGCTTTTACTATACCAAGCAACTCAAAAGTCATGCTTATTAGCAAATGGGAGACTGTTCAACATAGCTTTTGCAATGCTCAAAATAGAAAAAGCCCAAGATGGGTTTTTTCATATAATGCATTGCTTTTTCTAAGCTAAGCATAAAGAAAGCTAAGCACAATAAAGCTTTCAGGATGCTCAAAATGGGAAAAGTTATGCTCATCATAGCTTTTGCGATGCTTAGCATTACAACAAAGACTATGTCAAGCATAGTCGAGCATATATTCAATGTGTCAATTTTGCGATGCTCAACATAGGAAAAGCTATGTTGAGTATAGGAAAATTTATGCTCAACATAAGCCTTCCTATATTTAGTATAGAATGTGTCAAAAAATGAATCTCCAAATATATCTCAATAAGAAAATCGACTCACCTCTACCCAACTTTCCCCTGATAGTAGTTCATGCAACTATGTTGAGCATAGAAGACTCGTAGAAGGCTGATGAGAGCACAATAACATACATGAAAGTATAGAGGGCAAAGAAAACTGGTAGGCTATCTCTAAGAGGTGGGCTTTATATACATTTTTCTATTCGTCCCATGAGCATGTGCCCCAACTCTAACACCCCATTGCAAGGTGTCCAAACTAATAATAAAGAGAGCTTGGTTTCTAAAGAGAACCCATTCACGTTGTAATACAACTAAAAGGCAATTACCTCTTAAATACGCATATTGTTATTTAAAGAGATGCAATTCTTATGAGTGATGACCACGCTTTGTAGTTTTGAATGATAAGTAGTCTTCAAAGCCCATAGCCAAGTAAAACTTTAGCGTTTATGCAACATGTCATTATAGTGAATGTTGATTCTGGATTGAAGTCCACGTGGTTGATTAAAAAATTATTAAGAATGTGGAATTGAAATGCTTCAATCATGACCCAACATATCTCATCAATCTCACCATATGATGGGGAAATCCAAGGTGGAACAAGTAAAAAAAATGTCTTTTCAAGTACACAAGAGTGTCAATAAAAATATGGCTAGTTGAGGCCAAGGTGGATGTCTACATATGTCTATGACTCAAGCTAGCACTCATCATAAATGACATTTGTGCAAATGCTAATACAAAGACATACAAGAAAACATCTATTAATGAACATTTTACTTGATATGAGACAATGCGAAATACTCATTGTCACATTAGATTATCTCATTTTAGAAAATGTGTACTATTGAATGTTTTACTTGATAGAAGTTGAGGACCAAGTACTATTTAGTATAGGAGGGTGCACAAAGATCTAAAAGAATATAGAAAGCAATGATAAACTTCCTCTCACATGGGGATGCTCTTATTAGTAAACTCAAAATACTCTTCAATTCTAAGGGCACATTGCATAGGGAGGCCATCATTAGCTACCCAATTGACACACCACCAAGTAAAATTAGCAATCAATATGATAAGACTATGTAAATGTATTATGGACACAACTCATTATAGATATGGATGGGTGGTCACTTGTACTAATACATTTGTTTCTTGCATTTTCATATAGCTTAGATTCTATGAATGCACAAAAGAAGGAGATAATGATGGTTATAATGGTGATCACCCATGAGTATACATTCTAATCATGGGGGGGTTTGAACCTCTTTGACTACAAACTCAAAGGTGGTGGTAGCTACAGCTCTCAAGCTTCAAAGAGTCTTTTTGGCACCAGATAGCTTGATGGTAAATCACACCCTTACTACACATTCAAATCACCTGTCCTATTTTAATCCTAAGAAAATTGTAAAACTCTTCTCTATTTTCACACCCTTATTTCACAACTTTTTGTGCACATGTGTCCTGTCAAAGTTCCACAGGGAAGATTTAGTTTTAATCCCTAGAACAATCATTCCTTCCCTCTTCACAAACGAAGGAGGTTCTCTCAGAGATATTATTGCATCAAACACATCAAAAACAAATGAAAAGAGTCTCAAGATGATTGATAACAAGCTTTACTCATTATTGAATGCCAATACCAAGTGCTCAAAGAAACTAGCTTAATCTAAAGCTTTTCAAGCACTCACTTAGAGAGGGGATCATGGTAGCTCCCATATATATACACAAAGATGATGGTGTAGACTTCCTACCAAAAGCCATTACTTTCCATAAGTTACTCCTTGGTTATATGAATTGTACTCCTTGATTGAAGGCATGATTTGAGCCACCTGTTGACTTTTCATTGACTTTGACACATGGCAATTCTAGGATTACTTTGTAAGGATGGCCTTTTGAACCTTAGAATAATTTTCCATTTTTGTATAAGGCCCTAAATTTAATGGACCAAGGTCAATGGTGAAGTTGTAGAGACCAAGGTCTTACAAGAAGTTGGTATTTGCACAAGTTTTCACATGTCCTTCATTAAATTCATCAGCATGCAAAGTCTAGTTAGATCTTTATGCATAGTCAAGTAGTGCATAGTTAGCAAGTAGTGAATTTTTAAGTGACCTGCCTCTTTGAATTTGGCACTCAATATCTTCATGATATTTGGTAGGCTAGATTGGCGTATATGTTTACCATTTAAACTGCCATTGAAATTGGCTTAAATGATAGCCTTTAAAACATGGAGCAACGTATTTTGCACCACCATGGTAGTGGTGGTGTAGTGCCCATCTAATGGAGATGGGCAATGATAGCACTCCTTTTTCAAAACAATGCTATCATTGCTCACCCTTAGATCTGTGGGACACCACCACTGTTGTGGCAGTGGTGGTGTGGAATACACTCTCCCTTAAAACGTCGATTTAATTGTAATGACAACCAATAGATCCCCCATTTGAACAAGCTTAAAATAAGAGTCATTAAAATTCTCATTTGAACCAACTTAAATTTCAACCATAAAAAGTTGTCATGTATACCAACTTGAATGATGATCATTATAACCTTCTTTTAAATTAGCTTTAGGAAATTAAATTTGTCATTTGATCCAACTTGACTGACAACGATAAAAATTGTCATTTGAAGCAACTTAGACGGCAACTATATAAATCCAAAATAGAAATAGAGACCACATATCTAACTAAATACATGACAAAATAAATAATAATGTCGGAGGTGTCAAATGAGTGAAAGCCTTCAATAATGTATGTATTGGTCCGAATCATACGTCAATCACAACTACTTTTAAAATCATAAAATTATTCTAAGAAGAGAAACATAGGCAACTTCACCATCATAAGCATATGGGACCAATCTATTTGTATGCCTAGCTTCAAAAGTTATTGCACGAACTTTTTATGCACACTGAAAAGATATATTGTGGACATTAAATAGTGTAGAAAATATTTTCATGACCATTGAAAGTGCTTTTAATGTTTAAATAAGTTGTTTGTGGAATTATCACGAGACCCATAAAAAAATCTAAAGCTTGAGTATGCTTTCGTAAGATAGTCGTTGACTAATGGGATGGTTTTAAATTGCTAGTTTTGAGAGAAAAACAAAAAAAAATTGCTAGTATCAAATCAAGTTTGATTGATAAAAGGCAACAAGTAACTTGAACATCAAACAATAAATTTATTCCTAGAAAAACCAGCATTCCAATAGTCAAGTCATGGCTTGTAGGCAAGCTTAGTATTTTCCAACATGAAAAGACTACTTAATGTTAAACAAGACGACGCTACTATTTATTTCTTACATGAAGCACTTGCACAAGGAATGCATGTAGTTATGCCTAGACCATGGTATTTAGAAATGAGAATTCTCAGTCGGATGTGCTTGGAGGAGTTCCTAACTTTCCTTTTCAAAGTAACTAGAATTTGCAAAATATCAACAAGCATGTACCTTTCTTATATGTTTATATGGAAGTTGCTTAGTGGCACTATGTATGTGGCCAAAAAAGATAAGACAACACATTTGATGGTGTAAATTTGATTGAACTTTTACTTGCAAAAGTGATTTCAAGCAAGTTTCACTCACCTATGCAGATTGGGACATTAAATGCCAAGAGCTATTTAAAAATTGAAAAATATGCTTGATATGCCTTTTGCATCACTTGTGAACTTCTTCAAAGGCTACTTACTGAATCCCTCATATTGGACATGGACATAAATATCTTCCCCCCTTAAACAAGTTTTGTCCTCAGAACGAACAACTAGGGAAGATCCACACTTGTATGTTTTTAACTCTTCCCCATGAATCATTATCCTCAATCTGATCATCCAATCTAATCAAGCACTCAGAGATAGAACAATTTCTCTGAAGGGAATGGATTTTCTAGTCGTGAAACTATCGCGACAACCACGATCCTCTTGCGACTCGGAAGAAGTTCAGATGCGATTGCTGGACACTGCCAGCTGAATCACTCCTACAGTCCTCCAGAATGTAGTCAGACACTGCTGTTCTACGTTTATAAAATTAATGCAGCATTCAACATAGTTTCAACCAAGGTGCGAAATTCAAATGAACTAGGAAAAACTCAGACACACGACTAACAACAGACGCATTCGCATTCGAGATCAGACACAACAAGAAAAATCATCTATATTGATCTTTCTCTAATTTCTTCAAGCACTACATGCAAATCCACGCAGTGTGTTGGCGTGGGAAAAACACGGTTCTTTCACGAATGTATATCTCGCTTACTAGTGGACTTTGGATCTCTATGGATCCTGATCACAGAACTCATCTCACGTAGACGGACTTCTTGTCTGTATTTCATCTTGATTGCTTACTAGCATCAGACTACTACATTACACTGTATGTGTATATTATCATATATGTTGATCTGTATGTCAAGTATCATCCAGGGAGTATAGTCGCTCTATGTAAATCTAAAATTAGAGTGATTAAGCATTTACAACTAATCAGGGAATTACAAGAGTGGCAGATTAGCCACGACCTAAAGTGTATCTACTGACGTCATGCCATCATATCAGATATCTGTACTTCTAGGTACTTGCGTGATCTTTGCTAGTACTCTTTGGAGTGTGAGGGCAAAACGGGTTTCGCGACATTTTTTGTGTCGCGTCATTGGTTTCGTTTCCATTGTTGGTTCCGTTTCCATCGTTGGTTTCACTTTGCTCATCTGCCTTTCTCTCTAACTGGACCGCAAAAGATTCTCGTGCCAAACCACAAAAGATTCTCGTCCGTGAACCTTTTGTGTTCGCGAATTGGTCGTGATCATCTCCTTTGACTTGCATGTTTGCGAAACTTTTCGTGTTTCGTGTCTCCTGACTTTCGTGTTCGTGAACATCCTCGTCAGGTCGAGAACTGAAAGCTAGCAAGGCTTTGTAAACAAAAATGTTTTGTTTCTGTAGCTCCATCTCAAAGCATGATAGCTTTATGATCCCAAGACTGCTCCTTTTTCTCTCAAAGAGTCCTTTGTCTAGGGCTTTAGTGAAGATGTCAACAACCATGTCTTTCTTCCGATGAAGGTGGCCTGCAGCATCTTCTTTCCAATTAGATCCCTGATCAAGTGGTACTTGATCGCAATGTGCTTCGTTCTGGAATGAAACACGGGATTTTTCATCAGGTGTATTGTAGAAGTGTTGTCCATCTGCAAGACCAAAGGCTCATTTCTTGTTTCGTCCGATTCATCCAAGAACTGCCTTAGCCAGATTATCTCGTTGGCCATCTTTGCTACTTCAACGTACTCTGCTTCGCAGGATGACTGGGCTACTACGGTCTGCTTCTTGCTGACTTGGAGAACTGGTGCTCCCGATGCGATGGTGCATCCTCCTTAGACGCTTTTACAATCGTCCTTGAGAGACATTCGAGAAAATATGGGCTCAAAATGGGCCCTTTAAGAAATTTCACTTTAGAGAGAGGTTACGTAGAGAGAGAATGCAAACTGGTAACTTCTGGTCATCGGTTTTCGAGTTTCCAGCCTTGATCGACGTTTAACTAGTATGGTTAACTTCAGACAATAGTTAGTTTAGCATGAGATGTAATAACTTCTCTTCATGCTCGTTCCAAAATTCGGGACTAGAGCTTTAAGACGAAAATCTTGGTGTGCTCAATGCAAAAACTAAAGCAGGAGAGGCAAAACTTTTGAAATCACTGTATGCTTATAGTGAAATATGAGGCGGGACGATTTTTCAATGCGACATAAACATTACAAAAGTAAGGAATGCTAGATCTATTCACATTGATTCACTGTAGGTAGATTCATTTACATGATTGTAGCTTTAACAATGGCAAGTTCCATTTGCATGTTGCTCTTCTGATGGAATGCACTCCAATTATTAAGAAAAATGCGAAAGTTGTAGAGAATGTTGCAGCAATAGTTAGAGAATTGAGAATGAATAATCATATGAATATAGATTTGTGGGTGGATGGATCAATTTATCCTAATGATCCAACTACCAATTTGTTTCTAGATTTTAAGTCCGTAACTCATCTTCTCAGATATGTATGTGAAGGAAATAGCGGATTACTTGGATATTATCAAAGGTTGCGTGATATTGGAATGCATAGCATATCTTGTCTGAATCAACAATTACAGTTTGCTAATCAACAATTGCAACGTGCAAATCAACAATTGCTTCATTATGTGCAACACACTAGTGCTGAAAACAATGCACTCAAGAATGCTATGTCAGAGTTGAATGCAACTGTCACTACTCTTCGAGGATCAAACCAAGAAATGTTGGAATCCATGGAAAAGGTGCGATCCGAGAGTTTAAAATCTGTTGTTGATCTAAAAGCTATCAATAAGAGAATGATGAAGAGAAAAAGAAAGAGAGTACCGATGAAGAATATTGATGACCTATCTACACATAGCGGCAATCAGAAAAAAAGAATCTGAGCATTCAAGTATGCTGTCATCTAAACTATTTATTTGATTTGTATATGTCATTTAAGTTTAATTTGCACTTTATAATGGATTATTTATTTATTAAACATAATTTGAGTTTCATATGTTGGTTGTAGATCATGTTTGGTGGCAAAGAACTATTTAACAGATCGTTCATGCATTGGATCATCTTCAAGTCATGTTTTACCAAGAAAGTCAGCAAAGGAAATGATAAAAAATGCTCGATTTGAAAAAATGAAAAATGAAATTGTAGAGACTGTTTTGATTAAGGTTCAATCATACTTGGATGCGAATGTGATACAAGGTGCATGTGATGTATGTGAAATTAGCATAAATGTTTATTCTACTTTTTTTAGAATAGTTAAAGAAGCTTTTTCCCAAGTGATGGTGAAAAAAATTAATCTTCCGCGTCCATATCGGGGTCAGATTAGCTAGAAATTTTTATAATGACGGAATGTTCAAAGTTGTTGGCCAACCACTTCATATAACTGAATTATACAAATTAGAATATGGTGAGCTCAATTACAACGATTGCAATAATATTTTCCTTGATATTGAAAATGTTCTAAAATACATTATTCGATTCTATAAACTGGACGAACATCAAGTAAATGAAAAGATCATTATTGTAATAAAATTGGATGAATCTGAAATCATCAAGGGTCAGAAGTTGGAACGTGTGAGTGCCACTTTGATGAACAAAATTTCAGATACAGATGATCAAACGTTTAGTGTTTAATCGGAAAATCACATATGGTGGTTGGCGGCATTCCAGGTATACATTTCAATTTTCATTTAGAATATCTTATTAACAATTCATACCTTGCCAGTTTTTATTGACATGTCATGCATTACTTGTTTCTCTGCAAGTCTTGAAAGAGGACCATAAAATACTATCATGGATATTTTCAAGAACAAATTATGGCGAGATTATAAAGAGACATTTGGAGGGTGAGAAATTTTCAGTTGAAAACCATGGAAGTTTTCAAATTCAATGGCACCTTGTAGGGGATTTGAAAACATTAAAATGTATGTATAATGTCTCTCATGGGGCAACATCAAAGCATCCATGTCTTTATTGCATGAAGGATTGCTACAATATGAATTTGGGACGATCAACCAACACTGGCCCAGCACGAGAAGCTGAAGATCCAAATATGAAAAGTGTTCTGCCAATTCCATTAAAATATGTTCACATATGCACATTGCATGCTGAGGTTCGTATTATTGAAAAACTAATTTACCTGCATATTCTACTAGCATGGAATCATAAACCAAAGTCAGTGGCTAAAGCAGCAATTAGGAGGTTGGAAATAGTTATGTCAAATGCAGGACTACATAAAGGGAATGTCACGATTGAAAAAAGTGACAGGCTCTCAGGGAAAAAAGAAAACGTTCCTAATAAGCCATCAATTGGGGGTGCTAAAGCAAGAAGATTCTTATCCAATCACACATGCAAAGAATCAAGTGTCAGATATGAAATTTGGAGAGAAATTGTTCAAGCCACACGAACATTGGAAGGAAGTAATTGAGTGGAAAAGGAACAAGTGTGGACCAACTTAGACAAACTCATAGGTGTTATCAGGAAAGAAAACCTACCATCAGAAGATATGAGGACTTTGCAAAATCATTGCACCACATTTGTAAAATATGTACATGATGTTGGAGAAAAGACAACGTTACTCATTACATGGTGCTAATCTATATCATTATCTGGTACTTTTTTCATTCAGGTTTATATTTTTTTCTACTGATGTAACTAATCAAAACTATTGTTTGCAGCACATCCTTCTTCATCATGCAACTTATTTTGCAAAGGAATATGGGAGCTTAAGTATCTGGTCATCACAAGGCATGGAAAAATCTCATTGGCAAGCAGGGGGAGCATTTCATAGAGCAACAAATCATGGAGGACACAATTCAAGAAATAAATATTTAGTTCAACTTTTTCAGTGGTTTTACAGAAGAGCACAATTTAGATATCAAGCTAAAAACTCGTCAACTATTATGATATTTCAAAAGGCATTCAAATTCATTGCAAAAGAGAGATTCTTGTAATATATCAAAAATCTATTACAGAAAATTATTTAACTATCATCATCATCCTCTTCAAGATTCAAACGGATGGTATTGTCATGAAGGAATAATCTCCTTTCATATGGATCCAAAAATTCTAAATTTTTCTCCTTGCTCATATCAATGTAACCCGAATGAAGGGCCATTGCAGATGATCTTTTTGTAGTCTCATTGGGAGTATAACCCAATATCTTAATAGCCAAATCTCTCTTCACAAAAATTATTTTATATGTTCCTCTTGCGTACTTATGGCCTCCTAAACAAACTGATAATGATTTGATGGCCATAATGACAGTGGTTGCATATGGATTATAAGATGAATGATATATACAAATCTTATTATTTTGAAAGTTTTTCAAATAATGAGATAGAGAAACATCTTTTCTCCCGGTTGATACATCTCGGACGCCTCCATGTCTCATACCAAAGGCATCTATTTCAATAGCATCCTGTAAACGAGAAAAGAAAATTAATTTAGAATGATACATAACACTGCAAACTCAATAAGAAAACTGAACAATATCAATACCAATATAATATCTACTTACCAAATCATAATCATCGTAATCAACGACGTTTGCTCTACTGATGTCATGTCCTCCAATGGCCTATACATTTCCGGAGGAGATATATCTAGCCCTAGGGGGATATCGTTTTTGAGATTCCAAAAATTCCTCCTTTGTAGGCAAAGTCTTTTCATAGGCTTTATATTTTTCAATCATGGCCTCCAAGGCCTCATTGCCAGTTTTCCAATTGCCATCTTTATCATAATCTATCTCACTTTCAAGGTCATCATATGAGTAATCAACAATGTCAAAAAATTATGATAAATTTTGAGCAAAAATTGAGAGGATTTCATCCTCTCTCAAATTCGATACATCTTCTATATCATTAAATGAAATATAACATTCATTATTTATAAAATATAAAGGAACATCGAGTAGAGTTAATTGATTAATAGGAGATGCAGATGGAAGAGAATCAGAGAGGATTATTGAACGAGGGAGAGTTTTTTTATAATTAGAAGCCATAGAAGCTTCATCTTCAACCCCTATATTGGTATCCGCATCAGTTACATCAACTGGAGCAGGTGCAGATGCTTCGATCAATGGAACAGTTGAAGATTCAACAGACTCATCATTTGAAATTTCAGCAGATATGTAGAGCACAAAAGCCATTCCTTTGATTAGAAGACGACATATTCTTTTGTGGATATCACAATATATATTTCTTTTGAAATGGCCATGCAGGTTAGAGTACTTTCTATTGTGTTTATGCTTAGAGAATGGTTGGGAATGTACAAGGTCCTGAAAATGAACGAAACAAAAAGTATCTATATCCAAAACAGGAGTACTAATAATCTGAGAAAATTATCAAGATAAGAAATTAAATTATAACGATTCTCATAAACTAGCTTATCGTTATCAAAGGGAGCAAAAAAAAAATACTAGCAAAATACTCTAATTTGTCAGATGGAATGAAAAAAATCCATAAGTTTGTCATCTGAGGCCATGGAGGAACTAGCCATATTGAGTCCGATATCTGTTCAACGCGTCAGATAAATATCGGGGGGTAAAACAAAGTGCATGCGCTAATCCGATATGGTAAGGCCGAGAATGAAATTTTCCAAAAAGCACTGGTCGGAAGTGGCTGATATCGATTCAGCGTGCCTGAATGAATACGAGCATGCACAGCAAGGGATGGCGCGCGTCGATTCGATATCGGAAGAATGAAGAAAAACAAGAAGGCTAGAGAGTTCAAAATAAAAGATTAGAGAATCGAAATATGGAAAGTGGTGCACATATATATAGCCAATTCCTGTTGATCACAACCATACATTTGTCAAATAACGAATTGTGATTTACAGCCTATATTTATTGTGAAAAATTGTCAACTAGTAGTATTTTCCTAACTTGAGATTTTGTAGGCCTATGGCCAAATAAAAGTTAGAGATAGGTTCATACATGTATGTAGAGGCCCAAAGTATGTGTACACTACTTTTGAGGTCACATTAATTAGAGGAGGTCGAGTGTGGAGCTCTTCTATTGGCTCATAATTTGGTGCATTCCTATTTGACCAAATTTCTAGGTATATGGGTGAATCCTATTGGACCCCAATTTTAGCCTATCATAAGACAAGTGGCCAAGAGGCACTATGGCTGCTATAAATAGCCATCTCCACGAGTATGTACACATCTCATTTTCATTCTATTGAATGAATGTTATGCTCTTTGAAGATCCATCTTCTTCTCTCTCACTTTTTTGTTCATATCTTGCATTCTAGCCACTAGAATTGTGATTTCTTTGTTGCTATGGCTTCACACGTGTGAAATGCAGGTTGTAGGCTCTGAAGTACGGACAGGGACAGCAAGTTTCTGTTTGTGGAAGCTTATGATCAGATTTTGATGTTTAGTTGATGTTTAGTATGCTTAACATCACAATTTCTATCATTTTTTCAATCTAGATGTGCATAACTTCCATGGCCAAGATCTTTATGAAACTTTAGCATCTTTTGGATCTGAGTTTTTCACATGGTATCAGAGCATTAGGCGGCCAAATGTGCAGGTTTTGCCAGATTTAGAAGAGATTTGTGGGCGAGTTTGCTTTTGTAGCATTCCAATCAAGTTTCTAGCTAAAAATCTTGTTGATTTATGTGTAGAAATTGGATCTTTGTGATCAAAACATCATTTGTATGCATTTCAATTGAAGTAGGGCGAATTCCCTCTATACTTATCAGAATAAGGAGACAAAAATTGTTTTGGAAAGAGGGAGATGCAAGATCCAACAAGATCCTATTAGTTTTCCATTCTAGCATATAGTTTTTTGATTCAATTTCTTGCTTCTTCATGTCAAAAACTTCAAAATTGATGTAACCCTCTGATTTTCAGTTTGCTGAATGATTCAAGAGTGTATTTCAATCTTAGGAGTGAGGGAAAAGCAAGTATATTGAGGTTTGGTCTTGGTTTGATCAAGAAATCATAAAACTAGTGGCTAAAATTGAGAAAAAAGTGAGGAAAAGAGAGAAAAAGTAAGGTTTTAGGTTCCAAATCTTTGTGATTTCTTCTTGTGTTTCATTTGTTGATTCAAGAGAGTGCTTAGTGCATTGGAACAGGTCAAAGATCAGAGATCAATCATTGCAACATGGCTACAAATGGAGGCTACATGTTGGAAAGCAATGATAGGCTTACCTCCCTCAACTATTCTACTTGGAAAGTAAGGATGGAGTCTTTGCTTGAGATGAATGAGTTGATGGATATTGTTGTAGGTGTGGAGGAGAGACCTTTGGCACCTCAAGAACAATTGAGGTATGACAAGAGGGCAAAGAAAGCGCTTCACATGATCAAGATGAATGTGACAAATGAGCTTATCAAAGAGGTTGGTAAGTGCACATCATCTAGTGAAGCTTGGGAAGCCTTGAAGAAGGTTTATGAATCCAAGTCTACTTCTAGAGTGTTGACTTTAAGAAGGCAAATCTTTTCTTGTATGCAAAAGAAGAGTGAGAATGGACATGCTTTTGTTTTGAGAGTTAAAGCATTGAATGATGAGTTAGCATGCATTAATGATGGCATAAATAATGAGGAGCTTGTTCAAGTGATTCTCAATGGCTTGTTGGATGATCATGCTAATCTTGTTCAAAGTTATGCTATCCAAAAATGTTTACCAAGTGTTGGAGACTTGCAAGAGGTCTTGTTGGCTGAAGAATTCAGGTTGCAAACAAGAGTGGGAGCATCTTCTACATCTCAAGGAGGAGAAGAGGAGGCAATGTTCTCTAAAGGCAAGTTCAAGGGCAAAGGTAAAAGCAATTGGTCTAAAGGGCAAGACCAAGGTGAGCACTCTACTTTTGGCAAAAAGAAGGATAGATCTAAGCTAAAATGTTTCTATTGTGGAGTCAAAGGGCATTTTGCTAGTGATTGTTTTAAGAAAAAGAGGGATCAAGGGGAAAAGCAAACCAATCTAACTATTGATGAGGGTGGGGATGAGCTTCTTTCAAATGATGCTTTTGTTATGTCATCTTGCTTGTTGGCTAATCATGGAGACATTGATCCTTGGTGGATTGATAGTGGAGCCACTTCTCATATGACATATCATAAAGAGTATTTTTCATCTTTAATGGCATTTGATGGTGATAGGAAGGTAATCTATACCGCAAATGATGGTGAGTGTGCAATCAAGGGGATTGGCACAATTCCTATTTCACTTTCTACAAATAGGAATATAGAATTGAAAGATGTTTTGCTCATTCCATCCATTACCAAGAACTTACTTAGTGTAAGCCAAATGCTTGACAAAGGATTCAAAGTTGAGTTTGATGGTGATGCTTGCTTGATCAAAAAGGGGTGTAGTATCATTGCAAAAGGGAAAAGGCAAGGGAAATTGTTCAAGCTTGATGCATGTGTTGTTGCTAACCAAGTTGGATGCATGGCAAATGAACAAATGTCAATTCAAGAGGTATGGCATAAAAGGATGGGACATCTCAACTACAAGGCCTTGGAGGAAATAGCCAAAAAGGAGGTAGTAAGGGGACTTCCCAAGTCTCTTACTTGCTTGAATCATGTTTGTGAAGAATGTGCTTTGTCTAAATCACATAGATTGCCATATACTAGATCTATATCTAGATCTAAGATGCCTTTTTCTCTCTTGCATTCGGATATTCATGGTGTTACTACAATTAGCAATGGAGGTGCTAAGATGTATGTAACTTTCATTGATGATTTTAGTAGATTTTGTTGGGTTTATCTACTAAAGAGCAAGGATGAGGTGTTTGATGTGTTTGTCAAGTTCAAAGTTGCTATTGAGACTCAATTTACAACCAAAATCAAATGCTTGAGGAGCGACAATGGTGGTGAATACATTTCTAACAAATTCAAAGCCTTTTGTGATGAGCATGGGATCAAGAGGGAGTACACATGTCCAAGAACACCACAACAAAATGGAGTGGCCGAGAGGAAGAATAGAACCTTGTGTGAGAGTGCAAAGGCAATGAGATTGAATGCTAATCTTCCTAAACCTTTTTGGAGTGATGCTTTGTTGTGTGCAAATTTCCTTTGCAATAGATGGCCAAGTGTTGTATTGGAAGGAAAAACCCCTTTTGAAGCTTTGTTTGGTACGAAGCCTAATGTCAAGTTTCTAAGAACTTTTGGATGCATTTGCTACTTCAACATTACTCTTGATGATAGAACTAAGGAGGATCCATCTTCAAGAAAGGGCATTTTTGTTGGTTATAGTGAAGTAAGCAAAGCATATAGGATTTATGTTCCTTCAATCAAGAAAGTGTTCACAAGTAGGGATGTCATTTTTGATGAAAGTAACATTCCAAAAGTTGTTTCAAGTGATGATGGTGTTGTTGCAACTAATGTGCTTGATGACAATGGAGTTGATGACACATTGGATGTGGATGTTGAAGAAGCCTCTTCAAGTCAAATTCCAAGGAGAACTCCAAGGCATAAAGTGAAACCCTCAAGGCTCACTTATGATGGCAAAGGTAAGCAAGTGGTGGATGGATCCAACTATGCTTTCCTAACTTCTTTTGATGTACCTTCATGTGTAGATGAAGCAAGGCAAAAAGAGGAATGGATCCAAGCAATGGATCTTGAGTTTGAAGCACTTATGAAGAACAACACATGGAGATTGGTGGAGCTTCCAAAGGGCAAAAGTGCAATTGGATGCAAATGGATCTTCAAGGTAAAGACAAATCAAGATGGATCTATCAACAAGTTCAAGGCAAGGTTGGTGGCTAAAGGTTATGCTCAAGAGCATGGCATTGACTATGAGGAAACCTTTGCACCCGTGGCAAAGATGGTGAGCATAAGAGTAATCATTTCCCTTACAACTCTTTATGGATGGGATCTTTGGCAATTAGACATTTCTAATGCTTTCTTGAATGGTGATCTTGAAGAGGAAGTCTACATGGAGCAACCCGAGAGCTATGTTTCTCATAGCAAGCCTAATCATGTGTGTTTTCTACAAAAAAGTTTGTATGGTCTTAAGCAAGCACCAAGGAGTTGGTATGCTAGGCTTAACTCTTTTCTACTTTCTCAAAACTTCACTATGAGTGAGTATGATCATTCACTTTACTTTAGAATTAGTGCTAATGATGTTACAATCCTTCTAATTTATGTGGATGACATTATTTTAAGTGGAGGGAACAAGGAAGATATAGAAGATATCAAGAAAGCACTAAAAAAGGAATTTGAAGTGCATGATCTTGGTCTTTTGAGCTATATCTTAGGAATAGAAGTAATTAGAACTTCTCAAATCACTTTTATTTCACAAGAGAAGTATGCTATTTCTATTCTCAATAGATTTCATATGGTAGATGCAAATCCTATTGATACACCTATGGAATCACATGTAAAGCTAACTATAAGAGGTAATGAAAGATCCTTCGAGGACATTACTCTCTATAGGAAGCTAATAGGTTCTCTTATATATCTAACCATCACAAGACCTGATTTATCTTATTGTGTTGGTAGATTAAGCCAATTCATGCAAGATCCTAGCATAGAACATTGGAAACTAGGAAAGAGGATCTTGAGATACATCTCGGGAACAAAAGATTTTGGCATTGTTTATAGAGGCTCATCACCTAACTTATTTGGTTTTTCAGATTCAGATTTTGCAGGAGACCTTATGGATAGAAAATCCATAAATGCACATGCTATTTTCATAGGTGATGGAGCTATCTCATGGATGTCGAAGAAACAAGCAACTATATCACTTTCTTCTAGTGAGGCCGAGTACAAAGCTTTGACATCATGCACAAAGGAGATGGTGTGGATCAAGAGGATGATTATGGAGCTTCATTTGCTGGATTTTTCAGAGAGTCCAATCATCTTTTGTGACAACCTTTCAGCCCAAAGTCTAGCAAGCAATCCGGTTTTCCATGCAAGGAGCAAACATATCGAGGTGGCTTACCATTTTGTGAGAGAACAAGTGTTGGCAAAAGAGATCAAGCTTGAACATGTCCCATCAAAGGAATGTGTGGCTGATATCTTTACCAAAGCATTGGGAAAGGACTTATTTTTCAAGCATAGAACAAGTCTTGGTGTACTTTCTAAATCTATGCTAAAACTAGTTGAAGAGGGAGTGTGAAAAATTGTCAACTAGTAGTATTTTCCTAACTTGAGATTTTGTAGGCCTATGGCCAAATAAAAGTTAGAGATAGGTTCATACATGTATGTAGAGGCCCAAAGTATGTGTACACTACTTTTGAGGTCACATTAATTAGAGGAGGTCGAGTGTGGAGCTCTTCTATTGGCTCATAATTTGGTGCATTCCTATTTGACCAAATTTCTAGGTATATGGGTGAATCCTATTGGACCCCAATTTTAGCTATCATAAGACAAGTGGCCAAGAGGCACTATGGCTGCTATAAATAGCCATCTCCACGAGTATGTACACATCTCATTTTCATTCTATTGAATGAATGTTATGCTCTTTGAAGATCCATCTTCTTCTCTCTCACTTTTTTGTTCATATCTTGCATTCTAGCCACTAGAATTGTGATTTCTTTGTTGCTATGGCTTCACACGTGTGAAATGCAGGTTGTAGGCTCTGAAGTACGGACAGGGACAGCAAGTTTCTGTTTGTGGAAGCTTATGATCAGATTTTGATGTTTAGTTGATGTTTAGTATGCTTAACATCACAATTTCTATCATTTTTTCAATCTAGATGTGCATAACTTCCATGGCCAAGATCTTTATGAAACTTTAGCATCTTTTGGATCTGAGTTTTTCACATTTATCCACCAATCAGAATGAGACTAATTTGTACCTACGTCGAAATACATTAACTAGTCTAGTACTAGATTCAACGAATCATCATTAGCCCTGTGCCGGAATACATTAAATAGACAATCACTAGCCTCCTAGAATAATCATTAAAAAAATTATAAACAATTGATTAATGGATATCATTGAAAAATGTGAACGAGAAGAATTATTACAATCTCTCGCCCTATTTAAGCACCGTAAAGACGAAAATTTTCCTTTTGAGATAATGTTCATTCAGAACATTTTCATAAGTCTTTCATTATGCGTTCCAGTATGCTTTTTCTGCGTATGGGATATCAGATCAACGCGCTTGGCAGACGATGTATTTGCTGCATTTGGACTGCGTGCGTCGAATCGCTATTCCAGGACCAAAATATTATCGAAATTTTTGAAACTATTGGACCCTATATGCATGTTATGCAGAATCTATCAAATCAAGCTCTGATCATTCATATTGCATCCAATATCGAATGAGCGCGCGAGAATACATACTATGGTTGTCAAATGCTTTGTATGTGTGTTGATTAGCTATCGGATGAAAATCTGGCCTTTGGAATTTTCCAAAATTATAATTATTGGATATAAAAAAGGTCTTATATATTTAAAGCTTAACGTTGTCAATTTTAGCATTAGAAGTGTGATTAATTGTAGATGTGACCATACTTTATTTGAAATTAGTTCTGGTTAATTCGCTACTACACAGTAATGGCATAGACCAAGCAGACAGCACGAGGGCATTCAAGTGGAATACCAATTTCAGGTGCAGGTCAAAGAAATCCACAACCACCACCTCGTCCACCACCACCTCCTCCTAGGCCAAGGGGCAAAAGAATAGACCCACCCTGGCTCAAGGATATTCGGAAGCTTCAGAAGACAAATAATCTTCTGATTCCGAAATCTCACATACAGAGGTCCATCAGGCAGGTGACAAGAAGTCTATCTGCATATGTGAGATGGACGGTAACGGCAATTGAGGTGCTGCACACAACATATGAGAATTTCCAGGTGAAATATTTTTTTGATACTATTGTTGCAGTTGTCCATGCCAAGAGGGTGACCATCATGCCCAAGGATTTCAACATTGTGTTCAAGCTTTGAGACACATATGACAAGTTTGCTGAATACTTTAGGAGGGTGTTGGTTGAGATCTGACACGAAGCGTCGGTCGAGATTGGAACAAAAACTGTCGGTCGAGATCCAACGCGAGGTCGTCGGTCAAGATCTGACGTGAAGCGTCGGTCAACATATGAGCAAATGCGTCGGTTGAGATGTAACTGAAGCTGTCGGTCGAGATCTGACGCGAGGTCGTCGGTCAAGATCTGACTCAAAGCGTCGGTCGAGACATGAGCAAATGCATCGGTTGAGATTGTAACGGAAGTTGTCGGTTGAGATCTGACGCGAGATCGTCGGTCGATACGTGAGAAAATGCGTCGATTGAGATTGTAACGGAAGTTGTCGGTCGAGATCTGACGCGAGGGCGTCGGTCGAGATTTGACTCAAAAGCGTCGGTCGAGACGTGAGCAAATGCGTCAGTTGAGATGTAACTCAAGACATGGCAGGATTGTTCTGTAGTGGCTCGGTCGAGAGTTCATGTGTAGCGGTCCGGTCCAGACAAGAGTCGTGGCTCAGCTTGGGAATGAGCGTGAAGCATTGGTTGAGAACTGAGCTTCGCGCTAGTCAGGACGAAAGTGGTGCGCTCTGTAATGGAGGTGTGGAAGTCTTGAGAGCGATGGTTTTGCTGCACAGATCGGAATGGTTTGGGGCGGTTTAATGTCTGTGTAGCTGCAGAATGGTGCCAAATGTTCATAGATTCTCTGAATCTGTGAACACGGTTCTTTGGGTTTCTTTACTTCTTCATTCTTTCTTCGTTCTTCTGTAGTTACGGTTCTTATGGATCTTCTTCTTATTAGAATAGTTACTAAACCAAAGTGTTACTCAGGTTGCAACGTGTATTTTCCAGCCTGTCAGTGGGAGTCACAGATCCAATACTCAGCTACATGCATTAGCTCAAGAAGATCAACGTTCTGAAATAGTGAGCAATCCTACCACTATCTACTAAATCAGAAAGCGATCAAGAACAAGATTAACTACTGAAACAAGGAACAAGAAACAAGTAACTAGATTCCTAACAGCATTTAGCCAGTCTAAGAATCAAGAAACACTCATTTCTTGATGCCTAGATTGTTCAAGAACAATCAAGAACTGGCATGTAAGAAAGTATGCAAGATCTACACCACTATTCCAGCCTATTTAGTTTACTTGAGTGATGATTCCTACCTTATTCCACAAACAAGAAATGAATCCTAATCTACAACTAAGCAATAAACAAGGAAACAAGAAACTAGTTAATCCACAATGCAAGGAAATCAAGCATGCTCATAGAAACTTCACTCAAGAACATTGCCATGAACAGCTTAGCAACTATCAAAAACTCGTGGATGATCTTCTTTATTTGTTCAAGATAACTTGACAATACATTCAAAGCTCCCTCACAAGAGAGGGGAGCCCTGAAATAAGCAAGAAGGCTGTCCATGTGGAGCCCAAGTGGCAATTCCACAAATTAGAAATTACATGTGGAATTTGCCCTTCCACTAAAGGTCATCATCAAAAGGTGGCTCACTCTAACTAATTTAAGGGGGGTCTACATTTATTTACAAAGCCTAGGAAATATGACTAGCTCCTACATGGTCGTTCCTTCTTTGGGATACACCATGTAGGCTCACATAGATATTTCACTGTCATCCTAGCCAGTAATTTCTCGGCTCTCATGCTCAGCTCTCAACTTATTCTGCTCTCCTCCTTCTGAAACCTCCTCAGTCATAGGTGAGAGGTATTTTGTGTCTTTGGCTTGGCTCGGCATCTGGGGATTCTCTGGAATCTGCTAACATCTTTCTTCTAGGCATTCTCCTCCTAATTCTCCTCCTAAGTCTCCTTCTTCTCCTTCCACTCCATCTTTAACTTCTCCTGCTAAATCTTCCTCTCCTAACCAATCTTCACCTCCTAAATCTCCTCCTCCTCCTCCTAAACTCGTAAATATTAGTTTCCCTCCTCCTATTGTTGGAAGTGATTTAGATGATTTTGGTAGTGTCAAGGTAGAATCAAATTTGAATGACAATTCTTTATGTGGTTTATCAATGTTACTTCCGTCACCCCCTGCACTTGCCTTTGTAAATAGTTCTCAATATGTACAGTATGACCAATTGTTAAGCACGTATCTTAAAGGTTTAGGTCCTCGATACAGTTTTAGGATGCCGAAGACCAATGTTGGTCTCCCCCTTTCTAGTTTAGATACTGGTGAATTAGATAGTAGGGATAAAATGCTAGGGGACAATGTAGGAGGTGGGGCAATTCAGTACTGGATGGAGTTCTTCCAGACCCCATTGTTTATAGATGTTGCATTGTTTTCTCTTCAATTCATGGCAGCATTTGATTTTCCTGATTTCAAAAGTGTGCACGATGATATGCTCCAATTCTCGTGCTGCCATACATAACAAAGTAAGTGTCTATTTTTCATATTTTATTTTATTGAATTTTTAATATGAATTTTGATTTCACATTTATTCTCAAATTTCTTGTTTTCTGATTTCAATGATCATTGGAGCTTATGTGTGTTGTCCCTGTACGTCAATGATGAGGATGTGTGTAATCCAGTTTGTTTGAAGATGAACTCTATTACACACACACACAAAATTGCCAGGACACATATACAGAAAATACTGAAACTCTTTCCAGTACCAAATGCAAAAGCATACTCGAAGCTGAAAATGGTTGATGTAGAGGTATAAATTTTTCAATATCGGTTCGACGTGCCCTTGTAATTATTGATTGGTTTATTTTCCCAACGTGCGCGCTGATCCGATATTCAATCAAAAAAATTTGATATCGGTTCGACGCGCGCTTGTTTCCATTGTAGATTTTATTCTTACATCCTGCGCGTTGATCCGATATCTCATAATGTTCAAATTTGGATTCTACAGTCCTCCCAGCAGGTTGATTCTGTCAGTTGTGGTTGGTATACTGTATGCAATGCCAAACAATTTTTTAATTGGCTTGCATTACAAGATGGACTTCCAAATCTGGAAGAGGTCATATTCGATTAATTGCTTTTAATTGTATTTTTGTTTTTTTCATATACAAACTCCTATTAACTGATCTTTGATTAATTACATTTACCTGTGTTTATGTTTTTTTTCAGTTTAAATGTCCGAAGGTGTCCCCAATGGAGATAATGCACTTCAGGTAGGAGACCATAAAGCTTGTGATCGAAAATTCATACCCAGTTGTAGTGGTCGAGTGTTCTCCACCCAAGCTACTTCCAACTGGAGAAATGGATTTAGAGATCATAGATAGTTGATTCCTGTTTAAATATTCGTCTCACTTGATGTGGATGAGACACATGTACAGAAAATTTTAATAGAAATATACTTACATTTTTTCTATGGTTGTTCTTACTTGTTAATTTTTCTCTTATCAATTCAGGTTATGATTCATTCATCTTCAATTTTCTGCTATTTTTCGACATGTTTGTTTTTCATCGCCTTGGTCTGCCTTGCCTTTACCGTGGTCTTTTTTGAATAAGTTCAGAATGACGATCTGATTGAACCTTTGCCACAACCAATCCAAACATGCGACATTAGTTCACTTAGATTTGTTGCAGCAAAGCTTTGATCAGATCATCATTTGAACATATCCAAATATGCCAAGACAAGGACAATACAAACCAAGGCAATGAAGACCAAAAATACAACTGATATGTATGAGACTTCAACAAGAGCAAGTGTCGATTGTAGTGATCACTGGAGTTCAAGTGACTGAAGATCTCAACTTGATGAGGAAATTGGAAATGGTGAAAGGATTGTCTATGATGAAAGACCACTTGAAGACGATGTGTGAATCATGTGTGTATGGGAAGCAACATCGAGAGAAATTCAACAAAGGTAGTGTTGCAAGGGCGAAGAACATCTTGGACTTGATCCAGACAGATCTATGCGGGCCTATGAGGACTATGTCCATGGGTGGAGCTTTTAATTTCATGACCTTCATAGATGATATGTCATGTAAGGCATGGATTTACTTCTTAAAGAAGAAATCGGATGCTTTTGCCACTTTCAAGAGCTTAAAAGCATTGGTCGAAAATCAAACAGGTAGAAAGATCAAATTCCTAAGATTTGATAGTGGAGGTGAGTACAAGTCTATTGACTTCAATGATCTTTGTGATCAATGTGGGACCAAAAGACAATTTACGCAAACTCATACTCTTGAACTCAATGGTGTAGTTGAGTGCAAGAATCGTACGATTGTGGAAAGTGCCAGATCTATGCTAGTTGAGATGAAGCTACCAAAAGATTTTTGGTCAGAAGCATGCTATACCGTAGTCTATCTTCAAAATAGAAGTCCTACCATTGCCATAACAAAGATAACACCTGAGGAGGCATTCACGAAGAAGAAGCCAAAGGTGAACCATTTGCGGATCTTTGGATGTAAGGCCTTTGTACGCATTCCTAAGGAAGAAAGACGTAAGCTTGATATAAAAGCTATAAAGTGCATATTCTTATGATATGATGATCGTATAAAGGGCTATAAATGTTTTGATCCACCGGAGACAAAATTCATGTTAGCCGTGATGTTATCTTTGATGAATCTAAGATGTACGAAGATGAGGATGCTAAGAAGATGGATACATCTAGTGGGAAAGATGGTATAGTAAGAATTCCTCTTGATGATGATCCATTTGTTGACTTTCCTAGTGATGAAAATTGGGTACCCCTCATGATACTACTACTCAACCTCAAGAGATAGGTAGGAGAGGTAGAGATAAACCTTTTGGTGCAAAGAGGATTGAGGTTGCAGGTGACAAACGCAAGGAGAAGGATGTATCGTGGGATACATTTTCACCAGGAAGCCGATCATCTGACAGGAAGCTCCCTAGGTGGTTTGAGAGATTGATGGAGATCCACGACATGGATGACTTTCCAGGATCATCTATCCAAGGAGAGCTACGAAGATCAACAAGAGAGAAGACACAACCTGCTAGGTATGAGGCAAATTATGCTCTCTTATCTAACATTATTCAAAGCAAAGAACCTTGAACCACCAGTTAGCAAGAAACCCATTGGTTGTAAATGGGTATACAGGACTAAGTACCATGCAGATTGAAGTATAGCAAAGCACAAAGCAAGATTGGTGATCACAGGTTATGCACAAAGTAAAGGCATCGACTATGAGAAAACCTTTGCACCAATATGTAAGTGGAATACTTTATGTCTACTTGTTGCTTTAGCTTCACATTTTGGTTGGCCTTTACATCAGATGGATTTGAAATCTACTTTTCTAAATGGTGAGTTAGAAGTAGGGGTGCTCATGGATCAACCTGAAGGCTTTATAGTGAAAGGACAGAAAAATAGTATGTCACTTGAAGAAAGCACTTTATGGTCTTAAACAGGCACCACGTGCGTGGTACAGCAAGATTGATGCCTACTTTCGTTCTAAGAGGACGGTGAGAACATACTCTGATCCAAATCTTTACATCTTATGCTTTGATGGTATGGTTGCTTTGGTTGCTCTTTATGTTGATGACCTGATTACTATGGCAAGAGATGATAGAGATGATCAAGAAGGAAACGAACGCGAACTTGAAACATTTCTATTTGTGACCAACTCGAAAAAATTCACAAACGATTCGCGAGATTTGTCTTGCAGTCAACTCGAAAGATTTGTGAAACAGTTTCTTGTAGAAGCTCATGGCTTTCTTGTTGAAGCTCAAAAGATTCACGAACAGAATCTTGTCGCAAAATATTCTGTTTCTTGTTCAAGCCTCAGATGTCACAAAATTGTCACGAATAATTTGAGAAATCTTCTGGACTGTTCTTCAAGCTCACTTGTCGCAAAACTATCTCAAACAATTTGCAAAATATTCTAGATTTCTTTTTCAAGCTCAAGAATTGTCATATGTCGCGAACAATTCGCGAAAGATGAAAATGTCGCGAAGAGACAAGTGTCGCGAAACACGAAGCTGAGACGAAGAGATGAACTGTCGCGAATTATTCGCGAACAGGTTTTATTTGCGCCTGGAAATAGAACGTCTATTTGAATATTAACCGTCGTAAACGGTTAGATATCTACTGTTATAGCATTAAAAGACCAAAAGACCTATAAATAAAAGGCCAAAAGACCTGTCCTATAGCAATATAAATATATGTGCACTACTCGTTGTAACTCACTCAATCAGAGACATAACAACGAGATAAGACAACAAGAGATGTATATTGATGAATCGGATTCAGAGTTATAAAAATTCATTCTTAATCAATAGTTTCTTATTGTCTAAATTGTCTTAAGTTGTCTCTTATTTTTGTATATAATTTTTGCACGTATATTCAATCATAACTAACACTATTCTATTAGTACATAGATCAGATACAATCGCGATTGAAGACACTGATATTAATTTGATTTATTGAAACTTGCATCGTGTTCTCTGTGGAAGAATAATTACTAATTTTCCTACAGTGGTATCAGAGCATACAGAATTAAAGTTGATACAGTGGTAACTTCGCATCCCTCTCAACATTCTTCATACATCCATTAGTAAGCCACTATTTGGAGCTTATTCAGAATTAAAAGATGTTGTCGATCACCAATATTCAAGCTAAGATCATAACAATCTTGGACCCAGAAGGTTCAAACTACTTGATTTGGAAATTAAAGACTTTGCTCTTGTTGAAGGCGAAGGTCTATGGCAATGGGTAGAACCAATTGAGGAGAAGCCAAAAGCTACTCTTGGCAAAGAACTTCAAGAATGGAGTCTAAAAAATGACAAAGCTATAGCAATTATTGCGTCTTCAGTGCATGACAATATAATGCTAGATCTTATATCAATTTCAAACGCAAAGGATTTATGGGAAGAATTGCAAACCAAGAGACTCGATCTCGTAATCTGATCATGTTCTTGGAATACCAATTGACTTACCTATAATGGGATGGCAAAGACCTGAACACATTTGTGCGAAAGATTAAAGATTTATTTATTTCCTTGTAGAATTCTGGTGCAAAAAATACAATTTAGTAAGGAAAAACAACTTAGTTATTTTCTTTGAGCCCTACCCGAGTCATTCCACACAGCTCAAACCTTATTGGCAAAAGATGTGACAATGACATTTCAAAAGGCAATGGACGGAGTTAAGGAGGAAGTAGTAGCTCATGAATGCTATGACGACAATGCTGAGTCAGAAAATGCTCTATTTACTCATAAGAATAAATCTTCTAAGAAGTCTAAGTTTAAGAGAGAGTCATCTAAGAAGAATGAGTCTAAGACTAATGAACAATAGTCTGGGAAACAACAGAAGAATTTTGGTGATAAAAAGATCTGCAACAGAATGCAGAAGATCAGGTCACATAGAAGAAAAGTGCTGGCAAAATCCAAAGATTGTATGCATTCATTGTCATAAACAGGATCATGCAGCAATAGACTGTTATCAGAATCCCAGGATAAAAAAGGAGCAGAATCGAAGCGAACCTTCAGACTCAAACTATGTCGAAGACAAAGCAGAATGCTCTAGAGCAGTAGAGGAGAGGGCAACAAGAATTCAGCAGCTTATGTTAGTATTGATCTATGTTGTTCATCTAATTCAATTCGAGAAGTAGTACTTGATTCGGGAGCCACCTCACATTTTGTTTCCTCAAAACAAATTTTGTTTGAGTACAAGAAGACCAACTATTCGAGATTCATTATACTTGGAGACGGTTCTAAACACGTGGGTGATGGAACTGGTGTATTATGGCTAGACACGAATCAGGGAGACAAGAAACTGGAGGAAGTTCTCTATGTCCCTACTCTTGATAAAGATCTTCTATCTGTTGCAAAGATAGTCGATATAGACATGTCATTAACCTTCACGAAGAACTCTTGTAAATTGTTCAAGGAAGATTCTGATAACCTAGTTGTTAAAGGCAACAGAAAAGGAAATTTATATCACCTGAACATTCGAACTCAAATCGAACAAGTCAATCAAACTCAGGAATCAACAGATGTACTGTGGCACAAGAGACTATGTCACATGAACATGGAAGCCTTGTACCAAGCCAATAAAAGTCAGAAAATTCAAGGAGTCAAAATCAAAAGTAGAGATATTCGAATTACATGTGAATCTTGTCTTAAAGGCAAGATGACTAGAACACCTTTTCGTGGAGGTGAGTACATTTCCAATGAATTCAAAGCTTATTATACTGATCGAACTATTATGCACACGAAGACTGCATCTTACACACCTCAGCACAATGGAATAGTTGAACGAATGAATCGTACACTGATGGAAGCTGCAAGGCGTATGATGGCTCATGCGAAAGCACCAAAACAGTTGTGGGCAGAAGCAATGGCTACATCAAATTATCTTCAAAATCATATTCTGAAATCTCGAATACCGGATAAAACTCCTCATGAGATATGGTGGAAGTCAAAGCCAAATCTTGCACATGTTCGAACATTTGGATGCGTAGTGTATATGCACATACCAGATAAGCTGATAAAGAAACTCGCTGAAAAGACAAAACAAGGTTTTCTGGTAGGATTCGAGTTACATTCGTCATATTATTGTGTTTATGTATCCGAAACTGGCAAGATAAAAGTTGTTCGAGATGTTAAATTTGATGAGATGAAATACATAGCAAATAGTGATCTAGTCGGCTATGAAATTCTCAAAAATTATTATGAGCTACCAATGACAACAGAAGAAAAACAAGTAGAAGATGAAAGAGAGTTGCCATATTCAGAGGGAGGTCAAGATCAAATGTCTGACAGGCTCGAATCGCAAGCTCAAATTCCAACAGAAATGTTCGAATCATAATCAAACTCAAAACTTGCAGAATCGAACTCAAAACCACCTGTGAGAAGATCAGACAGACAACGCAAACCACAAGAAAGGTATGGTCAAAATGTTTTTAATACAACCATCAAATTTTGTGGATTCTCTAATGAATCTCAAACATTCGAGAAAGCTGTAGATGGACCAGATAAAGATCGCTGGATTCAGGTTATGGAGGACAAAATGTCATCCATGTATAAGAACAATGTATGGACACTTACACCTATACCTAATGGCAGAAAACCAGTCAAGTGCAAGTGGATCTACAAGATTAAAACAAGTCCTGATGGAGAAAACATCAGATACAAGGCAAGGTTGGTTGCTAAAGGATTTCCATAGACGTATGGGATCAACTACACTTTATTCGCGAATAGATTTTATTCGAGCCTGGAAACAGAGCGTCTATTTGAACATCAACCATTGTAAACGGTTAGATATCTACTATGACAACATTAAAAGGCCAAAAGACCTATCCTTCAACAATATAAATACATGTGCACTACTCGTTGTCACTCACTCAATCAGCGACACAATAGTGAAATAAGACAACAAGAGATGTATATTGATGAATCAGATTCAGAGTTATAAAAATCCAATAGTTTTTTATTATCTAAATTGTCTTAAGTTGTCTCTTACTTTCACATACAATTTTTGCACGTATATTCAATCAGAACTAACACTGTTCTATTAGTACATAGATCAAATACAATCGCGATTGAAGACACTGATATTATTTTGATTTATTCAAACTTGCATTGTGTTCTTTGTGGAAGAATAATTACTATTTTTCCTATAGGATAAATGTAATGCAGAAACTCCTACTTCCAATGCATGAGTACACCTATGAAAAATTGAACAAAGCAGTAGTGATGGAAATCATGTTCAATATTTAGCAACTAACTTTGAAATCGCTAAATACTAAGTGATTACATAGCCAAACATAAAGTATTGAATTCTCAAACAATTTCTATCAGTTACAAAAGCAATACAGAGATGCATGCATTCTAACATATATTAAACGCAATAAGAAGATTGTATTGATTAAGAAAAACAAAATCAGATGCTAATAAGTGCAAGACAATAGTGGATAGAAACCACGCACTCTAAGTTGTCTCTGAGTAACTGAGAATAAGTTTGATAATAAGCAACTATGCTGATAAGCAATAGCGCAATATCAATCTCTAAAACAACTCTAAGAAGTGAGCTAGAATGCTCAGGAGTGTTCAAGCTCGCAGGCTTGAGAGAGAGAGAACTAACTATTCAAATGCTTCTTTCTGATAATTTGATCATTTGATGATGATAAAATGTATGAATATGAACAGCTATTTATACTAAGAAATTAGGTCGTCAATTGCGATCCCCAGTTGGCTGGTGATCTGTTGGCATCCATCTGGTCCCTTGTCATTGATTGCTGTTATTTTTTTTTTTTTTTGTAGATTGTGTAAAAACACTTGTAGATCTGCAGACTATGAAAAGACACGGGAAGATCCACAGAACTGGATAAGCAATGGATGAAGATTAAAATCGATTAGTCGATTAGTAAGAAGGAGAATAATCCAACCTATGGCGACAGCTCTGAAACTGAAAAAGTGAGGTTGTTCCCTATTATTCTTCAAGGCGATGCCAATGAATGGTTTTTAAACCTTGAATGCCCAGACAATACATCTTGGGAGACCAATACCGCAGCACTCATCAAAAGGTTTAAACCCTCCAAGCTGACTCAGAGTCCTTTCATACAATTGATGCATATCAAGATGCGAAACAAAAAATTGGTACGCACCTACATCGAGCGCTTCAAGCATCTTAAAGTAAAGTGTGATTATGATAACATAACTGAAAAAAATGGCCATTGAATATTTTTTAGTCGATTTACCCAAGGCCATCAGGAGAGAATTGAAACCCGTAGACTCTTACACAACACTAAAGGATGCGATGGATGATGTCATCTGAGAAGAAGATGAAGGGTCTGACGAAGATTACGATTATCGCAAGAAAAAGAGTAAGGGGCTGGCTAAACATGAGACTTCACATATTGAAGAATCCGCCTCAACCAGCATGATTGATATCCTTCAGCATCTAGAAGGTTGGTAATGGGCACACCAAGCACAAATGGAGAAGTTGACCTCAAAGTTCTAAGATAATGCTAAAGGATGTGGCCAAAAAGACCTTCTCTATCCATGAAAATTTATGGTGCCATGTGTGTGCTCAACGCCATGCTGGCAATGAGTGCCCACATGCAAGAACGTACTATCAACATGCACCAATACCACTGTACCATCCGTACAGACCACTTGGACCTACGAATTACGCACCAAATTACAATCCAAATGCATCCGCGTAGAGGCCAGGAAAATACCAACCAAAGCCAATAGACCCAGTTTTTCATCAACCTCGATCCTCTGGTTCTATGAACCATCCTACACCACTTTTACATTCTCAACCAAAGTCTTCTTATCCAAGGCCAATCGCTCCCCATCCAACACAACAGCCTTTTGCAGAGAGTCAACATATTGCTACATCGTCTATCACACTAGTTAATTTCGACTACATAGACCCAGCGATGTATTGAAGGAAGATAATAATGTGCCAGCTCATCAAGTTGATCCATTTGCACCTTTCCAAAATTAGTAGTACTAGATGTGTCTAGGCTCGTTTAGTCTTACTGATTCTTTTGTCATCCACGGATACATAGTTGCTTCTGATCCAAATAGAGTTACATCCTATCTAACAACCGCGTAAGGTCTATCTCAGACATCATTCATAGATAATACCGAGAATGTTCACCTCTCTGTGTCTTCATTACGTCTCTATGACCAAATAATTGATATCATATCCTGGAGCCAAGTTTTGAGCTATCGCTTGATGAATCATTAGTTTTGTGTCTAGATGACAACCCGTATTTTTTAATCTGAGTGAAAGTAATCTAAGACATAATTGTCTTATTGCATGCTACGTAAATGTTACATGTTCTGACTTTGTTTTTTCTTTTGTGACATTGTGGCCATGGCCTTGTGCCAAGTTCAATACTCCATTGCAAGAGTTTGGTGTCATGCAATTCCTTCTATAGAGTTATCTGCTTTAATTTTTCATTTTTTCTCTTATTTCAAGTTTTGTCATGTCAACTATGTCGTTTGTTGCTGCATATTTGTTTGTTCTATTGTCGTATGGTTTGGTGTATTTTCTCTTACAACAAAACTGTAGGTGATATCAATTCTATTTCGGTCCAACCTCTACAATTGCAGTTTCACAAGAATTGTCATTTGTATCCACTTCAACAACTTACACAAATGACTACAACAACACTCAACCAAGAAAAGAAGTAGTCCATGCACTTCATCGACAATGTTCTATTTCGAAACAAATGGAACACATTATAGGACTACATTTGTGATCCAGCAAAAGATCCATCATCCCAACAAGATGAAATATTCGCGACAACACCACCACCGCCATCATCAATAAGCAGTTGATTTTACGTAAGTGATACAATATCCACGCTTTTCCAATTGCCTCACCATTGCCATCGCATAATCAACAAAGTGGCAATTTGTACCAGTGACGGGCTCTCAAGTCACGTCAAAGAAAAAACTATATGCAAACCGATGCAGACGACAAGTGTTCCTATTAATGTGTGATGCTTCATTGGACGAACGTACATTGAGCAGTGGTCATAATCATGTCTCAAGCATATACTACCATTGTTCTACATCATTCATTTGATCATCTGCAAAGGCCACAAGGAGCACGTCATCAACGAGCAAAATCCCATAGGCCTACGCAAACTGAAGCAATCTCACATCAATCAGAGATTGAAGTTATGAGTGCACAACCTCAATGACAAAACTATTTTCAAAGGTGAGCAATGATGATTCCATGGAAAATTGTACACAGAGCACTGGTTATAGTGGACAGATATGAAAAATCACACAAGACTCATTCATTCCTTTTATCTATCCATTCATTCCCTCATGTTCCACCACATTATACATCTTGAAGCTTCATCTAACTTCCCCCATCCTTGTCTCAATTTCTCCTTCCCCCCCCCCTGATGGATCAATCTAAACTTGCTCTCGTTTATCAACTACAATACTTCGTGAAGCAGACAAATCTACGACATTCGCAGCATACAACTGATATAGTTCAGCGCTTGAAGCAACAAAATCAAGGATGTTAGAGCTTCTCAACAATGATTATGAGCCATGACTTAGGTTTCTAGAAAAAAAAAAATCGACAAGTTAACAGCCTGTTGATCATTCAAATGAAAAATAAATAAAAATAAAAAGGCCACACAACTATACATTCTCAACTGCTTGAAGGGCTCTCAGACTCCGTTACGAATTCAAACAGCTACAAGAAATGTCAAATGAAAAATCTCTGCTGACAAAAGTGCCTTCAAAAGGCAGTAATGAGCAAAGAAATTTTGATCCATCCAGCCACTTCTATATATCCACCTTCATCACTTCCGAGATTACAACACCTCCTATTACACCCGCTCCATCTTCCTCTTACTATCGTTCAATAACCCATGTGTGACATTCACATCATGTCTCACAATACTAAGCTCATGTATATCATCTGTTGAATCATTTGCGTAAGCAATTGGAAGCAAGTCATCAACGAGCCAGCTCCAACCTGATTCAATCCAAATCTTCTGGAGATGCTCGTACTTCTTCAAAGCTTCATCTCCTACAAAGCAGCACTTTACAAAATGTTCCACATCTACAAGCTACACCGGCCTTGACTCCTCCAGCACTATAAGGAGCGGGGTTCTTTACATTGCACTTGGCATGGGACCGCCAAGTTCTTAATGGAGGGGTTAATGTAGGCTGATATTCCAAAGAATATTTTAGCCATCCAGCGGAACATCTTTAAAAATACAAGCAAGATAGGATTTAAATGTAGAACTTGCCCATCAAGTTTAGGCTTTTATGTTATCCATACTGGCTTAAGTTATTTAGTTCTAAGTTTAAATTACCATGAGCATTGCACATAGATATGTGATTTCAAGTTATGTAAAAGTCCTATTGGGGGTTTGTCCCATGGCATGTTAGTCCCATAGTGCCTTTTTGTAAGTGACCACCACTCCAAGTATATATAGGAGTGGAAGAGTCCATTTTCAAGAAGAACCTCATTTGCAATACATGCCTATCTTTTCTCTCTGAGTGTTCTCCCTTGTGTGGTTTCATGTATTATGTTACTTCACATTGTATTGTACATTATTTATCTGGCAACAGGCTAAGTTAATTCAGGCCCTCCATTCTTTAGTAGGTTAAGCCTTGGAGAAGGAGGCTGGGTTTAGGATTTTTATCATTGTTGTAGTTAGAAAACAAGAGAGAAAGAGAAAAAGAGTGGATCTTACCCTCAGAATACTCACGACCATGCTCATGACTGTCTTTCTTGCATCCATATCCATGCTAGTTGGAAATAGCCTTAGTGAGGGTTAGTTGGGAGAAGTCATACTCGATCTAGTTGGAGACATAGCTAGTTGGATGCCAAAGATACAACATCTATCAAGTGATTTGCTGGTTGTTAGATTATTAGACTCTGCAGCAAAAATGACATTGAAATAGACATGTTCGCAAAAGCACTAGTGCTCAGAATATAACATAGACTACATAAGACACAACTTTTACATTTTTGCTTTGTTATTTCAGTGCCTTTACTGCATGTGCACAAATTGAGTATTTAATGATGATGTTACAAAGACTTTCAAACAGATTTGATACATCTACTACTTGTGATTTAATATAGTGGCTTTTGTTTCATATGTTTCATGCTTTTAGTTGTGCCCTCATCATGGACAAGATCAAAGCTAATAGTTTGTAAATAGATGATTTGCTTGAATTATTTCAATGAGACTATTGCTATAGAAATTAGACTTATTTATATGAATTTGGGTTCGTTCTCGACATAAGCATGTTATCACATAGCACATGCTACTTTCATTGGATGTGGTTGATTTGATCCTACATTGTTGTGCAATTTACACTTATACACATAAAACTAGGTTATTGTCCATTTTTTGACTTAAGCATGTTATCACATGATGCATGCTACTTTATAATGCTAATTCAATGCATGCACTGTCTTTTCATTTGGATGGTCTTCCTTGTTCACATGACCAAAATTGACAGATATATTGTCATGGTTTCAGTACATTGGGAATAGTTTTGAATAACTTGGTAGAATTGATGCATGACCAAAAATGTGTATGTTTACATCAAGAAGACTTGAGATAAAAAGATGTTTGATTACAAATAAAGTATATAACATTTGTCATAGTACCACTTAGTTGATGCCCTTGATTTCTATTGTTTATATTGTCTTTGAAAGAGAATTTTAGTTCTACTTTACGACAAGATGTGCATCTACTTTCATGACTTCAAATAAATAAATAAAACTAGTACAAAATTTAGTAGGTACGAGCTTGCAATCTGTGCCAATATTTGATTGAACAAAGTGACATATGGGTCCACACGTACATTTTTTTTAATTTGTATCAAATCCACATTTTCAAAAAGGCTTGGCAATATCAGAATAGAAACATCATGTACTTACAAAAATGGGCTTCTAATATATCGAGAAGAATTTATGTAATGCAGTGGTAATGAGATTTTGAGTTCAAAAGGTTACATTTACTCAAAATAGAAAAGTAATTTTGTTATGTTAACAAAAGTCCCACATTAATGCATCATACGATTGTCAAACATTGTCCAAAAATATATATATTTAAAGAGGAACACAATAACATGTCATCATGATCAAGATTGTATGAATACCAAGAAAGCTTTTGCTATATATAGAATACTAGTAATTTTTGGAGGAAAAAAAAAATACTAGTATGTATACTTTGAAATGGTTTGTGCTTCTCCTTTTGATGTTTTGGTTTTTTAATGATAATCATCATTTATGGATTTCTAGACTATTCTAACTCATGTGTGCCATTAGCAAGAAAAAAGATTTGATCATTTTACATTTGCATTATCAATACAATTCTATTCTATGTGTGAAAAATTGCATCATTCAAACTTGAGAAAAAATAGCATAGAGAGGAATATACTAAAATTGTGTTTGTAAAATATGTAATGGTACATATGCATTCAAAATATGGAGAGTGTGATGATTAGATTCTACTGTATAGCATAGTAATGTGTTGTTCATGAAGTTGGATTAATGCTTTTATGATGACTAACTATGTTTTAAGAGAAATATGAGTATAGTTGTTCTATTAGGATTTTTTTTTTAATGTTTGAGATAAATGAAACACAGGTTATGTTTATTGTCCTCTAAGCTTACTTTAAAAAGTCTACAATAGAAAGATTCTATGGAAATGCATTGTTGTGTTTTGGAAAATAGATGGTCTGTCTACTTCCAATTTGTTTGGATGGGTTACATTAGGTTGTAAAAATTGTTTCAAGTGAATTGAGTAGGCTTAGTCAACTATTTTTTGAATTTTTTAAGTAGAAATGTGTCTCTATTTTGATATGTATACGATGAAAAGATTAATGGTAGGAAGACAAGGTCAAAAAGGCTATTGAGAGAACAATGCGATATAACAAACGTGGAAAATATTTGGGGAGTGGGGATCTGCCATGGGAGGAGGGAGAGGTAACTTAGCTTAGGAACTTTATAGTGGAGCTTAACTTATGGTAATAACTTGAGTAATCACGATATGAATACCGTAGTAGAAAATGAAAGAGATGGTACCCATGAGCTTGTGGATGTAAGTGAAAGAGGAGGAGGGAGAGCAGTGGGTGCAAGTGAAAGGTCTTTTGTGGATCTAGTAAATAATAACAAAGAGTGAAAGAGATGGTGTTCATAATTCTGGTCTAACACACCTTTCAAAGTTTGACAAAAGAAGGGAATTACCTTTTTCTTTTTTGCAATATATACATCTAGCTTCGAACAGACCAATCTAAATTCATATAAGGTTATTGTGGCAATGTACTGTTGTCACAAACCGGTCGGTATTTTGGTTAATGCTTTTAAAAACAAATGGATTTATGAGGGATAAACTATGTCTTATCATTAATAAGTTACTCATCTCCGAGGTATTTCCTGGTTTGTCTTACTCACTACCACATGATATTGATTGTCTTTTGGTGGGCAATTAGCTATCCCTTACATGGAGCTAACTGCCCCCGAAAAGATTCACTAACTGCGGGATGGTTGGTGGGTTCTCCCTCTCTCTCTCTCTCTCTCTCTCTCTCTCTCTCTCTCTCTCTCTCTCTCTCTCTCTCTCTCTCTCTCTCTCTCTCTGTCTCTCTCTCTCTGTCTCTCTCTCTCTCTCTCTCTCTCTCTCTCTCTCTCTCTCATGGATGCTCCTTCATTTTCCTTTGCCCATTGAAGCATGCAACAATCCAGATTAAAGCAACAAAAACAAAAGAGCAATCCTTACTTATTTTCATATGGAATCAAATAAAGTTTCGCCACGAGACTGCATTCGATAAAATAGACAGCCTTCTCAAAATTGGCTTCTTTCGCCTTTATCGCTCCCATGAAAAATGGACTAACAACAAAAACTGTACCATGGGAGTCGAAACTAATACTATTCTGCAAAAAAGAAACCCTGGCTTCTACTATTACATCTGAAATTTTCGAGGTTTTATCATTCAGCTCGGCACAAAATTTGGGACCTAATCTAAAGCTTGTACGTGTATCTGGAAGAAAAAAATCAACAAAGTTGCCGAGAAGATCAATTTTATTAGCTAGGTAGACCTCGTATTGATTATAATGGTCAGAATCAAAATAAACTTGGGCTAGAGCCCAAACAAAAAATCTCACATTAAATGTCTTCTAAATTTATAAATTATCGATTAGCATGTAACTTTCACCAAGAATTAAAAAAAAGGGGCAACCATAAGATGAAACTTTAGATTGCAAACAAAAATTTGTGTTTTGTTGATCTATTATGCTTCTTGCTTTTCAAGGGAGGCTCAAACTTGGGACAAAAAAAACTTTGGATGCCAAGATAACCAACTAGGCCAACCCCTTTGGGTTGTTGATTTATTATGACAAGATATGTATATCAAAGCTTAAGGTTTAGGATCCAATGTGTCCCAAAATTTTCTAAATAAATAAGAAGTTATGGGGCTTGGCATTTGCAAGCTGCAATGCATGTCAAAGGCTAGTTTGCCATTAAAAGAAAGGCAAAAATTTTAATTGCATGTCATTTGAATGACAAACTTAAATATTGCCCTTCCATTTGAAAGGTAACTTTAAAAAATCAAATTTCATGCTAGCTTGAAAATTTTAAAGTTCTATTGTAAAATATAACAAAAATATATGTATTAAGTGCTTAAAAAGGATCATAATTATTTTATTTGACATACTCTTAAATTATTTTATTTGAAAGTTTAAAAAAGGAAAAACCCATCAAGGTGAAAGGTAGGAGTGCCTGGTACTACTATTCTTATAAGTTTAAAGAAAAGAAGTCGTTGGTTATTAGGAAGTCAACATCTTTCAAAATATCTATGAAATCCGTTTTTGAGAATAATTGGTGATTCCATTCTTGGATTATCTTTCCGTAAGTAATTAGTAGAACATTGTTGGGATGCTATAGGTGCTCGAATAAGATTAGCTTTGACAAACCATGGGTATTACATAATCAACTTGGACTAGATAATGTTCAAGAGGAGAAGTAATATGAGATGAAGCATATGGGTGTGGCTACATCTCATATTCTTATCTTTAACACTATAGGACATAGTTCGAAGCACATCCAAATTTGACATTTTAACACTATGGGACATAGTCAGTCATGAGAATTACATCTTACATCCAGATTTGGCTACTTTACATCCACATATGTCACATCTCATTTTAAAATGTTTGTGCATTCATAAAGAGACCATGCTATCATATACATCGATCCTTCTTATAAGACATGGAAACCTCACACATCACCCAATGAGCTCTTCATGATGACTTTGACAATACTCAACTAAGGCTTGAAATTGTGGATATTTAGCTTAGTATTTATCTCCTATCAACTTTTTTTGGTACCAAAAATTTATATGTATATGTGTGTGTGTGTGTGTGTGTGTGTGTGTGTGTAAAATTTGTTTTATTCATGGTGCCACAAAACATTGGTGGGCACTAACAAAATGCCAAAATTTCAAAGTAGGATTAATCTAAAACAGATCATGATTTTTAATAGTTGCATCATACTCTTCAAAGGAGATTATAACTTTCAACAATTTGTACTGATTTTTAATAGTTGCATCATACTCTTCAAAGGAGATTATAACTTTCAACAATTTGTACGCATTTATATATAGGTTGATTAGCGATTGTATTATCTTGAAAAACCACTCCATTTGATTATAAACCAACAACTCGTAGAACACACTTGTACTGAAACTTGGCAAGCATCAAAGATCTAGACAAGGTGATTAAAATATCTCAAAAAAAATCTTTGCTTTAAGTCAGTAAATTGCTAACAAATTCAATAACAAAGCAAAGATTGCATTTGAGAAGAGTTAAAAGATCAGAAAACTCATATTCTAATGCACCTCAGAGCGACTCATCATCATATACCAAATCGTCACAATAGCTTACTCTTACGCGACGGAGCAAACAAAGGTTGCAACAGAACGAATTTTATGGTGTCAAAATTTTCAATACCCGCCCAACAACGCACGGAGACACATTATTAAAATATTCATCTGCCAACATACATTGAGGTCAAAATGTGTTGGAGTTTTGGGAAGAGATTTGGGGGGGGGGGGGGGGGGGTGTGGCCCTCCCCTCGTGCCAGACCGCAGAAGTAAGTGAATATACTTTTTGTGGAATATGCAAAGTGGGAGGTCCGGAGGCCGGAGTCCGGACCACGGAGCCTTGTTGGGGGGCGGGGAGGGGGAAGGCAGGTAGGTCACGGGGGGGGTCACACGCTGCCAAGCTGGCTGGTGGTCACTGACGGCCAGTGACCGAGAGGAGGAGGCCTGGCCTGGCCAGCTGCCTGCATGTGACATGTCGGAGACGCGGCGAGGAAATATATATGGTGATAAGCGGCTGGTGTGATAAGGCGAATGGATCAACCCTTTTGATAAGTCAGTGCGCTTATCAAAATTACTGAACCAATCAAAATGGATCTCTCCTTTAAGTTCTCCCATCTCTGCTTTCTTCCTCCCAACGATTCCTTCCTGTCGCTCATTCTCTCTCTCTCTCTCGTTTTCGTCTCGTTTCGGTTTATCTTTTTCTGCTCGATCCATTTCTTCCCCGCCATCGCTGCTCCAGACTCCTCCTCCTGCTCCTCCTCGGCCTCCTCCTGCTCCTATTTGTTCTTCTTGCTCGTCTTTTCATTTTGTTTCTTGCGCATCTCTGCGCCCTGTCGGCATTTAATCTCGAATCTGGATTTGATATTTCTTGCATGGCCTGGTGACACCAGGCTCGCCTCCCTCCGTCCCTGCAGTTTCGGGCTCTGTAAGGCCTTGTTTCAGGTTCTCAAGGCTTGTTGAGGCGCGGAGGTTTGTGGAAATTGTGGAGCTATAGTAGATTGACCGTCTCTGGACTGGATCTTCTCCTGTGCGTGGAGCATACGGCATCTGACAAACCTGGCTTTGCAAGCCTCAGTTTGCTGTGCGAGTAGCGCTGCAAGGGAATACAAAGGCGGAGCGGGGGGGGGGAAGTTGCTTTCTGAATCGAAAAGTTTTGAGGAGGGGGGTTAAATAGTGCGGGGCTCATGTCTTCTCTTAGCAGAGAGCTGGTGTTTCTTATATTGCAGTTCCTGGATGAAGAAAAGTTTAAAGAGACCGTACACAAGTAAGACGAGTTTATGTCTGTTTTTAACACAATTTGCACTTCAACAGCTCTCTTTACATGGAAGCATCGCTAGACATGATGTTTGCTGCGCATTTTCAGGTTGGAGCAGGAATCTGGGTTCTACTTTAATATGAAATACTTCGAAGAGCAAGTGCAAGGTGGAGAATGGGACGAGGTTGAGCGCTACCTTTCCGGGTTCACTAAAGTGGATGACAACCGCTACTCCATGAAGATATTTTTTGAGATTCGGAAGCAGAAATACTTAGAGGCATTAGACAAGTATGCGTCCTTCCCATTCTAGCCCTTCGTACCTGCACTTAATTTTTCTTGTACAAGCTTATTTTATATCTCGGGTTGGTTCTAAGCTTTGTGAGTTTGGCGTGCTCAGGCAAGATCGGGCCAGGGCAGTGGAGATACTGGTAAAAGATCTGAAGGTTTTCTCGTCTTTCAATGAGGAGCTTTACAAAGAAATTACGCAACTTCTGACCCTGGACAACTTTAGGTTGGTATGCTACAAGGCAAAAGTTACTTTGCTTTATGATATTTGAAGTCAAGCTGTCTAACATGGCTATGGGTTTTTTTTAGAGAGAATGAACAATTGTCAAAGTACGGCGACACAAAATCTGCTAGAAACATAATGCTTATGGAGCTGAAGAAGCTAATTGAAGCAAATCCCTTGTTTCGCGACAAGCTCACATTTCCCGCACTAAAAGCTTCCCGTTTGAGGACACTAATCAATCAAAGGTGGGGACTCAATAATTTCCTAGCGATGTCAATTTATAGCCTTTACATCTGTCCTTATATCCATATAGATTTTCTAGTTCAACGATGTCTCACGAGGTTAACATTGGGATTTACACTTTGAACCAGTAGACTTAAAAAAATAACTCTTCCTGGTAATCTTTTAAGTCTCAGGGTTCTATTATATACCTGCTTCTATGTAATCTATCTACAAAGAGATAAATTACACCTTTCAGGTTAGATTCAGATACTGTTTACCGTGTGAAGTATATCTGGACTGCTATTTGATTTGACCATATAATTGCAGTCTAAATTGGCAACATCAGCTCTGCAAGAATCCACGCCCTAACCCCGACATCAAGACTTTGTTTGTTGATCACACTTGCCAACCGCCGAATGGCACGCGTGCAGCTCCTCCTCAGAATAGCCCATTGGTCGCAGGTTTACCTAAGGGTGGAGCATTTCCTTCTCTTGGAACTCACAGTGTAAGATAGCTTGCTCTTGGTAATTTTCTTTGGCCTCTGGTTGGCCCTTGGCAGATGTTGCTCGATCGTCTGAAGCTCAGTTTCATCACAGGACTTACCAAATTGTAATTCCCATGGTTTGTTAATCTTGCTGTTTCTTACCCTAAGAGTAGAGCTGCCATGAGGAATTTTGTTGCAGTGAGCTTCTTTTTCATTATATGCTCGTTGCAGCCATTTCAACCTGCAGCACCACCTAGTGCAACAGCTTTAGCTGGTTGGATGGCAAATTCAGCTCCTGCTGCTGCGCCCCATGCTGCGGTTGCTCCTGGACCAGCAACTCTTACCGGGCCACCTAATCCTGGTAAGTATGGTGCATATACTCTAGCATGGTTTAGTCAAGAAGACAGTAGAGTTTCCATTCAATAGCTGATTCCATTGCGAATTCTAATTAGAATCAAGAATGCCGATCATGCCAAAGTAGAGCTGAATGCCTCATCACAGCTACTTTTATTTTGTCTACTGCAGGTGCTTTACTGAAGCGTCCTAGGACTCCACCAATCAATCCCACAGCCATGGATTACCAGTCTGCTGATTCAGAGCATTTATTGAAGCGTAGTCGCCCAGTAGCACAAACAATCGATGAGGTGAACATTACATCTGACTGTGCATGTAGTATCGCAAATACATATTGCAACTGTGTGCATCTTTGTTGTGTGGATGAATTTGGGAATTTTCTACTTGTACATATGAATACTGTCAATAGTCTTTTCTGAATGTCGTAAAATGGAGACATTGATTTCAATTATGCATCTTATTACAAACCTCTGTAAGGTTTTTGGGCAGTGTTGGCCATATATCTCGTGTCTTACAATGTTAGTTATAGCCAAACGAATTTCTAACTTAAGGAGTTTGTCTCCAATCAGATAACGGTTGTACAAGGTGAATCAAAAGGACTTGGATTTGAATGAGGCATTTTTGCTGTAACCATCTGTTTCAGCTCTAACCTTAGTTATTGGACTTGTTTTGCTTTGTGGATGTTGGTTCAAAGGTGAACTATGCAGGCTCAAGCCTTACACAAAGTTCATGTTCTTCAGATGACCTACCAAAACTGCTTGTTCGGACTCTAAATCAGGGATCGGGTGTGATGAGCATGGATTTTCATCCTGTACACCAAACTATTCTCTTAGGTATGCTGGTCATTGTGCTGTTTTATGTACATCTGATGACTAAAAATTTTTGAGACATGCTTTTACTTGGAAAGTGCTCATGATTTTTCTTTTAACCTTGCTACTGTAAATTCTTCAACTCTTAGTGTAATAACATCAAACAAGTTACAGGTATGTATGAACTCTAGAAGGGCATTTCTTATATATATTGCTCCACTGATTTGTGTTTAGTGATTTATGTTGACTATCTTTAATAACTGGCATCCATCTACTTATTGAAATTTTATATGCAACACATGCTATTTCCTTTAAGAGCCAAGCCCGGAAAATTTAAATCAAAACAGATTCTGGAGTATGACTATAGATTTGCAAGTGTGAGCAAGGCTCCAGCAGTCATTTTTCAAGGTTTTCGGATGATTTTTTTACTGCATTGATGTATTGATGCTTTTTTGTCGGGAATGGCAGTTGGAACAAATGTAGGTGAAATTGGTATTTGGGAAGTAGGGTCCAAAGAAAAGCTCGCTCAGAGAGCATTTAAAGTGTGGGACATTTCAGCGTGCTCAATGCCAATGCAGGTAGTTCTAATTCTTTTTTATTCCTCTTATTCATGGGGAAAATCATTTGAGGGAGTCTTTGTCATACGAAATAAGCCGTGCTTGTTTTGACAGATTGCAATCAAGATATTTACTAATTTAATAAGCTATTCAACAGGCTTCACTTGTCAAAGACCCTGCAGTGGCGGTCAATCGGACTATGTGGAGTCCAGATGGAACACTATTAGGTGAATTTTCAAACCTTAGTGATATTGTGACCTGCTCTTGATTTTCTCTCTGCTTTATATTTGTCGCATAATACGGCATGCCTTTGAATTTTGACCAAAGCATCTACAGAACACAGGTAGAGCTGGAGGAGAACATAGATCTATACATTAGTGAATGAACAGTGCAAATAAGTGAGTGAACAATGATCTCTACCAGTTAACTATTCATTTTGAGCTGGATTTAAGCCTAAGTTAATTTGGACTAAACAAAGATCTAGTCTTTTGATCAATGAACCAGTGAAACCATACCGCTTTATAGTATTTTGATATACCAAAATTAGAGCCTTCACTTCTGGGCTTCTCAACTACTTAAAGTCCATTTTAAGATGTTCTTGAGGGTTTAAATAACATTCAATAAGTTGTGGGATGCTAAAGGTCCAAGTACTTATTTAATATGGGTCCTAAGTGGCCAAGTAGCTTCTATTAGTTCGATACTACAACTTATAACTCTCCCAGATCTGAAAGAGATAGAACAATGTTGATGATACAAATGCTATGACCAAAATTATACATAGAACACAGATAGAACCTGAAGAGAATGCAACAATTTAGATAAATGGTAAAGATTTCATGATCCTCGTGAGTATGCTATTGTATAAATTGAATTTAAGCTAAGCAAAGCTGCTTCAAGAACTGGTCTTCTAACAAGAAACCAACGATGATGAGGTTAACAAGCCTATGTAGATGTCACAGGCCTACAACTTGACTTGACCATCACACCCACACCCTATTTATAGGGGCCCACAAAATGCACTTTAAATTTTAATAAATGTCCTTATAACTGTTGGCGATAAACTGGGGATCAAAAATATCAAAACTTAGCATTATAAGCTCCAAATGGCATTCAAAAGTGCAGACAAGCCTCGTAGTTGTTCTCCATTTAGTTATTCATAACTACTTAAATTTCTCCGTCGATTCATCCTTCATTGGAATTGGAGCTTCTAGAGGCTTAGTTTCTTACTTCCAAAGAAGGATATATTGTTTGCTCCTGATTTGTCATTGTAGAAGAAAATTTTGCTCTTTATTGCATTTTTTTTCAAAATCCACTTTACGGCAGTTTAACTTAGTGTAGCAAAGCAGCAGTTTAAGTGAGCATAATACATTTCATGTTTTCTTTCTGTAGGTGTTGCATTTTCCAAGCACGTTGTCCAGTTATATGCATACAATGGCGCAGGTGATTTGCGACCACATCTTGAGGTAAAGTTCCATGTCACGAGTATATCAAAAGCTTGATTTATTTGTTATTTAACCATGATGGATGTGGACCTAACTTGTGTAGTCTCTTAGTCCTTTTCCTGATATCTGTTTTCCTTGTGCAGATTGATGCTCACATTGGGAGTGTTAATGATATTGCCTTTTCTCACCCCAATAAGCAACTTTGCATAATCACTTGCGGGGATGACAAAACTATCAAGGTGTGGATTGATCTGGGTTGTCAGTGCTTAAAAAAAATGTTTAATGTATTTTGTGAGATCCATCATAGCACAATGACAAATACCCATACCCTTTTTGAAGATTTTGAGACTGAACGTTTCATTTCTGATGTATGGAACGAAACATGTACTGCGTATGGAATGTAATAAAGAAATCTATTTCTTAATTTTTCTCGTGTCACACGAGACTTTTTCCCATGTTCCTTTTGTACGCCACAGACCTATGAGCACAAATGTAGCTGGTCTCAAAATTATGAAGAACATACCTGAAGTGAGGCATCTTGATGTGTTAAGCTTATTGCTCAAACTGCAGGTGTGGGATGCTACAACTGGTCGCAGGCAGTACACTTTTGAGGGACATGATGCACCTGTGTACTCTGTTTGCCCACACCACAAAGAAAGTATACAGGTAACTAGAACAGCGAGTAAGATTTATTCGTCCATGTTTAAGATCACCAACAGTTTCTAATATTTAAAAACCTTGACTTTTTTAAAAGGTGGCTCGTTGATTTCCCCTTGAAACCACTTAATGGCTTAGTAATGTTATTTTCCAAGGCTTGAAGCTTTTTGAATGCGTCAATTTGTTCACTGTTGCAAAGCCTATTTTCGGGTTCAAGACTCTATACAAGCTAATATTTTATTGAGGGAAGGTCTTTACTTCATGCATTTCTCGATGTTAATAGACTCAAGGTCACGACAGTGTTTTACGTTGGCCAGCTAGTGTGTTTCTTATTGTAGGCGAAATACTCTTTTGCAGGTACCTTCAACATCAGAGTAGCATACATTTACAAGTCTCATAGATTAACTGTGAAAGAAAATGTTGTGATCAGTCAACTCTTAGATTTAAAGTTAGAAATGTTCATATCCAGATTGTTACAAAGTAGGTCTCCTACTATTGTTAGTATACCTACTCAGTTCGTTTGCATGTTTTTCAAATGTTTTCACATTTTCTTTGTGCAGTTTACCTTGAATCCGTTTTCTCACAGGCTGAAAGCTTCTGACTTCTATGAATTTCTTTCATGCTACTTTTAGCCTTATAGCATCTGGGTTCAAAGTTCATAAGCCTTATAAAATATTTGGAAATTGCTTGCAGTTTATTTTCTCTACTGCCCTTGATGGTAAAATAAAGGCCTGGCTATATGATCACCTTGGGTCGAGGGTTGATTATGACGCTCCTGGTCACTGGTGCACAACAATGGCTTATAGTGCTGACGGTACAAGGTATTGAGCAGCTTCAACATTTCGAAGCTCTATAGTTTGTGGTTTTTTTATCTGGAAATTGTATAGACAAATTCCATGTTAGTATTATTTAGTCTGTTAATTCTGTCAAATTTTCAGTCAACGTCATGAATGCCTGACTTTGAAGTTGGTTTGATAGTCCAAACAGTTAGCATTTGTAGTCTTGCAACTGTGATGGTATGAGACAGCTATATCAGCCTCAAGTTTCTCTTACATCTTTTGTCAGGCTTTTTTCCTGTGGAACAAGCAAAGATGGTGAGTCATTTCTAGTTGAGTGGAATGAAAGTGAAGGAGCCCTCAAAAGGTCATACTCTGGTTTTCGAAAACGTTCAGCGATTATAGTACAGTTTGATACCACCAAAAATCGCTTTCTAGCTGCTGGAGATGAGTTTTTGATAAAGTTTTGGGACATGGACAACACAAGTGTTCTTACAAGCACTGATGCGGAGGGTGGATTGCCTGTAAGTTGAACCTTGGATGCTCCAATTCAACTACATGCTTGTACATACATTACATCGTAGCAGCATTTGACATGCCAACATTAAGATGCCCGGAGAAAGCTGAGAGGATCTCAGTGTCCTGTATGAATTTGGAAATGGATATTATATTGCAGTATTGAATTCTAGTTCTTTCTCCATTTCAGCACTCCTCTTCACCTGTTTTTCTTCTGATAAGAGAACTTCAATAACAGGCTAGTCCTCGCTTGCGCTTTAACAAAGAAGGTTCTCTTTTGGCTGTCACAACAAGTGACAATGGTATAAAGATCTTATCTAACTCTGATGGACTGCGGCTCCTACGAACATTTGAAAGTAGAGCATTTGAGGGTGGTAAAATTCTCATGGATGCTGCTGCTTCAAGCAAGGTTTGTTTCACAATTCTTTGCCAAGTTTGCTCTTTGAGTATGTATTGTAAACTGGCCACCCCCTGGTTTATATGGTTACAAGTATGATGCTGATGATTGATGAGGATGCTCTTCTAACAGTCGTGCCCCAAGTTTGTATTTTCACTGACCTATTTCATACTAGCATTTATGCTAGCAAAAGTGATATTCATTTTGGTGTTGCAGACTGCAGCCGTCTCTCAGCTGGTGGCTGTGAGCGCGCCAAGCGGGTCAATAGGTGGAGCACTTCCTCCTGCCGGTTCAATATCTGCTCCGGTACTGGTCGTTGCAGATAATTGCTCTTAATTGACTTCCATGCAAATTATCTGGCACTTTTCTTCTTGTTGTGAAAATACACTCTTTAGATCTTTCTGCTTTACTGCTTCTTATCCTATCCCAAACTATGTATCTTTTGCTTGTGCTCCTACAACTTGGCACTGTTACCTTAGTGGATTTGTATTTTCCAAAAACCACTAGCTCTGAAGTTTGAATATTCACATACATAGTTAATTTAGTTTCTTTCTTCTTGCATTGTTTTTTTAACCTTTTATGTCTATATATGTGGCTGGTGGATTATAACTCCGATCCTTGATATGAGGAAAGTAGTCTACAAGCCACTTATTTGTGGACTCATTCTGAAAAGTTTTGAAGTTTTCCAACCAATAGATTTTACTGATATGGGAGCAATATGCTTTCTTGTATCTTGATTCTTAGCATATCTCACAATGTTATGACCTGCTTGTGAGTAGAGTGTTCCTGGGGCCTGGACCTTATCATGACAATGGTTTTAAAATTTTTAAACATGAACAACCTTAGGGAACAGGAAACAAGAACCTAGCCTTCTTTGGGAAACTTTGACTTTCTTATGAGTTGATCTTGGGTTTCAAGTTTCAACTACTTTTGCCCAAAAGTTAGTTAGAAGAGAATCTTTATTTCCCATTTTACATGAAGTTGGGTCAAATGGTCTCTGAAGTGAAAAAACAAGCCTCAACCATGTTTTATGTTGAAATGAAGGAACCAATTGGTCGTGTAAGTTTTTATGGTGTCCTGTAAAAACAGAATTCCGTCTTGAAAGAAATGAGTATAAAGTGAATGCTATAGGATTAACCTTTAAATTTCTTGTAGAAGAAAAGCAATTCAAAAAAGTGAGGTATCACTTGGAGGGTCGCAAGTTCAGCTTTTAGTGCTTTTCCGGGACTTTCAGAAGTATCTAACGGTTCTGAAAGTATGGTTTCTAGATGAAGCACAAAGATCATGTTTAAAGCTGAAGAAATCTTACACAAGATAAGCCCTCATTAGAAGTACTAAGTGTGTAAAAGCTAGTTGTGCAAAATTAAGTACTATGCATGAAGGTTCAGTTCATAGAAGCAAAAAATTGCTTTTTGATTTATCGCAATTCGAGCTGAAATTCTAAGGTGTTTTTTTTCAAAAAATTTCCCTTTTGGAAACTTCCCAAAAATTCCACTCAAGTCATTTCCAGTCAACTTGGACTATTAAGGTGGTCCAAAGTTGACCACATGCACATAAAAGCTAGGCTTTACCACCAAGTAAGTAGATATGCAATTTTTTTAAATTTTTTTAGAAAATCTTTAATGATGTATTTGAGAATCTGCTAGACCAAGGCCAAAGGTAACAGCCCTCTTATCTCCCAAGTCCCATGAGACTTCAATTACGGCTTTCTCCTTCATTTCTGGCTAAAACACAGCGTGCTGGAAAAACATGGTACACAACAAGTTTCTAGAAATGCGTTTCTGAAATGTGGGAGCGTTTCTCAGAAACGGTTTTTTTTTTTTTGTGTGTGGGCAATATGGGTATCTCAGGCTATGAGTCAAGCAGAGTGCAAATCGGTTCAAATGGAGACAAGAACTTTTGATTTTTCAGTGTGACTGATAATTTTACAAGTGCCCAACTCTTGTACCTATAGTAAGAATCTCTCCTAAGTCATTTGCAATAATTCAGTGCCTATTATCGGAAGAAACTTTGTGATTCAAATCAGTTATCCTGTTGATAGAAATCAAATAGAAGTGTCTATTTTGTGCCAAGATGAAATGTTGAATCAACATTCATCAATGGCCTCCAGGAATTGACATACTTTGATACAAAAAATAAATTTGAGAATTGGTAGTAACGAGCTAAAAGAAAAGGACAGATCGATATAAGCACAGTAAATACACATACAGATGGTAGTAAAAAGTTTACACTCATAATGTGTAAAGAAGTGCAAACTGATTCTTCAATCACTAATAAAAAATACGTTTACAAAAATCTGATCTATCTGACGCTCATTACAGTGTGCTGTCAGTCTCTCTTGTCACTCTGGATTTGCGCACAACTTCTTAGTTCTCTATGCTCTCGTGTTTTTCTATGCTCTCATGTCTTCGTGTATCTATAGTTGTCACTTAGATATTTATATACATTTTATTGCTATTGATCCTAATTTAACAATCACAAGATGCTAAACTGTCTTTTGAGGGTGGTTCACAATTAACAGACATTATTGCTGAAGGATCTGATCCAAGAAATTATCCGAAAGTTACGTTTTCCGGTTTTCTCTGTCGTCGGTCGAAATGCATTTTGACTTTGCTCATTGGACTCTTGTCGACCCCATGGACCTTCCTCTTCAACCTTCTGTGTATTTCTGTAGGTCTTCAAAACTGTCACTGAAGTGTGAGTAAAATTCCAAGTCCAGAGAATTGCTGTGAGCAATTGTATGAAGAAAAAAACTGTACAAAGCTGATTTTTAGATTATCATTAATAACTGTGGATTGGAAAAATCCAAACAAATAGATGGCTCATGGATCAATCATCAAATGCAATTATAGTCTTATTTGTTTGGCTGAAATACGGTTACCAATTAGATCTGTATAATAGACAATTGACTTGATAGGAAAAACAATCCTTAAAAGCTAGCATGCACATTTTTAGGCTTAACTTTTCTTGTATTTCTTGTTTTATTATACTACTTCGAATGGAACAGTAACACCCTCGACTTCTTTTTGTCACATAGTGATGCCTTTACTTGATAAGTAAAGTCCCCTAACACTGAATGTTTCTCAGAATGGTGTTGATAGCAATCGAGGTTTGGAAGCAAAACCAAGGGTGGCAGAGGAGACAAATGAAAGAGGGAAGAACTGGAAATTGATGGAAATAAATGATCATGGTCAGTGCAGGGCCATAAGGCTTCCTGACACTTTGCCGGCAAGCAAGGTACCTATTGTATGCTGGTTTTGAAGGTCTTCCAATTCCCTTCTAGGTGCCTCTGTGTTCCTGACACTTGGGGTCTGTTATATGGCAGGTTTCAAGGTTGATTTATACAAATTCTGGAGTTGCTATATTAGCTTTGGCATCTAATGCCGTGCACAAGCTTTGGAAGTGGCAACGCAATGAAAGAAATATGAGTGGCAAGGTATGGTTTGATCTTCCTATTCTTCTTATTTGAGAAGATAATTGCTTACAAGTGTAGAAGCTCTATCATTTTTACACCTAGACGTTAAATGTATGTCAGGCTTCTGCAAGTATTGCTCCACAGTTATGGCAACCGTCCAGCGGTATTTTGATGACAAATGATATTAGTGAAACCAATCCAGAAGAAGCTGTACCTTGCATTGCACTCTCAAAGAATGATTCCTACGTTATGTCGGCTTCTGGAGGAAAAATTTCACTCTTTAACATGATGACTTTTAAGGTTTGTTGAATATTTTCTTGATTCAAGCACTTAGGAAATTCTTAAAATGTTAAATTTTTTGTATATATAGTTTCTCATCTTATTACTTTTGTGAACATTGACACTAGGAGTATCTACCATTTGACATATCTTAGCTTGTTGATGAACCCCCATCCCACCCCCCCTCTGCAGCAAACAAAAAACCCACTTTGCCGAATCAAAATTTTTAAACTTCACCTTTTCCCGAACATGTAGAGTATCTGACCTTCAAATGTAATCAGGTCATGACAACATTTATGCCACCTCCACCAGCGGCAACTTTCCTTGCATTTCACCCTCAAGACAATAACATTATTGCGATTGGCATGGAGGATTCCACAATACAGATTTACAATGTTCGAGTTGATGAGGTCAGATGATTTGCAGGAGCATTGATTTGCTATCTGAATGGGCAGAAAGCTAGCTGTGCCATTTCGATTAATATCTTTAGAATCTGAGAGGCTTAAGGAATGCTTGCTGTATTTCATTTATGCTAGTCAGTAAAAATGTCTTGAAACTGGTTTCTTGAAAATCTAAAACATGATAGTGTTTATCCTGAATAAAGTGGTTTTGTCAACTGCAGGTGAAAAGCAAATTGAAAGGGCATTCTAAGAAAATAACTGGGCTTGCTTTTTCCAATGCTTTGAATGTACTTGTTTCTTCTGGAGCAGATGCACAGGTTTGTGTAGCTTTTGATTGTGCTGACTTTTGTTGTACTCTGGTGGCGGTTTCATGTGGCAAGCACTTGAGTATGGCTGGCTGTTTAAGCCAATCTTCTGTGACAGTTGGAACTAATCCATAAGCTATTTTCATTCAATGTAGATTAATGTTTGGAGTATTGATGGATGGGAAAAGCGCAAGTCAAAGGCCATTCAAATACCAGCTGGCAGAGGAGGTTCAAATGCTACAGGGGATACTAAAGTTCAGTTTCACAACGATCACCTTCGTTTACTTGTCGTTCACGAAACTCAACTTGCCATTTATGATGCTTCAAAACTGGAGCGTGTGCGTCAGGTAAGCTCCATACCTAAACCCCATAGTAATAATGTTGAGAAGTTACCACTGTCAGCTGAAAACTCTGAAGAATCACTTAGGAAGGTTCTGACCTTTAATTTATGAAAATGCTAAGAACTGTGGAGCACTAACAACAATGCTGGAATATTTTCATACTGGTGATTTAATGTCATGGTACTTGCGTACCAATTTCTGCTTTTACAGTGGGTACCACGAGATCCTTTCTCTGCAACTTTATCAGCTGCTACCTATTCTTGTGATAGCCAGCTAGTCTATGCAGGCTTTTCTGATGGTTCAGTTGGTGTGTTTGATGGTGAAAGTTTGTGGCCACGATGCCGGGTGGCATCGTCAGCTTACATACCTCAAGGAATCACCAGGTAGTGAGTCCTTCCACACATTGAAGAGTTGAGCTTTTGCATTTAGTCGTGTGCAAGTTGGCAGTGTTTTTACCTTAGTCCTAATGCGCAAATTTTGATTTCTTGCAGTACAAATGTGTATCCACTGGTAATCGCCGCACATCCGTCTGAACCACTTCAGTTTGCCCTTGGATTAAGTGATGGGAGTGTGCAAGTATTGGAGCCTTCAGAAACAGAAGGCAAATGGGGTACTTGCACATCATCTGATAATGGTGCAGTTGTTAGCACCCCTTCAAATTCCGCAGCTGGAAATCAAAATTCAGAACAGGCTGCAAGATGATTGGACGTTTGACTTTGTTGATAGAATTTTTTTGTTATTAGCTCTGCATCAGATGTATAACAAATCAAAGACATACCAATAAAATGTTCAAGTCATGAAAAAAGTGTTCAGTTTTGTGATCCTGCATTGTTTAGCATAATCTGTAACGCAAGATGTAAACATAGTAAGAGAAATTGATCAAAGACTATGTATAGTCTTTTCAGATCATTTTATAACGATTGGCAAGTGTAATTGAATTTGCCATTGGGTGACTAAGATTCAAAGTTGGAAGAAGAGCCTTTTGTACTTATATAATCAAGGCAAGGAAAGAATTTTATAGAAGGCTTGCAGCTCCGCCCATGGGGCTGCCTTGCACCTATTGCATGCAATCAAAAGGCTGCCTTGCACCTATTGCATGCAATCAAAAGGAAAGACAAAATGTGTGTTTTTGTGCACTCAGTGTCTTTTCAGCCTCATATTTTTCTTATCTGTTTTGAGGTCTGCTTCCAGCATGAAATTGAAATCCTTTCTGATGATCTAGAAAGGCTCTTACTACTAAGTCCTTTTTCCAAATGTGTAGTAGCAATGTAATTTAGACACTTACGGGCAAGTACTTACTCAAGATTTTTAATGCAACGGATTATCAAGGGTGCTAAGGAATATTCTATGTTTTTGTGTCTCCTTAAAAGTCCATGGGGTTGCCTTTCACCTACACCATATGCAATTAAAAGGATAGACATTTCGTACCTTTCACTTACATATTTTTCGACTTTTGAGGTGCTAGTTTGGTTCGCTTCCAATGTTAAAAGCCTGACGTTCAAATAGGAACTTCACATTTTAAGAGGGAGAGTCACAGATAATGACAGCTAACCAAGATGAAGATGTTTCTATACTCTTTATATTATAACTACCATGCTTAAGGGCAAATTGACATGAAAATATTTGAGATGTAGAATAACGTTTTGAAGGTGAGTTTTCGTAGGGTTAAGCTTTCCAACTCTTGAGAGTGACAAAAGCAAATTTTACTACTACAGAGGAAAAGATGGGCTCTCACATTAGAGAGACTCAACGCAAGTTATAGACTCAATTTATGGATGATATGTTAATGAAGCATAAATGACTATAATCAACACAACCAAGAGATCTCCCATGAAGAATGGCCAAGAGCATCCTGATATAATTAATGGCTAAAGCCCTACAAGCGAAAGCGTTGGGTTCTACCACGAAGAGCCCAAGCCATACCAAATCAAAAGTTATATAATGATTAAATGACGGTTCATAAATATTACCTAGAGGCCCTTAGTGGAACTTTTTAGAAATCAAGTTAACTAAGGATACATGGGTCGCACAAAAATGTGCCTTAATGGTAACTAGATTTGTATGTACGTAAGGGCATATTAGATAGGAAATTTTTTTAAGTATATAGCTCTTCCCAACTTCAATAAACATGCTCTTGATGTAGGGCTTACAAAAAATTACCAAATCCTAAAGAAATAGAAGACAGACCCAGGCAATAGCTTTGGTAATAGCCAATCGTATAGTAATGTGAAAATATGACTCTATCAAAAGTATTTTGATTGATCTATAGTGTAGGTAAAACAAAAAAAATGCTTACACCAATGGAAATATTGTAGGACAAATTGTACTACAAATATTCCAAAACTAGCACAAATTTTTTTGCATACATGTTAAGCAACTAGTGGTTGTTATATATGACATATGCAACTTGGCAATGCTATTTGCGGAACTAAGCTCTTTATATGTCACGCTCTTTATATGTCACACAACACAGTGGTCGGGATTCAAGCATACACCTTGGTGGCAATCAACAACTCTATCCATACACCCCACTCCGATGGACCTAACACAAATTTTCACAAAGTATAAAGTACATCAACTCTAAATCATATTGTAAGTGTATATCAAATGTATTCAACAGCCCAAGAATGCCATAAGAAAGTGTGGTCGTGTGTAGGACTCTAGCACGTGATGAATTTGAAGCTAGTTGGATAATAAATACCACAAAAAATGACAAGTCACATATAGTAGCAACTAAGCAACATCACATTGAGCAATGACAGTCTTTATGGAGCTACAACAAGTTCTCAAAATTTTCAATTTTAATTGTGAGGGTACCATCTCCTTCGCTTATCTCGGTCCCATTTTTTTTTTAAGACTTCAATGTAAGTAGATAATTTAGATGTCTATTTTCATTTACTCAATATAAAAAAAGTAGTTATCATGCATATATGCATATTGGAATCTCTCCCTTCTAGATAGTAAACACTTTCTAATTATTTTCATATTCTTGCTTCAAGCAACTATCCACTAACATATGTTCCTTCAAATTTAGGTTGCGCCTTCTATCATTGTTGATTGTGATGAAACTTCCTCCGTTTCTTTCTCAACTTCCTCCGTTCCTTTTGAAAATTTCATGTACTAGGACCTATTTGTTTGTCCAAAATTCTTATAAATAGCATACATCATCTTACATTTTAAGATCTCATCTTGTCAAAGCACAACGACAAATGATGAATTACATGTTTAAAAACTTTCACTTAATATATCAATCAATAGATGCAACTACCTGAAATAAACAAAGACATAAAAATGGAAGTCGTGCTAAGAAACCACTCAAAATTTATAGTTCTTTGACTACAACTAAGTTCGGAAGACCAATTTAAAAAAAAAATTAATACACATAACTTTCTGTTTCTTAAAGAACAAAGATTTCTCATTTCTTTATCATTCTAAGAAAAGTAAAGACAATGTTTTGTTGGGATGCTCAAATACAAATCTCTCAATATAATGGTATGAAGAAATGCATCAGCTTGCCATTTCCAATATTTAGGAAACAACACAACATTAAAATCTTGTAACAAGAAAATTTGATTCGCATAAAATGAAAAAATGGTAAGCATTCATAATTAAATCCCCCACATGTCGCTTTAGGTAGTTGGTGAAATTCAAAGACTTTTTTAAAGGTTTTATATTTGCAACACATGTACATAGCTTTTTTAAGCACTCATTTTTAATGGTATGTTGGATTTTTCATGTCATTGAGTCAAACGTCACTTGTAAGGCCGTAGCTTTTGTTTTGCGTCATAGATTAGCATGATAGCACTAGGATTTTGTGCATTTATGTCAAATCAAAATGTGCATGCCAATTTTAAAATGTAAGATATGAGTGAACTATGGATGTTAAAATTTGAAAAATGTCAACCATGATGCTAGAACATTACAAGGTGATGAGTTGAAAATATTCCACATTAGTTAGTGATGATTAAAATGAATTGGAAAATCAAGAACTCAATACTCAAGACCTTTCATTTGTAGATTCAAAGAATGAAATTATAGTTATTGACATAGGTTGTATTCAAATCACAAACTAGACATGGTGGTGCAAGGGAATACTATCTCAACATGATTATCATGGACTATGACATGTGGAAATGTCACATCCACATAAAAAAAGGTAGGAGTTTTGACTCTTCCAAGACATTTCTTTTACAATCCCATAAAGTAAAAAGCTTTTAATTTATGGGTGGACCTTTAGTGACACACATCTTCAATGAAAAAAGTTGCTTTAGTTAGAAATATGCTTCATAAATCATTATATATTGTCCCCACCCCCCCCCCCCCCCCCCCCCCCCCCCAGCCAGAACACACACACACACATTTACCAATGTTTTTTTGATCATCTTTGTTGTGGTAATGGTCATATGGTTATAATATTAACATTATGTTATCCTTGATGACAACAAGACTGTGCAAGAAAGGAAGGCAACTAGAATGCAATGAAAATATTGAGCAAAATTGCAAAAGGAAGAAATGGGTGAAGTTTTAACTAGGTTTAGTAGTATGCGTTATGGCAAAGTTGAATGTTTGGCTATACTAATAGTTAGAACTTATGCCTGAGATGGTCTCAAGCAGATAATTGAAAATTTGAAACTCATAAATAGACATATTATGACTACTTGTGGATCAGTAATGTTAGCTTTTTGCAGTTGAGAGTATTTCAAACATCTATATGATGTTTTTTGTAATAACTTTCACAACCTTGGCATGAGATGATTGTTAATGAGGTGACGTTTGGAAAGAGTTTTTACGAAAATGCTATGATTCAGCATTATTGGACTTCAAATCTTGTACTATCATTCACTACTTCTGCGTGAGAAAGGTTATATTGATTGTAGTAACTTGGAACTTGGGTTATTGTGTAGGACCCTTTTTGTGTGGTCATGTTAGTTTCCTCTTTGTTTTTGTCCTTTTATGTGGCTTGTCGTGGGCTAGTTTTTTTTGTGCTCTTTAAGTTTGTTGTTCTTAGTCGTGTCTAGGTTTGTTTTCAGTATGTTTTGGTTTTTTATTGTTTGTGTCATTTGCTACGTTTTAGTTCATGTGCTGGCTGTAGGTGTGGTTGTGCATGTCTGGCTTGATGGGTTTTTAGGTTTTTTCTTTTGATGTATGGATGTTTCCTAGCTGTGCTGATGGGTCACTTGGTTGTGGGTGTTTAGGCTTGGCTGCTTCTTGGAGGTCTTTTCGCGGTGGTCTTCTTTTGCTTTGCATTTCTTGTTGTTGTGGGTTGTGTTGGATGATGGCTCCACCTTTATATTGCTCTCCTCCACCTGGCCTTGGATGTTGTAGCGGCTTGGTGTGTTCTTGTTGTTGGATTTCTGGTGTTGTTTGTTGGAGCGATTTCCCATGGCTTTGCCTAAGGTATGTTCCTATGGTTGGTTTTGTGTTTCAATTCCTGGGTTGTTTTTGCTTCCCTTTTTATGTTCTTTCGTTTCTTCTGCTTCTTGTTTGGCTACTCATTTTTGTTTGATGATGTCTTGTGTTGTTGGTTTGAGCTATCTTCGTGTTTTGTTTGTGCCCTTGATCTTTGTTGCCTATGCGTCAATTGTTTTTTCTATGATTTGTTGATTTTGTGGCCTTTTCTGGTTGCTTCTTCGTGGTTTTGTTTCATTGCGTTGCTTAGTTTTTTCTTCCTCAGTTCTGTTGGTTTGATGACTATTTTTTATTTTTTTTTATTATTAATCTTTGGTTTTGTTTTTTCCTGATGCGGTGTCGTTCTTCTTTGTAACCTACTATTTCATGGGTATCAATAAGATATGACTGACATGATATCTTATGAAAAAACCTTCCGTTATTATAGTTTTCCATCAGGTTAAGATTATATGTCTATAAATAGTAATATGGTCATATTAGAGCAGAGTTGCACTTTATTGACATGTGTAAAACTCTGATATTATGCTACGACAAAAGTTTCAATCTAGCTACTTTGGTGAAATTCCTAGGTGACATGGATAACAACTAAGGGTATGGAGTGATGCCTGTGGTTCTGTTGTGAAGCTACCTTTACAAGCTTTACTTTCGGCGCCACTGGCGCCAGCTATGTCCCCGGCGCCAGCAGCGCCCCTGCTGCTCCCGGCGTCGCTCCCGACGCCACTGTGACTAGAATCCAGCCAGCGCCAAGTTCCTATGGCTGAAAATCTTTGATCGGTTCTAGCGGAGTCGAGAGAGCTCAGATCGATGTGCAATCACCTCACACGATCTAGGCATGATTAAAGGAAGCCTGGGGATCAATAAAATCTAGAGAGAGAAAATGACTCTCTAGAAAGAGAAATTTCTAGAGAGAGAAAAACATGCTTTACCAGCTTGGGTAGAGTGCTTGGTATGAGGGGGGGGGTGCCGAATCACACCAATACTATAGGGGAGTGCGGGTTGCGACTCAGGGCGAGCTCCAACCAAGTCTCAGCCTCCCTTGCTGGAATGTTGTCATGGCTCTCGCCTTGGCATGCTAGCGCCCCGGAGACTAGGGTCGGTCACACACTTGAAATGTAACCTTCTCAGATTTATCAATAAAGTGGGATTTTTCTCAAACTGACTCTGATTACCTTCTGGGTTTCAGTGTTCGGTAAAAGCGCCAGTTGTAAGGCCGCTTCAAAATTTTTAAGTTGGCACGTAGTTGAGGGTCGTATCTCGGGATGCCAGCGGTATGCCGTCGGGACCATTCGGTCCGTGGTGCCAACGGTATGCTGTTGGGACCATTTGGTCCAGGAACTGGTTGTCTCCATATCTGTCGCGGCTTGTGGTTCTGAGTGTTCCTTGCATGAACGTGAATGGGTTAAGCTCTTGGGGAACGGGCTCTAACCTGTCGGCTGAGTTGGATGGCTTGCTTGGGTGGAAGTTACCTATTTATGGCTGTCCAGTCTGGCGTGGTGCCAGGTTGGCTTTCAGCGCTTGTGACGAAGCTTTCAGTTGGTTAAGTCTGATGTAAGTCAGACCGCTTGCTTGGAATGGATGTTACTCGTTTGTAACGAAGGTTTGAGTTGGTTAAGTTTGATGTATGTCGGGCGGCTTGCTTGGAGGGAAGTCACCCACATCGGGACCCCCGATTTGGCATGGCGCCAGGTTGGATCTCAATGTTGGTTTTCAGAACTTCAAGTTGGTTAAGTCTAATCGTTGTTGGCGAGTTGGCTGCTTGTATGTCAAGTGGGTTTGGATGGCAAGAGTTGAAGGCTGGGAAGCTAAGTCGTGGTTCCCGGCTCCCTTTGGGATGCATGCGCAACATGTGGTATCAGAGCCAACTGGCCGGTCAGCTATGCGGATCTCACGGAAATGGCCATTGTTTGGGGTTCATCAAGACAACTGTTGTGCAAGGTGCTGCCCACAGTGTAAGCACAGGTGCGTCCATGGTCGGGGTGGTTGGCAGAACGGGGGCTTGATGAGTCAAGTTGCTGCCCTTGAGGTGTAAGCACGGTCAGTTTTTGCGGTTCGGGCCTGGCGCCGTCTGCACGTAGGACAAATGAGGCAATGTGCTGCCATTAGGTTGGTGTAAGCATGGTCTGTGCCTTGTGGGGTGCGGGGTGACATATTCGCGATAGCCACCGTTCGTTTAGCTATAAGGCCTATCGACCAAATTTGGTGGGGGCGTTACTGACGCAATGTGCTGCCTAACGCTGAAAGCACGGAAAACACGGGTGCGTCCACGGGGGTGGTATATTCAAGGATAGCTGCCATTCGTTTAGCTATAAGGGCTATCGACCAAATTTGGTGGGGGCGTTACTGAGGCAATGTGCTGCCTAACAGTGAAAGCACGGGTGCGTCCACGATTGGGGGTATGCTGCCAATCGTTTAGCTATAATGGCTATCGACTAGATTTGGTGGGGGCATTACTGAGGCAATGTGCTGCCTAATAGTGAAAGCACGGGTGCGTCCACGGGGGTGGTATATTCAAGGATAGCTGCCGATTGTTTAGCTATAAGGGCTATCGACCAAAAAGTGGTGGGGCGTGACTAAGGCAATGTGCTGCTTAATGGTGAAAGCACGGATAGTTGGAGGGGTGTCCTATGTGGGCTGATTCTGTGATCGATTTGTATGGGCACGGCCAGGCAAAGGTCCGTTGGCAGGACCATCTCAAAGGGGGACCTTGTCTTTGTTACTTGTTAGTAAACCTGCCTGAGTGTCTTACTTGTATGTATTCGTGGTGAGTCTTAGTACTCGTGCTTTGCCTGGTTTGCATGATTGCTTGTGATACAAGGAGCTGATGGCTCGAGAAGGAACCTTTTTTTTGAAGGCTGATACCATCAAACAAAGAGGACTACAGAATCTGTGGGGCGGATTTGCAGTTCAAGTACTCGCACGTGAACGGCAACGAAACGACTCAATGTTTGCAAAGGATGGATGGCTAGCCTGTTTCTTGGGTTGGTTTCATTTGCGACAACGCCCACCAAACGCAAGCAGGAAGTCAAAAGTTGGAAAGGGCAATTTCAGGGGAGATCTTCTATGGAGCAGTTGGTCTTCATTTTGGGACGGCCACCTTCAGAACTAAAAACTCACTGAGCATGGGTGATATCCAGTATCAGTTGGGTTTTTCCTCAAAGGGGAAAGACTAGGATCCTCTTCAGAGATTGGCAACAAGTTGGATTGAGCCATAATCCTAGCAGATGGGAAGCAAAGTGTTGGAAAGGCTTTTTGTCCGAAGAACTCTACTCTAAATCCGATCAGCTGATTTTATAAGTGGAGGGGAACTATCACACACACCTCTCTCTTGGGGCAAATTTTGAATGAAAGTTGATCAAAACGGGGGAAAATCCAAGGTGACCTAGCCATACTCACACGAGGAGACTGGCGAACTTTGGATCTAATAAGTTGACAAGTTTTTGTTGTGGAAAGAAAAGCTTGTTATAGGCTTTCTCTGGACCAGCAACGATGAGGAAACATATGAGTACGCTGGCTTGTGTTACGTGTAAGGCAGCTGATCAATGAAGGAACTGTGAAAGTTGAGTCTTGCATGAGAGACTTGGTATTTCGAACGGATGCTAAGGGACAGTTCGCATTGAGATCATTAGGGCCCTTTTTGGACTCAAAAAGGGCCTCTTCCTTGCCTAAACAAGTTTTCTAATCATAATTAATTTAGTGCTAATCAATCCTACGTGGCACCTTTACCTTGGGTTACCATACAAGGTGAGCAAGAGTTAAGGCCTAAATGTAGGTCTCATTTTCATAGACTATTGTAGGTTATTTGCATAGACTATAATAGGCAACTAATAAGTAAGTTACAAATTACAACTAGAGTAGGGTTAGTATAGGACGACCTTTCATTGTCCTAACTACAATAGGACCCTAGGGATGGAAACTAGTATATGCCTAATAAAGCTTATATCATGGTTAGTTCACATTGAACTTTGACACAAGGTTGATTAAGGTGTGTTTCTACTATTCTACATAGATTCTTTTGGATAATTCGACATCTTCAAGATGAGAACCAAGTATCACTTACATGTGAAGTTAGAGAAGGATTATGCGACCACCAAAGCTGCATGGGGTGTTAACTTAAATCCGTATGACATGCATTGTTGGAGATTAGAAAGAAAAAAACATATTGACCTATGGGTAAGAGGTGATTTATACCCTCATAATCCACTGGTAGATGCTCCTCCTAAATTTTCTGATGTACATAGTTTGTTAAGGTTCGTTGGGGATGGTCGGAATGGACTGCTTGGCTATTGTCAAGCAATGGATTCTCGAAGAATTCAAGCTGAGACATTGGCAAATACGGCAAACATTATATATTGAGTATGAATGACAATTTAAAGTCATTGCATGGAATAAATATGAAATTGGAGCAGGAGATAAATGGTTTGAAAATAGAGCTTGTCAGTTCTGTCGCAAAAGTTGAAAAATTGCTATCTTCAATCAGTATATTTCAGAGGACAATATATGGCTTACAACAAAACCGTAGAGTCTCGATGGATCAGCAAGCAGAAAATGAAAACACTAAGAGACACAAACTAGAAGCTTTGGCACCAGGTGGTGGTGCCAGTAAAAGACATATGAGGGACACAAAAGAGTTCTTGAAAAAGACGGTTGGAAAAGATTTTATTGCCGAAAAATATATGAAACATTTTTTGAAGGGTAAAGATTTGATTAAGATTGTGGAAGATGAAACAAGTGATTCAATTCGCTTGAGAATTGCAAAAAAGCTAGTCGACAAGTTCAAGCCAAATCCAAATGTTAAAGAGATGGTGTATGCATGTGACCAAGGAGGTGTGAGTCGCAAGGGGTATAGAGCTTTGAAGAAGTATATGAAACGCTCTGACAAAAATGGGTTAAAACGCCATCAAATAATACCTACTTATAAACTTGTCAAATCCGCCAAACAAGAATGCAATTCGATATTGCTCTCTGAATTATGAGAGTTTCTTTTACAATAACCAATAAGAAGAAAGGACCTCCGACATGTTTTCGTTATCATCAAGGCAATAATATATTCTTAGATCTGGAAAAGGTTCAAGCGATGATGATCCGACATTACAGAGTTAGAACAAATGGTAAGAACATTTATTGTGAATTTTGGTTTTCAATAGTATGCTTTTCTTCAACTAATATGTTTTAGTAATGAAATTTCTGTTTTACAGATTGCGGAGGTAAAGTTATATTTGTTATTAAGTTGGACGAAGCAGAAATTGTAAAAGGGCGTAAACTTGAACGTGTCACAATCACCTTGATGAATCGTGAATTGCAACAGTTTGGCAGAAGTTATTGTAAAGAATTTAGCATGCAATCCGAAAATCACATATGGTGGATAGCTGCATTTGAAGTTCCTAAGGAGTCTCACGACGTACTGGAGTGGCTATCTGAAAAATGCAGTATATCTAAGATAATACATGCACAAAATGAAGGCAAATTGCTCAATGTTGAAGGAGAAAGCTTTGCTGTAGAATGGCACCTAGCTGCTGATTTGAAGACTTTGAAATGCATGTACGGTTGTGGTCTCGGTGCAAATGCAAAGAATTTTTGTATATATTGTATGTTTGAATCTGGGCGGAACAAAAGTATTTTGAATTGCAACCAACGTCTTCCACCAAATAGGCACAATCTAGACAAAGCTTGGAGTCCTGTGTTGAACATTCCTCTCGAAAGAGTCCATTTTTGCACAATGCATGGTGAATTAAGAATACTGGACAACTTATTATTTTTGCATTGTTGTTACGCATGGAACATGCAGCCCAAATCAAGAGCAGATGTTAGCATTAGAAATCTAGAGATAATTTTATCCGATATGGGATTGCACGGGGGCCACGTGAGTCTTACCAAAGACGTTGAGATGAGTGGAAAAATGCAAGATGTTCCAGCAAAAGTTTCAATGGGTGGTGCGAAAGCGAGACACCTATTGTCAAATCATACTGCACGTGAAAGCAGTGTTGAATGGGAGTACTGGAGGAAAATATGTCAATGCACAACAAATATTGGCTCAGATCCTCGCATGGCAAGTACATGTGCTAAGGTTTGGCAAGCATTTGATGCCTTGTCACAAACTATCAACAAAAAGATTGTGAGAGATGAAGATTTGGATAGATACGCAAGAGAAGTCAAAACATTTACTGAATTGATGATCGATGCATGGGGAGAAACACACATAACTCACTATATGGTATGTGTGTCTCATATTTTTTACTTTCATATTTATGTATTTGTAAAGATTTAAACTAATACAAATTTTCTATAAACAGCACATCATCTATACTCATGGACCTTGGTTTACGAAAACCTATGGATCATTAGCTATTTGGAATACGCAAGGCATGGAAAAGAGTCATTACAGGGCAAAGGCTGCGTATTTCAAAAAAATCACGGCATGGCGGAGGAAAGGTTCTTAGCAATGCATTGGTTGAGATATTCCAATGGTTTTACGGAGGAGTTTTGGGCCGAGGACACTTTCAAAACACAAGAACTGAAGAGTTGTGTTCAATGATCTCCAGTTCAAATTCAGTCAGAGAGACAGCATGGCAATCCTCTAATGCTAGAACAAGGCATCAAGAATGGAGGATGTCTAGAGTCCGAGTTGGAAAGAGATGGATGCCGAGGACACCAACATCCAATGTTTTGGAAAACAGCGCTAGAGAAACTACAGAAACTGATGAGATGGAATAGAAACAATTTATGCTGAATTGTAATTCAAATATTCCTTTGTGATAAATATTACTGTCGAATTGGATTGTTGTTATGAATAGAAATTATTTTATTTGGTTTTATAATAATATCTATTTTTGGATACACGTCCCTCTATATAAGAGTGGGGGTTTTCATTTTGTTGTCACTTCTTGCTTTGTTGAAATTTGTTTCCTCGTAATTTAGCTTGTCTTGTTCAATTAGACTACTAGTTTGCTGGTCAATTAGTGTTCTTAGTTGCATAACAATGTCGTCCCCTAAAATAGAGTTGGCCAATCTGCTAGCCCCCACAGAGTTTTTAGATCAGTTAGATCATATTTATTGTATGTTTACCGGTAGAATAGACACACTTGCCACTCTACGGGCTAATACGGATGCATTCACGTACGTGAGTGAGTATATAGATGAGACTTTGAAGCCTTATGCCATACAAATTCCTGGCTCAGCTATCATATGGATTTCATATAACTTGCTTAGTTATATATGGAAAGGAGATAGACTCTTTATCGCTCGTCTCAACAGATTTATTAGTCACTTGGGTAACGATCATTACTTGGAGCTGACAAAGGATCAGATGAAAACTTTTGATCTTGAAAGTGTAGGAAAGAAGTTTCTCTCCGGTGAGATTACTGTTATTTTTTTGCTTAATGAGTTTCCAGCGACTGTGGCCAGCAACAAACACAATCCTAGTGAGCAGGTGAACGAGATGAACGACCCGGGTGAAGAGGAAGATTTATCTGTGGAGCACGAAGCAACCTTGGCTGCGCAAGAGGCAACATGTGCATCCACATCAGCGGAGCCAGAAGATATAGATGAGTACGATGATGTCGTGCTTCGAATCCATGGCCTTGTTCCAATCATCATTGATGGGCAGGAGTATGTGTTCATGCATGACTTGCAACATATTCTCGGCTTGCGAGAAGATGAGATGCTGGCAGCATTGGTAAATTTGCAGAATGGCAGTTCCACTTTCAACCACACCCAGCCCGACGACACGTATGCGAAGCTGATCGGGCATGACACGGACACCACCGAGCAAGCACTGGCAAGGGTGCTTTGCCGATTGAAAACGCTTCAACCACCACCAGTTCAAACGAGGCCATTCGAGGTACTCGAAGGAAAAACTGCTGACATGAAGTACAAAGGCAAAGGAATTAACCTTGCGCAAATCGAAGACATTGATGAAGGCACCGAGGCAAGTCTGACCCAACAATTCAACTTGCATGTGTTTGTTATTTTTGTTTGTCTTCATTATACTCATTTTGCAATAATTTGAACCAAATGCAGGATGCAGTGGAGCTTGATGCATTTGCAATGCGAAGGGGTGGCTCTCGGGAGAAAGTTGAAGTAGGGACTCTGGACAGGTCTATGGCCCACTACATTGGGAACTTGCCCAACAACTTTATTTTCTGCTTCAGCAACAAGTACAGGCCAGATGGACAGACAGAGCTTCTTAAATGCAAAGCACTCTCCAAGCACATTGGTGAGCTAGACATGTCACCGTCAGTGCCAAAGGCTTACTGTGTCCTCCAAAAAGCCGTTTTGAATGCTTTTTGCCCTGGATTCGAGACCCGGCTCATTCTCTCGGGTTTAATTGGCCCTTATGAGGATGAGGGAGATGCTCCTAAATTAGCATTAGAAATGTTAAAACCAGTTTTGTCATCAGAGAAGCGATCAGAGAAGCTGAAGTCCTCTCTGAAGGAAATGGATCAAATGTGAATAAAGATTTTGTCCTTTTTTTCTTGTGGACTCTCCTAATTCTCTGTTGTCATTATATGATGTGCTAATTTATTGAATTTAGAATTTAATTTTTTTTCTGATAAAGATTTCTCCTCCTTTTTTTACGTGACGTGATTTTCACGCCAGGGCACGACCAGCGCCGTTTGACCTGGTCAAACGGGCCCTGGTCGCGCCCTGGCGTGATTTCCATGCCACGACATGGAAACCTATCTTATCTACAACATGGTTAAAGAAACTACCATTCCCATAGTACTGAAAAATTTTAAATCACTGCATTCACATAGATGATACTAAAATTTTCAAATGACTGCATTCACATAAACAGTACTGAAATCAGATATCAAACTCAATCACAACAATTTGCATTCACACAACCTGAAATTCTGCAAGATACTTGACACCAAATCTTCAGTATATTATAAATAAAATCATGTACATGATATTTTTAATTCCACTCTCTCCTTAGCCTTCTAGCTAGGTGGAGATCCTTCGGGAGTATTGTGACTCTCTTCCCGTGCACTACACACAAAAATGAGTCCTCAAAGAGCTGCGTTAGGTACATTTCCGCAGACTCTTGTATTGCGGACACCGCATCTGCCGTAACTCTGTTCCCCAAGGAAAATTCATCGACTATTTCTTTTACAAGCCTCACAAAAGGGGCCCTAGGGATCAAAAATTTTACGGACTTCTAATAGCTCCGTATATCCTAGAGCCACTTTGCGATCCTGCGCTTCCTACGCGGTCGAGGAGGTGGTGGCTGCATCCTGCGGAGCTCCTTTCCAGCCCATGGTGCTGCACGAGGGGCCGACCTATCCCTACCACGCTCTACGGTCCTACTTGGGCCAGCTGCGGCAGAACTTGGAGGTGGTGATGGTGGTGGTGGTGGTGGAGGTGGTGGTGGTGGAGGTGGCGGTGGAGGCGGTGGATGCGGTGGGGGCGAAGGTGGTGGAGGTGGAGGCAGTGGAGGCGATGTTGGCGGTGTGGGCAGTGGTGATGGCTCCTGAGCTGCAGGGTTCCGTCACTTTGATGTAGACCCAGCCTTGCAAGGATTCTTTCTTTTTCGCTCGTGTGCTCCTCTCTCTGACCATCTATGGGTCGCCTTCTGCTTCATCGTTGTTGTGTTCGACATCGGACTGCCCTCATCAGAACCACCCACCAGCAACGACATCATTGGACCCATCATCGGGCCATGACTTGGAGGTGACACGGTGGGTGTGGTGTCCTCGATATGCCTAAATTTGATGTGTCCATGCCCATTGCTGGTGGAAATGGATCGAAGAAAGAATCATTCAGAACCGGCAACTCACCCGATGCCGCAAGCTCCTCATCTAGGAACTTCATTGTTTCCTCCCGTTCAGTTGCCGTCGGGGAAGGGCTTTTTTCTCGTGTTGGCTGCTGCTGCTGCTGCTGCTAGTCCTCCTGCTGTTGCTGGTCTTCTTGCTACTGCTGCTCAGTCTGGTCCTCCTGTGCAGCTGTTGTATGGGCCATGTCCTCTTCAGCTTCACGTTGAGTGGCCGGATCTGCTATAGGGCTGCAACTCCTACTCCTGCTTCTGCTCTCTCGTCTCTCTCTCTCTCATCGAGGGTGGCTAGTGCATCCCTATGGAGCAATGCAGTCACTTTGGAATCTCTAGTCGTTTGTTTCGTCCGTGCCATTTCCTCCGACATTGGTTAGCCTTTGAAAACATATCAGAGAACACGAGAGATGAAAAACAGAGAATTTAAAAAAACTGACACTCTGACACTCAAGGGATGAAGTGGAGAAATGAGGACCCAAGCACCCTTATATAGTGAAGGGTTCTATTTTTAGTAAGTGTCCCTATAAAAGTTTTGGCCTCTTTTCCAAATATAATATATTCTTGTCTAGGCTCATGAGTAAAAATCCTTGGACATCCACAAATGTAGTAACAGGCATATAAAATGTGACAACGCAAAAGTAATGTCAAAACGTAACCAAATATATTAGAATAGAGTCAAAACACAACCAACTAATTGTGTTTTCTATTTTCCATTAGATTAAATCCTGTATTCCCATTGGACTCCTAATGTCCCTGTTTGTAAAAATGAAACACATTCATGATCTTTTTCGGCTTGTCTCCGTATCTGCAAAACCAGACACAAAGTTAATAATCCTATATTTACTTAACATTACTATTTAAAATTCAGGAATCTGATGGAAATTAGGGACTCACATTTTGTCCATTACGAGTGAAGACAAAATCTACTGGCACATCAACAAAAGTCAATCCAAGCATATGCCGAAGATCTTCTAGGCTGCACTCCTTATTTATATGAATTTCTCGTATTTCATCATGGGGCAAATGTATGGATATCTCCACTTCTTGCTGATTCGTCTCCGCGTCCAGAGGGTCCCATCGACCATGACCAAACTTATATCGCCTATAAATGAAACTTAAGGAGCATGTTTGATGTGAAATATGATACCTTATGGTCATTGTTTCACAAGAGAGCTTACACCTTATTAAATCTCCTTTATGCTCCATTTCCTTTGAATCCCATGCGACAAATATGTTGTCCAACAATGATGATTCTGTTGCTTTCCATGCCCACATCGTGTTTGTTTTCCTAAAGGGGACCGCCTTAAATATGGCAACAAATACGGTGATCGGCACAGAGATGCTAGTGTAGACTCGTTTGGATCCGAATGTTGGCTTCATATTACCAATAATCTCTTTGAGAAGTTGCCTCTTTGTTAATTCAATAGTCAGTTGGTCAACATATGGCCACTCGTGAGAATTGATCGCAGGCTCAGAAGTTAGTGCTAATTTGCCTTGGCCAAAGTTTTTTTTTGGAACTTCGTAAATGTGATCGTAAAAGAAAATGCCCATTTTGATTAGGGCAGAGAATGCCAACCCACCATATATTTGTTCTCCATATTTGGCGTGTATGGCGGAAAATTTTTCAGTGAAGGACTTCACGTTTTGCCAGTCAAAGCTATTTGAAGGAAAGACATCTGCACCAGGCATCAATGCAACATTATTATCCATTACAATGACATAATAATAATTCAAACATAATAGTTAACACAAGAATAAAAGAGGTGAGACTTACAATGTGACTGTATGGTTCTATCAGCAACAGCCACATCCAATAAAATATCTCAACGCATGTATACGTGTTGCACATTTGCAAGGTATTCACCGTTTTGGTCGATCTTGAATTCGTGGATCCTTCCTTTCCAATGGTAGTCTTGGTTGTTTCGCTTCCTCTTTGCAACCTTGTGAGTTCCTTTGCCCGATGGTTGCATGTAAACCCAGTCAAAAGTTGAAAATGTGTGGGGCACCCAATGCTCATTGGAATCTTTGATGTGTGCAAGGTGGGGTGGATGTTGTAAAGCTACCTTTACAAGCTTTACTTCCGGCGCCACTGGCACCAGCTACTTCCCCGACACCAGCAGCGCCCCTACTACTCCCGGCGCCAACGGCGCCGGCGCCACTGTGACTAGAATCCAGCCAGCGCCAAGTTCCTATGGCTGAAAATCTTTGATCGGTTCTAGCGGAGTCCAGAGAGCTCAGATCGATGTGCAAACACCTCACACGATCTAGGCATGATTAAAGGAAGTCTGGGGATCAATAAAATCTAGAGAGAGAAAATGACTTTCTAGAAAGAGAAAATTCTAGAGAGAGAAAAATGTGCTCTACCAGCTTGGGTAGAGTGCTTGGTATGAGGGGAGTGCCGAATCACACAATACTATAGGGGAGTGTGGGTTGCGACTCAGGGCGAGCTCCAACCAAGTCTCAGCCTCCCTTGCTGGAATGTTGTCATGGCTCTCGCCTTGGCATGCTAGCGCCCCGGAGACTAGGGTCGGTCACACACTTGAAATGTAACCTTCTCAGATTTATCAATAAAGTGGGATTTTCCTCAAACTGACTGATTACCTTCTGGGTTTCAGTGTTCGGTGAAAGCGCCAGTTGTAAGGCCGCTTCAAAATTTTTAAGTTGGCACATAGCTGAGGGTCGTATCCCGGGACGCCAGCGGTATGCCGTCGGGACCATTTGGTCCGTGGCGCCAGCGGTATGCTGTCGAGACCATTCGGTCCGTGAACTAGTTGTCTCCATATCTGTCACGGCTTGTGGTTCTGAGTGTTCCTTGAATGAACGTGAATGGGTTAAGCTCTTGGGGAACAGGCTCTAACCTATCGGTTGAGTTGGATGGCTTGCTTGGGTGGAAATTACCTGTTTATGGTTGTCCAGTCTGGCGTGGCGCCAAGTTGGCTTCCAGCGCTCGTGACGAAGCTTTCAGTTGGTTAAGTCTGATGTAAGTCAGACCGCTTGCTTGGAATGGATGTTACTCGTTTGTAACGAAGCTTCGAGTTGGTTAAGTTTGATGTATGTCGGGCGGCTTGCTTGGAGGGAAGTCACCCACATCGGGACCCCCGATCTGGCATGGCGCCAGGTTGGATCTCAATGTTGGTTTTCAGAACTTCAAGTTGGTTAAGTCTGATCGTTGTTGCTGAGTTGGCTGCTTGTATGTCAAGTGGGTTTGGATGGCAAGAGTTGAAGGCTAGGAAGCTAAGTCGTGGTTCCCGGCTCCCTTTGGGATGCCTACGCAACAGGTTCCCACAGAAGATACTTAGTTCTAGCTTGGTTTTTTCGTGTGGATGGATGTAGGTTAGTATACCCTCTTCTTCGGTTTTTTACAAGGAATGCTACATTCTATGTATTTCTTCAGAAAAGCTTATAAAGTGTACAAAATGATATTTTGTCTTGCACGTAGTTGATTTTTGTCATAAAAGATCTTATGTGGAGAATGTTTTGTCACACACACACACACACACACACACATTGAGTAATGGAGAGGATGCCCCTCATTTTCTAGCACTCTTATTGATTTTAGTATTGCTTCTCACATAAGATACTTACTATGATTGCTTGTTTCAGGCTTATACATGGCATTTGGATTTTGATCAAATTAGGTTATGATACACCTTTGATCGCTCCTTCCCCTGCCTCGCAAGCATTTGACATGTGGATCATTATGGGAGATCTTGGAGATGATGTCAAAAGGATAAAAGAAGAAGCAATAACCAATGCTATAAATGAGCAGTACTATACTGGAGTACGTGCTTTTTTTATATGCATCAATTTGAGGCTTCTAGATGTCCGTCCCCCCATGGTATTTTTACACGCATAATAATGTGCCAAGGCGAACACGGAGAAAAATCTAAGAAGTTTCATGACAAGATATGGAATTTCTTAAGACCATACATAAAATGTGATTGTGAAACAAATAATTTAAAATGCAATGGGCAAATTTTATGGTTTGACCATGCAATATGGTTTCTTCTTAGCCACTTGGATCATGTTCTTCTTGGAGATTTGTTGAAAAGCAAACTTTTTACTTGTTTAACCTAGATGTCCAAGTGGCTAAACCTATTATAAATGCTTCAAGTACCCTTATCTTTCTTCGTGAGTATATTTTGCAAGGTGTTTAAAATTCATTGATAACCAAAATACGACATTGTTTCTTGGTGTTAATGGAAAAGGTTTAAATTTTATTGAAAGAGCTATTAAACCTTGTACATTACTCCGAAGATAATCCTCATAAAAGAGGTTGTGCTGGGGAGAGAGGAAGTTTTAGGACTAGAGGTGGTAGAAACTGTGAAATTCACACATGTGGGAATGCCCTAATGTGTGAAATTGATCTCCTAAGCTTGGCTCATGCACTATAGATCAAATATTGATTGAAATCCAAGATCAATGATGAAATCTAAGGCAAAAAGACCATTCTACATGCATTCATTCATTACCAAAAGGTGTTTCACAAGTGTAGAAGACTTCATGAAATAAACTAAGTCCCAACAGGTAGAGAGAGCAACCACCACTTTTGGTGAAGGGTAGAGAGAGGAATACAATCAATATTGATGAATTTCCAAATTGACTGAAAAACTCACATTAGATTATGATAGAAAATGAAAGTACATCTAGAAACTTATGGAGATCTATGCAATCCTATTGGACCCCTTAAACATAGTCTCTTTAATCCTATTGGATGTGTGATGCAACATCCCTCACTTTTGATTGGACCCTTGCAACACATCTCTCTCTTATGATTGGATCCTTTGACTTTGGCCACCACATAGGGTGCATCACTCATCAAACCTAAAATTGACATGTGTAAGCAACCTAACTGGCTTGAGTTATATCACAATTGAATTTTGGCCTAATCATGACAAAACATGTAAACTTGACCATTTGACCTCTAAAGCCAGAATTGGCCCTATCAAAGTACTACACCAAGATGCTTGATACAAAATCTTTATGATACCCCTAAAGTTAAGGAAGTAGCATTGGTTTTTTGCAGAACAAACTACATGGTAGTAGATTACTTCACAAAGGCTCTATCAAAGGAGCAACATCTCAGATTTAACGATATGCTAAATCTGAAGATCAAGGTTTTTCAAGATCCACATTAAGGGGGAGTGTTAGATGTCTTATGCTCAGTCTTAAAATGAGCGTCCTGAAACCGAAGGTCGACTACATGTTTCGAACCTTCACATTTTTCACCTTTGAGATTTTTTGTGTCTTAAACGTTTTTAAGGCACTTTTGTCTTTTTCGCATCTTCGCAAAAAATGTGACACAGTGGCCAGAATGCCTTGGAATCCATTTCAGGTCCACCTTCACCTTTTTCACATTTTTCTATGCCTTCGCTCTAGAGGCACCGTCGAGATTTACATACCTTCAGTCTAAGGGCACCTTTGGGTTTTTTTGGGTTTTTGCTACATTGGCAGACCGATGTCGCCAACTTATCATCAACCCTAAAAACAGCTGGACAACCAAATATCCTAAGGGCGGTTACCAACTTTGTACATATACAAAACTGGACTAAATGGCATTTAAGGCTTATAAGGTATTTGTTTCTCGACACTTGTAAATATATATATACTAGCTGAATCAAGCTATGTAAGTGTTCTTTTTAAATCAGAGTTATCTGTAGCCAGCATTATCACGCTCAGCAAGCTGAAGTTATTACTTCAAGCCATTGTACTCATTTTTGCTCTTACTAGATCCAAGAGCATACAGTTGATGACTCAACCACTTGCTTTCTAAGTAATTTGAAAACATATCTAAGCCATGAATGACAAGTAATATGTCCATACTATAGGCATCATCCAAAACTAGAATTGTCTTACATGAATTTTGAGATGTAGAAATCTCAATAAAGCAAGATAGTACATCAAGTAATGGAAGAGTAGCATAAGTGAGAATGTTAAAGTGGATACAACTTGAAACTTGCCTCTCTTTACCATAAAAGATGAGCCATAAAGACTTGGCCATCCATTTTGAAGATCCTCTTGAAATCATACGTCACATCTTGATAATCTTCAATAGATATGATTTGAGATGTGATGGGGCAAGGGAGATAGAAGAACGCGAACGGAGAAGAGAGCAGGAATATTGCGGAATTGCTCTCCCATTACAATCAGCTGCTAGATGCAAAAACAGTCTAATAAAAGCTTATGCTAAATATAATCACAGCTTTAGCCCAACAAGATCTTAAAAATAATTCATACTCACAAAAAGGAGAGTACAGTCCATTGAAGAGATTAGAAATGGTTTGTGTGTGATAATACTAAAAAATGGATTCAATGTGAAGTTTGGTTCTGAAATAGATGAAAGAGCAGTATGATATCGCGAGTTCCTCGGGTGTTTAAGACAGCCATCGTCTGATCAGAAGCGAAGGAGTCGTAGACGTCCATGTTCTGATCAGAGTGAGTAAACAAGCATGATCAAATAGCGACAAAGTGCATTCAATCACAACAAGCATTCATTTACGTTACATACAGATAGAAAAGCATGCTGCTGCTATATTACATTGAAGCACAATATAAATAACAATTACAACCAAAATGACGGCGTAACTAGGAGGCTCAAAATCATTTGTCTCATGGACGGAGCGTCTCAAGTAATTTGTGCTGGGATGATCTATTTATAGATTGCATCCATGTATCAACTACATTAAATATTTGTCACCTAATTAGGTAAGCCATTGTACTTGGAAGTATATGGCTTCCAAAGATTATTAGATGGCTGACACTAGGCTTGTGCCCATGCCAAACTTCATGAGGAGCTTTGTTGTTGACGGCTTTGGTGCTGAATCTATTCTGCATGTAACAGGCTGTGGCAGTAGCTTCTGCCTAGAACTTCGCAGGTAGGTGTGCTTGATGTAGCATGGATCCAGCTGAGTTGAGAAGAGTTCAATTCTTCCTTTTTGCAATCCCATTTTTTTGAGGTGAATAGGAAGGGGTGAACTATCTTCTAATGTCATGTTCAGCCATGTAGTCAGACATCTCGTTAGAGAGGTATTCGTCGCCACCATCAGTTCAAAGTGCCTTCACTTTTGTAGATATGATCATCTATGAAAGTGATAAAATCGATTGCATCTCCTAAGGACGGAGTTGGCATTGGACTACAAAGATCGCTATGTACAAGATCCTATACATGCTTTGTTTTGATGGAATGTGATTTGGGAAATTTGCTTCTAGAGTGTTTGCCATAGACGCATGATTCACAAAAGAAAGATTTCCTATCTAATGAAGAAGGGAAATGCAATCCATCAACTAACTTATTACAACGCATATAGGAAAGTGATCCTGTATTCACGTGTCCAAATCGACTATGCCACAAAATAGCATTTTTACATTTTCATGAGAGATGCTAGATAATGCAACTGAATTAGAAAGTACATAAAGATTTTTTATTCTAGTGCATGCAGTTAGAGTAGTATCTTCCTCGAATATTGTTCACTGTTCAGATGAAAAAGTAACAGTGTAGCCCTCATTAGTTATCTTAGAGACTGATAATAGGTTCTTTGATAGCTGAGGAACGTGAAGGACATTGGAAACACAAATAGATAGATCGTTGTTGAATGTGATCTTGACTGTCTCTTTGCCTTCAACACATATGGTGCTTGAATCTCCTAGGTAGATGAATTGATCTCTGTTGTAAGCATTCCTTGCGAGAGGTCATGTGTTGGGTAGCGCCGCTGTCCAGGTACCAGCTATCACAGTCTTCGTTGTTGTTGTCGTAAGCCATTAATAAATGTGTATCTTGCTCCTTGAATTCTGCCGAGTTGGAGGAGTCTGGGTACTGCTGTTGTTGCTTCTTTGTCTTGTTGTAGATCCGGATACAACACTCCTTGATGTCGTGATTGGCTCTCTTGCAATATCTACAGAAAAGCTTCTTTCGTGATTCACTATTCTCACCTTGAATATGAGGCTTCTGTTGTTGATGTTGCACTTGATTCTTGCCCTTGGAATATTTTTTCTTCTTGGTGTACATGGCCATGGATTTGTCTTTGATGGACAAGTCGCTGGTCTTTCTTCGTATTTCTTCTTGAAGAAGATGACCGATCACCTTTTGAAGAGTGAGGTCAGGTTGTGTAGAGATCATCACCACAAAGTGCTCATAATATGACTTTGGAAGAGAAGAAAGCAAGGTCATGACGACATCATCATCTTGAATAGAACATCCTATAGTTGATAACTGATCAATAAAGACTTGAAGCTGTTGACGTGAGAAGTGATGGCAATAGAATCAGACAAGCTAAGAGTAAAGAACTTCCTTCTCAGATGTCATCTAGTGGTTACATCATAAGTCTCATAGAGATTTGATAACAAATCTAATGCGTCCTAAGAGGTTTTGCATGTGTGGTAACATGGGATATTTGGGAGTCGGCCAGATTGAGTGTGATACATGTTCTACTACATCCCAAAGATCTCTATGTATCAACATCATCCGGAGTTTTAACTTCCAGATGTAGAAGTTAGAACCATTGAACTTGTCAATGATTCTAGCTTCACTAGATGATGAAGACGAAGAGCTACCTATATGAGACATACTAACAATAATACAAATAAAACACACTTAATCTCTCGGTTTATATGAGCTACGCTCTGATATCAATCTGATGGGGCAAGGGAGATAGAAGAACGCGAACGGAGAAGAGAGTAGGAATATTGCGGAATAGCTCTCCCATTACAATCAGTTGCTAGATGCAAAAACAGTCTAATAGAAAGCTTATGCTAAATATAATCACAACTTTAAGTGTTTTAATTGCCCAACAGGATCTTAAAAATTAATTTATACTCACAAAAAGAAGAGTATAGTCCACCAAAGAGATTAGAAATGGTTTGTGTGTGGTATTACTGAAAAATGGATTCAATGTGAAATTTGGTTCTGAAATAGATAAAAGAGCAGTATGATATTGCGAGTTCCTCAGGCGTCAAAGACAGTCATCATCTGATCAGAAGCGAAGGAGTCATAGACGTCTGTAATCTGATCAGAGTGAGTAAACAAGCACGATCAAAGAACAATAAAGTGCATTCAATCACAACAAGCATTCATCTACATTATACACAGATAGAAAAGCATGTTGCTGCTATCTTACACTGAAGCACAATAAAATAGCAATTATAACCAAAATGACGGCGTAACTGGGAGGCTCAAAATCATTTGTCTCATGGATGGAGCATCTCAAGTAATCTGTATTGGGATGATCTATTTATAGATTGCATCCATGTATTAACTACATTAAATGTTTGTCACCTAATTAGGTAAGTCGTTGTACTTGGAAGTATATGGCTTTTGTGACAATTGTACATAGTGTATACTACCAACGAATTAGGAATGTTGATGCAGACAAGGACGTCGCAAGTTCTCTCACTTCGCATTTCACGTGAAGTGGTTTTCTCTCACTTCGCAAATTTTGAAAAGTGACTGGGAACGTTCCTCGTTCAAAATAGACGACCTTCGGCATTTTTCCTCTCTTCGGGATTTTGCGAAAAAGCTAAAGGTGCTCTTAAAAGGCAAAGGTGCTCTCAAAAAGGTGAAGGTGCCTTTAAAACAATTTAACTCATGAAAATAGAATTCTGCACACTTGATCACTTGCAATATATATGGACTTCTTGATTCATTTATAAGGCATAAATAATAGAAGAAAAGGAATCCTTGCCATAAGTGAGCATTTTTCATCACTTGCAATAAGTCTTCTTTCTCATGAGAGATGTTGGCTTGCTTGAATTGGTTCTTCTTCTTGAAGCGATTGGTGGCATATTGGCCTTTCTTGTCATAAAAGAAGCACTTAACATCTTTTTTCTTCTTATCTAAAGTAGAATATTGAGAGGAATCATCATCCTCTTCATCTTGGTCTTTTGCTTTGTCCTTAGAGAAGTGTTGGTTTTGCTTTTTGCTCCTCTCTTTGTGCTTGGCAAATAGAAATTTGCCATCACCAATATGATTGAGTGACATTTTGTCCATCCTTAATAGCTTGTTCCCATGCTGTGATTCTTCAGCACTCCTTGCAAGGCCTCCAAGGTTGGTAGCTCCTCCTTGATAGCATAGGATTGGACAAGATTCTCATATTCATCCTTCGTACCATTGAGTATGACTTGGACTAGCTTACTTTGTTTGATGGAATGTCCAATACAAGCAAGCTCCATATGAATATCTTTCACTCTCAAAACATAATTAGTGGCACTCTCATCACTCTTTTGAGAACTTTCGAAGATTTGATTTCTAAGAGTGAGGAGCCTTGAGGTATTCTTGGCCTCATAGACTGCTTTGAGAGTATCCCAAGCATCCTTGGTCGAAGTACCAATCTCTCTCAAAATCTCATTAGAGACATTCATCTTGATATAAAGGAGAGCCATCCTAGCTCTCTTCTTGGACTATTTTACTTCTTGGAGGAAGTGAGGCTCCTCCTCAATCCCAAGTACAATGTCTATCACATCTTGAAGTATCAATATAGATTCCATTCTAACCTTCCAAAAAGAATAGTTGGAGGTAGATAGCCTCTCACTAGATTCCAATAGAAAGGAACCCATAGATGGCATGTAATGGTTGAGACTCCTTGTGAATTAGACAATAAAGTGTTGCTTATCTCTCACTATAGGATCCAATAAAGGTGTACTACCAACTCCTATGCAAGATCTTGCAACAAATGTGAGATGGATCTCACTAGCTCTACCAATCTCTCTCAAACTAGATCAACCTCTCATCAATTGATGGAGTATAGGAAAAGTTTGGGTCAAACTATCTTTGGCACGTGTGAAACACAGAGAATCCACAAATCGCTCCAATACAATGGAATTGTAAGAAATAATGTGGCTATGACCTCAAAAAGCTGACTAGATCTCAAATAGATGGAATTGGCAAGCCTCTTTTTGAATTTTTTGGTCAAACTAGCAAGATATGATCACTGATGCTGCTTTTGTTGCAACAGGCATTGAAGGTTGATCCACTTGTCGAATCCCAACATGGTATCAGAGCTCCTTCTCTGATTCCTAAAAGCGGATCCAAAGTATATAGTGTAGGTAGTTGCTACTATTATTTTTCAGTCATATTAATCTACTCTTTGCATATACTCATCTTGAAATTCCAAATGGATTCACAATCACAGTTTGCTCTAATGGTAGATAAACTGGATGGTTCGAATTACCATTTATGGAACTTCAAAATGAGAGTAGTATTGATGGCCAAAGAACTGTGGGAAATTGTCGCTAGAATCGAACTACTTATCAGTGTCAATGAGCAAGCCATTTCCAAATGGAAGCTCAGGGATGGCAAGGCTTTTGCCTTGATCACCCTTAACATCTCCGACACACAAATTGGTCAGAAAAGCCCAATCATTGAAAGAAGTTTGGGATATATTGAGTACATTATATGAAGTGAGAGATGTCACTTCGAAGCTGCATCTGAGGAGAAAATTATTCTCTCTCAAAATGTCAAATGGTGATTCTGTTCAGAATCACATAAATGAATTTAAGACTCTAATGGATCATATGGCAGCAATAGGTTCAACAATTGAAGACTCTGATGTTGTAATGACCTTATTGTCAAGCTTACCATTCTCCTTTTAAAACTGGGTGATGATGATTTCCACACACTCAAGCATTACATTATCTAGAGTCATAACTATGTTGCTGCAGGAGGAAAGAGGTGGAGCATCTTCATCCTCCATCAATGACTCACAAGCATTATTCTCAAAGAAGGGCTCAAGGAGGCAACAAAAGAAGAAAGCTGTCAAACAGAATGACAACAATCAAAAGCAGTCACAAAAGTTCCAAAATCAGCCCCCTACTCAGAACAACAAGAAAAGACTCTTTCGCAGGTATTGCAAGAGACCAAATCATGAGATCCAGGAATGTCGAGTCTTGAAGTTCAACAACGACAAGAAGAAGAAGTAGCTGAATCAGCAAGCTCATGCAGCCGACACCAAGCAAAAGATCGAAAATGATGAGGAGCAGGAAGTCTTCATGGTGAGCCATCGTCATGTCAAATAGTCAAAAGAATGGTTTCTTGATTCTAGAGCAACACAACACATGACAAGCCATCAAGAATGGTTTATCGACTATTTGGCCTACATCACCAAGAAATTTGTTCACCTCGGAGACAACAGCTCCCATATAATTGAAGGTGAAGGTACTGTTAGGATGAATTTTTATAATGAAATGTCAAAGCTTGTGCCAAATGTATTGTATGTCCCGAATCTGACAACAAATCTACTGTCAGTCAGTCAAATCACAGATTTAGGACATAGGGTAGAGTTTTAGACATATTCCTGTCAAATTCTTGATAAGAGTAGGAGAGTTCTTGCACTCGGAAAGAGACAAGGATATATCTATAGGCTTAGCCATTGTAATGTTGTGACTGATCGTACTTTGAGTAGTTTGACATCTATGAATAAAGAAGTGATTTGGCATAATAGACTTGGTCACCTTAACTATACATCAATAGATAACATGTCTAAACATTTTTCAGTTCTTGATTTAGAATGTAAAATTGTCAATCTCCCTATCTTCTCAAGTTGTATCAAAGAAAAACAAGCAAGGAGACCATTCAAGTCAAATCGAGAATATATTTCTAGAGATATGTTAGACATTGTGCATATTGATATATGTGGCCCAATGCAGACACCATCCTTACTTGATGCAAAGTTCTTTATTACTATCATAGATGATTATTCCAGGAGGACTGCTGTCTATTTCCTAAAGCTATCTCTGAAGCCTTCCAATTTTTCATGATTGTTGTGTCATCGATGTAGCATAGGGGTCCGTCGCTAGGAGCGGCAACCTCGCCTTCACCTACATAGCAAGAATAGAGAGGGAGAGGAGAGAGAGGAGAAAGAGAGTGGAGAGAGGGAGAGAGAGAGAGAATGCCTAGGTTGAGAAAGGCTTTGGGGGCTCGAGCGCCTACCCAAGGCTATTCTATCCCAACATAGAGAGAGAGAGAGAGAGAGAGAGAGAGAGAGAGAGAGAGAGAGAGAGAGAGAGAGAGAGAGAGAGAGAGAGAGAGAGAGAGAGAGAGAGAGAGAGAGAGAGAGAGAGAGAGAGAAACCAAGAGAATTTTATTAGAATGAGAATGGAAGATGATACAATACAAAGAAAATGGCTCCCTCTTATAGATTTTAGAGGTGAGCCTCCTTCACTCTCATTGGCCACTTCATTGGGGCAAGGATTCTAATCCAAGCCTTTAAAATAAACACAACTTAAATCTATTGGTGCTAAGAAAGCACAAGGGCACTCACATGATTCATGTGAGTTTTAAGTTAGGCCCTTTTAGCTTTTTTATTTGCAACTTAACTTAGGGCCTCTTATGTCATTTTAGAGTTTTAAGCCCCTAGTCTCTTATTTCTAGGAATTACAACTTGCTACTTGTGCTCATTGGGTTGGGCTTACATGCGCAGAATGCCAGTGCCCTCGCACTTATTAGCCTACTTACAATGTACTATGGTGGGGGGCCCACTAGGTAAGGGTGGCCAGCAGTATGTTAAGTGGTGGGACCCACTTGTTTATTGTTGTGCAAGAAATACCCACAACAGAGTCCATGGCCCAAAGTAGTGTCGGTCCCTTGGCACTAGGCTGCAACTGTCGTGAAGGGGCATTGTTGTCGGTTCTTTTATTGCTGGGACATGGGTACTTCAGGAAAAGCGTGGATAGAATTCGCTTACGTAAAACCTGAGGCTTTATTGGTTGTTGATCAGCAAGAACCTGGACTTGCCAGATTTTCAATAATACCCATAAGGGTCTGGTGGCCATTCCGGATAACCTTGTTCATCAACAATTGGGTAGTTGAGGCATTTCATCAGAGTATCCCAAGATAAAACTGGATCCTCCTAGATTGGTGCAACTGGTCCCAACATCATGGACTCCCCCAAATCATAATGTGGATATGACATGCTTTCTTGACTCTCTTGTCTATCCAGGTATTCATGGTATGCCATAACCTGAAGACTTTCCTCAGTAGTCAATATCAAAGATTTAGGACAAGGCTTTGTCATTGTAGGTGCTGGTGCTTGCTATACTGGAGGCCTATTTGGGCTTGGATTCCCTGGATTTGGCCTTTGAAGAATGGATATACCCAGATTTGGCATTGGTTTGGGCTGCTGCATTATGGAACAATGAGACTTTGGTTGAATCTTGCTCGTTGAGGAACAATCATCAACTTTAGTCTTCCCTTGGTCATTGCACTTCCCTGTTGAAGGCTGCGTGATGGCACTTTTCCTTGGATCTTGTGTTGAATTGCCTTCAACTTGCCCTGTTGACGCTAGTCCCCTTCATCACTAAGAATTTTTTGCAGTGACTGCGCCAAGAGACTTGGTAAAATCTGTTGGACTTCGTCGGATTCCAATTTCTTGACTTCCTCAGTTACCATTGGCGTAATGGATTCTACCATCTTTGTCTTCTGTGATGGTTTTACTTGTTTGCTCGAGGGTATCTTTGTGTACTTTGGGACTTTTGCCAGATTGTTCTCTTAGTCACTCATTTCATACCCCGGTGGCACCAAGATTTTTCTTTTATAGTGAGTTCGAGGTGGAAGGGTCACCACAGGTGCATATCAGTCTACATAGGCCAAATGCCTCCTGGCTATTTGAGAATTTCTCATCGAGCAATCTTGGCATGGATGACTAACTCTGCATTGTGAACATGAGGGATCAAATGTTGATGGATCTCCTCGATGTGGACATTCAACACGACGGTGTTTTCCTCCGCATCCATAGCACCTAACTAAGTGCAGTATGCCATTGCCTCTAAGTTGATAGGCATACATCGGTAATAGATTTCCCTTTGGATCTTCCACATAATAGACCGATAGGTTGTTATGGTCCTCCATTGAGTTTGGTGATAGGCAAGAGTATATAACCAAAACTTCTACCTTGCCACTGTTTGTTGAAGAAAATTGTAATTTAGATGGATCAATCTGACATCCATCCATCTGGTGAGCTCCTTGTTGGCTTGATTCTGCTTCTGACCATTGAACCACTGGATCTTGCTATCGAAGAACTTGTTGCTCTTTATTTTGTCCTTTTGATAAGCACGGATTCTTGATTAGACATCTGGTACTTGGATGATCTCCAAAGAAGAAGGTACATTCGTCCTTTTTAAGAAACTTAATAGAGCGAGCATAAGCTTGCTGACAGCTTGAAGTGCAAGGTTCTTGGTCTTCCATTGCACTTGATCTGCTTGACCTTGCTACGCTTTGTTGCCTTGCATGGGGTTCCATTCTTGTTGGATCATCACTTGTTGTCAACCTTTGTCCCTCTGATTCCCCATCTGGATAGGGAAAATCCTTCTTCCCGAGTGAGATGTCCATCAAGACAGCATCCTTACAAAGTTGTGCAAGTGACGCATAGGATGCCAACTCTTCCATACCAGATCTGATCCTTTTGGATAGTCCAACATAGTATTTTGCCATGATGATCTATCGGGGAATCGGGGGATCACAATCCTTCACTAGATGATAGATCCAATAGGTGTAGTCTCGGATTGTTTCAACAGGGAACTTTTTCAATTTTGATAATCCTACAAGGGCGGTCTCCATAGTTCAGCACTAGAATGTCGCAAAGTAGCTGGTTGGTGAATTGCTTCAAGGTTTGCTCAATGACTCTGGTGTTCCAACCTTTTTTTTTTTTTGTGGGAGATGGAGAAGAAGAAAAAGAGAAGAGAATCAGTAAACGGTGGATCAGTATGGATGAGAATAGAGACAGAAATGGATTTATCTAACAGAGATGGAGATAGAAGATGGAATAGAGATGGGACAGAAGAATGATGGATGGATATTGGTTGATGTGGAGGGAATTGACTGGCTTGATCTGAGGTTCATTCACTCGATTCAGTCTAGGGATGTTGGATCTTGATGGATAATGTGATTGCAACCTAGATTTGACAAGATCTGATCAGTTTCAATTGGCCAATAGTGTGGTTTTAGCCCTTTTTCTTGGTTTTTTGTGGTTTTTTTTTTTTTGAGAGATTACTTCGGACTGAGTGAATCTAACCTTCAACCTTTCTAAAGTAGCTGTATCTGGACCATTTCTAGACAATGTGAGTTCTGCAAGACTTCTTGATGGACAGATTTGTCAGGATCTTGAAAAAACTCACTTTTTTGGCACTTTTTAGCATTTTTTCTAAGATATTTCAAATTGGATCTTCACAAGAGTTTCATAGTAGCTATATATTGGTTAGATATATCCAGAAAACTCTTTGCGAAGGTTAATTCCTAGCCGATCTCAAAAAATCATGGAAAAAGTGCATTTCTTTGGGGCTTTTTTGTAAAATTTAAAGATTTTCCAAAAACAAACCCTTGCAGACTGGTATTCACTTGTATCTTAGTCAGATTCAGCTGCTCACCAAGCTGCAAGAGTTACTTCCCAAGGAAAATCAAAAAATCTTGAAAAAAGTGCATTTCTTTGGGGTTTTTTTACAAAATTTTAAGATTTTTTTGGGAAAAAACCCTTGCAAACTGGTAGTCACTTGTATCTCAGTCAGGTTCAGCTGATCACCAAGCTTCAAGAGTTACGTCCCAAGGAAACTCAAAAAATCTTGAAAAAAGTTCATTTTTTTGGGGTTTAAGATTTTCTGGGAACAAATCCTCTAAGACTGGTATGCACTTGTATCTCAGTTAGATTCAGCTGCTTACCAAGCTGCAAGAATTACTTCCCAAGGAAACTCAAAAAATCTTGAAAAAACTACATTTTTAAGGGGTTTTTTTGCAAAATGTTAAGATTTTCTGGGAATAAACCCTTGCAGACTGGTATGCATTTGTATCTCAGTCAGATTCAGTTGCTTAGAAAGCTGCAAGAGCTACTTCCCAAGGAATCTCAAAAAATCTTGAAAAAAATACATTTTTTTGAGGTTTTTTTGCAAAATTTTAGGATTTTCTGGGAACAAACCCTCGCAGACTAGTATGCATTTGTATCTCAGTCAGATTCAGCTACTCACAAAGCTGCAAGAGTTACTTCCCAAGGAAACTCAAAAAATCTTGAAAAAAGTGTATTTTTTTGCAAAAGTTTAGGATTTTCTGGGAACAAACCCTTGCAGACTCCTATGCACTTGTATCTCAATCAGATTCAAGTACTCACCAAGCTACAAGAGTTACTTCCCTAGGAAACTCAAAAAATCTTGAAAAAACTGCATTTTTTTGGGGTTTTTTGGCCAAATTTTGAGATTTCTTGGGAACTAATTTTCGTAGGCTGGTACGTGCTTGTATCTGAGTTAGATCCACTTGCTTACCAAGCTACAAGAGTTACTTCCCAAGGAAACTCAAAAATTTGCTGTCTGAGAAGGTTCTAGGCCACTTTTTGCTCTTGGAAACCTTCACAGGGGCACTTTTTTTAGGATCTAACTCTCGCAGACTTCTTTGTGTCCTTGTCTCAGTGAGATGGAACTTCAAAGAGCTCTACGAAGGTAATTTCCCAAGGAAACTCAAAAATTTGTTGTCTGAGAAGGTTCTAGGCCATTTTTTTGCTCTTGGTAACTTTCACATGGACACTTTTTTTGGGATCTAACTCTCGCAGACTGCTCCGTGTCCTTGTCTCCGTGATATGGAACTTCTGAGAGCTCTGCGAAGGTTAGTTTTGAGTTTTGAAAAAAGAATTAGTTTTTGCAAAGGATTTTTGAATTTTTTGGGTTTTTCTCTGTTTTTTCAAGATCTATTGGGAAGTAACCTTCACAGACTTCTATGTAGGTTTGGGATAGTACCCTGGAGCTGCTGATGGGATTTTGGCTCTCTTTTTTTTTTTAAAAATAGATTTTGAGCTTTTTTTTTTTCTGATTTTTATGGATTAACGAAGGGATTGGGTGCTTGGATCTGATCCTCCCACCCCACAATCTCTCCCTACAATGCCAACAAACAAAAAAATCACGAAAAATGGCAAGAACTAACACTACTCACACTGTCCATTTTTTTTTTTAAAATAGCAGTATTACAAACCTTCGCTAAAATTTCTGAAGATTTTATTTATAGTAAGGTACCATTTTTTGAGTTCGATGAACGTTAATTTTGTCAAAATCTAAAAAATCTCTATTTTTACCCTCACCAAACTACAAAAACCATATTTTTGTGCATAAAGAACCTTCGCCAATTCTACCCTAGCCTTATCTGAGACAGATTCACTCTCTGAGAGTTCAACGAAGGTTAGTTTTATCAAATTTGTCAAAAAATAATTTGATTAGAGATTTTTTACCCAAAATAATACTGAAGAATCAAGCCTCGGTCAAATTTTTGAACAATTCTATTACAATTTGATTCTAATTCTGAGAATTCATCATTCTTAGAAGTGTATATCGCTTGATCATAGATCTTTTTTCAAAAATCAGAAATCTGATTATTGTCAAGTGAAATTTTTTTTGCAGATTTGAACTAAGATAGATTTTAATTGAAAATCTAGATCCAATCTCATTGTTTGATTGATTTTATTTACAAAAATGGCAGATCTTGGAGCTGTTCTCCAAGAAGTCAATCCAATCATTGTCAGAAGATCACCACAATTGGATCTACGCAAGTACAATGAACTATTTAGTCTGGTCAGATTTTTTCAAATCTATCCAAAATCTTGTGAAGTTTATGGCAAAGTTTTTCCTCAAGATAAAGTTAAGCTATTTCCAATGGCTATAACGGGTGCAGCACAATATTGGTATTATAATCAAGATAAAACTAAGCATACAGATTGGAAATAACTGTCAAACAAGCCCTTATCACACGGTTCAAACCTCGAAAGTTTATGGAAAACCCTTTTCTACTTCTAAGTAAAATTAAAATGGGAAAGTGGAAAATGATACGAGATTACATTGAATGGGTTAAACGCCTCAGATTTAAGTGCGTACTCGAGTTGATTAATGAAGATGCCATGATTATGTGATTTTTGGCAGGTCTACCTAAAAGGATCATACGTGAGCTAAAACACCATAATGAGTACACAATTTTGTAAAATGTTATGGACGATGTGATATGAGAGAGGACGAAGATTCAAATGATGAGTCAAATATTGGTTTGTTGTCTTATACAACAGGGTAAACCACTACGACATCCACAACTATCGCATCAACAAATATCAATGCTACTGCAGAGATGATGCTCAACGAGTTCGAAAAACTTGGAAAGAACCAGCAGATACAAATGGAAAAGTTGCAGTCACAATTTGATAAAAAGATCAAAGCCTTGGAAGATTTCCATGGAAAAGTGAACAAGGAATCTGAGAAGTTTGCTACGACTTTTCCTACCAGGGAAAATGTTTGGTGTTCCATTTGTACGGGTAATCACACAGTGAACATTCTGTCCACAGTTGAAAAAACGAATGACAATCAATATTTGCCATCTGTGCAATTCACCTGATCATGAGACTGCTTATTGCCACTTTAATCCTCGGATTATCCAGCAACGATATGCCCAGATGGGATATCGGAAACCCCTTTACGGAAAGAATCCTTCAGCCAAACCTTGTCAATCTGCTCTTGGGTATCCGGAGCGACTAGCTTACTAGCTCCACCAACACAACCTGCTCCTCCTGCTAATCTGATGGAACCAGAATCTTACAGAGATAACGAGCAATGGAATTATAATAATGATCGTGAGAGTGGTCTTTCAGATCGGTATGCTATCTATGCTGCCGCACAACAATAAGCATCTAGAAATTGGACTAGAGCAACGCTTGCATGCTTTGCATGTGGAGAAAATCACATAGTTGCAGAATGTCCAAACGAAGAAAAATTTGTATCATTTTGTCGAGAATGTGGTTATGGACATTGCTACAAGGAGTGTCTAGCAAGACCAAAGCCGCCACCAGTTACAGCTCCTATAAATTTGATAACAATCAAGCAAAGACCAGCAGTTCAATCTGAACCAAGTATAGCCTTGATGGTGGTTACCAGAGCTCAAAAGCAAAAAGAACTTATAGTAGATTTAGTACCTGCTGATTCTATACCATCAACTGATATACCAACATCATCTGAAGTCTATCCAAATCTCCATGCAGAAAAGAAGAGATATCAGGATATAAGGCAGTGGATTAAACATTTGCAAGAAGAAGAGGAGCTTAAAGCCACTAAAGCTGTAGCCGAAGTCCATTCTTCACCTGTGCAGCCACCGAATAATCCACGAACAAATATCAATACTCAGTTGCATTATCATGAAGAACTCTTCAAGATGACTAAACCAGAAGTGCCACAAACAGAGTTACTCATAAATATTCTATCTAGTAAGATGAATATTACATTGGGAGAATTTTTGAAGTTGGTGCCGAAAGCAAAAGAAGTATTAGCGCAGAAGTTAACTCAGATCGAAACAGAAGCCCATCAAGAATCACTTTTTTGTGCTAGATTTGAAGAATCTAATGAAGTACTCCATGTCGGAGCGGCCTGAGAAAGTGAGCAACCGATACAACATAGACAATTTTCTAAAGAAACAGTCGTGATAGATGGAGGTTCAAGAGTTAATTTGATTTCAACAAAGCTATGTGCAAAATGGGGCCTTACAAAGATTAAGCCTGCGACTTTTGTCATTAAGCTAGCCGATCAAACGACCGTTCATCTACGAGGAATGGTTGAACCTATCAAAATTGTTGGAGTTCAGTTTGTCATTACTTTTGTAGTAATGGACTTACCTGACGCACCAAATGTCCACCGTGTCCTATTAGGACGTCCATGGTTACGAGTGGCACAAGTAATTCATAATTAGGGTACCGGAAAAATCACTTTTGAATATCATGAACGTGCAGTCAAAGTCGACCCAATCACTTGGACGATCAAACCAGTAGTCCAAAAAGAGAATGATGATTCATCAACAACGGATCATACCTCTGACCAACCGGTAAAAACTTTGGGAGTTCATTATGACTCTCAAAGCGATACTATCAACTAAAATCAAGCTCTTGCAACAATTGACTGTACAACAAGCTATATGTGTCAACAAGATAATCAGTCGGAATTGAGCAAGATTTCATACGTTTTGTATGAGGATAAAGTGGCCATAACATAAGGAAATTCTATGAAACATTGAAAGTGTGATTTTCTTTGAGCATAATGGTAACCAAAGAGATGATAAGTTTTAGGGTTTGTTGAAAAGCATGTAAAGAACTAATATAAATGATTCTATGGCACTTGAGAGGAATGTTACCTCTTGTTAGACACTTATGATGAATCGTGCTTATAAATTGCTCGACTAAACCTAATACATGTCTTGAGATAAGAAAGTCTAATAAAGACATTGCACTATTGTTAACCCTTTATTGTCGTATTGGAATCACTAGTACATAAGGAAGGTGTTTCGCTTAACTATTTGGAGATGGGTAGCTCTCAAGAGATGTCTTCGCCTCGCATCCATGTATGAAGTTATGAGTTGTGTTCTCACCCAAGTTTAGGGTTTATGCAAACATGGAAAATGCACAATGCAATACGGTTTATTTGGTCATGGAATACTTAAGGAGATGTTAGGGTTGTTCTTTTTCAAGGATATAACTATGGGATTATACATTTTGTGTTTAAGATTATGAGGATGAGAAATAATACTAATTGCACATTTAAGAATGATAAAGCGGCTGCTATATGTGAGCTAACACTCAGTTTAGGGTTTGGCTCTAGCGGGCTTGTATGGCATGGATTTGCCCAAGCTATAAGGTGCTTGGACTCCTAACGGTCTTCGTGGGAGATCCTTGGGGCTAGTATGGCATGGATCTACCCTAGTACCTAGCACTAATGCAAGAGTCAGGTCCCTTTATATGATGTGTATTGCAAAATAGCTTCTTATGCTTGTAGAATGTTTATATGTACTTAATACATTGGTTCGCCCTTATACTAATCAGTATGGCATCTGCCCTGATACACTTTCATTTTAGGACAGAATATATTGCTAATGATGAAAGTCATGGTAGGGAAGATTGGACTTATGATGTGTATTTGCAGTTGAGCTGATAAAATAGTAAATCTTGTTTGGATAACAATTGATGCTTAGCTATGACACCTGTCTTATGTAACTAACTCGTGTAGTTGTGTTTTTTGGGATGGTGACAGGTAACAGCTGAGTGTCCTAAAACTTGCTTTGCTTTATGGTACCTTGTACTGTAAGACTTTATACAGCTTTGTTGTTACCTGTTATGCTTTAAATTGATGGGTTTAAAGGGTTCGGTCATGACTTGTCAAGAGGGACTATATGAAATCTTTCTCTCTCTCTCTCTCTCTCTCTCTCTCTCTCTCTCTCTCTCTCTCTCTCTCTCTCTCTCTCTCTCTCAAAAGGCTATAAAAATATGAAGTTTTGAATCCTTTGAATACATAGATGGTATGAAAAAACAAGTTGCCAAGCCAATTCCACTCCTTCAACATGAACTTTTCCAAGGATAAGACAATGCAATTCCATATGACATTAATTTTAAAAGAATTTGTTCATCTAAAGAAATAGATGCCAATACAACTCCTGAATTGATCCAACCAACGTGCCAATACAACTTCTGAATTGATCCAACCAACGCACACTCCATTTTTTTATTTCATAATTGCAAAGCCATTGCCACAAACTCTCTCTCTCTAAGTGATCATTTCATGATCAACAACTATCTCTCTCTCTCTCTCTCTCTCTCTCTCTCTCTCTCTCTCTCTCTCTCTCTCTCTCTCTCTCTCTCTCTCTAGAAGTTCCTGTGTCGAACCGACCCTCCTAGTAACATAACAGGTAAAAAGTATTAGGGCGACGTGGCCCAATAGGAAAATAGGAATCCGATTTTCTGCACAGTAGCATACACGATCAACGACTCTCTCTCTCTCTCTCTCTCTCTCTCTCTCTCTCTCTCTCTCTCTCTCTCTCTCGCTCTCAGCTTGCACACATGAGCTTTTTTTTACCCAATTTCGAGCTACCCATTCAAGACCTAGGTGCCTTAGCTGCCACGAACTAGAGTGCCACATGTGAGCAAAAGCCAATTTCCTAGTTTGTAGCCTGGCTCACAAATTCGCCACATGTGAGCAAAAGTCAATTTCCTACTCTCTCTCTCTCTCTCTCTCTCTCTCTCTCTCTCTCTCTTGCTGGCCACATGCAACAAAAAACGTGTTGTGCAACAACTTGGGGATGTGGAAGGAGCTGCGCAACAGGCTGGAGATGTTGTCGAGAAAAGATTTGTAAATCTACAACTAGTGCGTGCTTCCATTGGAGTTGAGATCTAACCCCGGTTATATATCAGTTTGACCATGATTAACATGCAAGAGTGTGTTGGTGGTGGGCCACATTCATGCTAGTTTGGCAGTTTTGAGAGGCTTTCAAATAGTCGTGGCATCTTTTCAAATAATGGATATAGATGTTTTTAGTGCATTTGAGCAAAAACACTTTTGCAACATGTAATAGGGGCGTAACAAATTTTTGCTTGCTGCTTGCCCAGCTCACATGGCTGTGGTGGAGCTTGGGGCCAAAGTGGGCAGTGCTAGTGGAGCAGCTCCCACTTGGTAGTTGCCTGAGTGTGCATCTCTCTCTCTCTCTCTCATGTATATTGCTATTTCTCCTCCACCGAACCCTAATCTCAAAAAGACCCTACCTTGTCACGCTTTTTATCTTAAAAGTTTGCAACTGTAAAACACTCATGGTATATATAGCCTTTCAATGAAAAAGACATTGGTATTATGGGATATATTGAGACACAGGGTGTCCATTAAACACACCTCCTTAGGTTGATTTGATTAAAACCCTAATCACACCTCCACCAATCAGAATGCACAAAACCTTCTTTGCCATCAATGCTGACGTTCTCTTTTTTCTCTCTCTCGCCCCCTCCCTCGTCTGCTCGCAGAGACATATCTCTCGCTCTCTCTCGTATTCTGTACATCGACGAGCTCACTCTGACTACAAGTAGGAAACATCAAGTAGAGCGTAGTCATCAACAATGGCTCTGGCGGGGAAAGCTCAACCCCTTTGGAGCTGCTCGCTCTTCCCATCCAAATCCACTCTTTCTGGCTCCTTCTCAAAACGAAACGTGAGTTTTTGTTGTATTTGCAGCTCACATGAAATATGTCGTCTCAGAAGCTCAACCCTTCCTCTCTCTAGCTTCAGTTTTCCTCTAGAATGTATTATGGTTTAAGATAGTGTTGTTCCAATCAGCAAAACTCAACGCTATGGTTGGAGCTTCTTCTATTAGGGTTCAGTTGGAAGGATTTACGTGTGTAGCTACTCTTATGTTTTTGCAGAGGGTGGAAATGACCAAGAGGCTGTCTGTTGTTGTTGCGCCGAAGGCTCAGTTCTATTTAAAACCACCTCCATATCCGTTGGTAAGCCCAATATAACGTGGAGTAAGTAACACTGCAGCCTTGGATTCCTCAGCTTTACACGGTGAAAAAATTCAGAGAATGCTACTACATTGAGAAAATCTTTGGGTCGTGTAGCTCACCAATTTTTCAAACTGTCAGGACTGTATCATGCTAAAGGCAAAGGCAAGTTTTTTAGCCAATGTTGGCTGGACTACATTGAAGAAAAATTGTATAGGGTTTAGAGTTTAGGCTTTACGGTTTTCAATGGAGTTATCACCGGTTGGGACATGAGGTGGCAGTCACTTTTTGCCACTAGAGAAAATTGAAGTATAGCTTGTGGGCATGCCCTAAATATGTCCCCACAATGAAAAACTAAGGGAGAATCTGACAAATTGACCGTGCCCCCTGGTATGTCACATACTACCGGGCACATTAAACTACTTGTGCAGGTTTTGTAGCGTTATGAGGTACACCATGACTTAGAGCACATGCTACACTGTCAATTTTAGCGTGTGCTCCAGCTCTAAAATTTACTTCAGTTGGTTCTTATACAAGTTTTAATATTCAGATTTCTCTCTCTCTCTCTCTCTCTCTCTCTCTCTCTCTCTCTCTCTCTCTCTCTCTCTCTCTCTCTCCAACTCATTCTCCCTCAACATCTCTTTGCCCTGTAAGCCCTGTGTACCGGGTCTCTGCCGTGTAAATGGAAGTAGGGGTGGCCTTGAATTCTCTCTCTCAGACTCTTATGGTTTTATCTTTGGTATGTCAACCTTGCAAGGCAGGTTTCCTTTTTCCTTGTTCTTGAGATTGTAGTTGGAGAACCATACTTAGTTGATAATTTGTTGATCTATTCTACTATTTATGCATGTGTCACTGTTGTGGACGTTTTCTTCGGCCGTCACTAGATTTTCTTTGTAGTGCAACAAACACGGAAATTCAAAGGACATGGAATTTAATTTTTTTGTTTATACATTACTGTTTATAGCACACCATCATAGGTACTTATACGATATTTGCATGTCCCATGATGTTTTCTTAAACCTTTGTCATGTTCTATTTGTATTGCTATGAGTATCTCTCTATAACACATCATCATGGGTGTGTTAGTAAATGTCTTTTTTCATACTTGGGTGCTACATGATGCATAAACTTTGCTAAAAATGGAATTGCTCACTGCAAACCATATTGAGATTGATTCATAGATGACTAAAAGCTTATATGCCTTAATCGTTTTATATATAGTTGTAGTTTTATAAGCTTCTCCTTGTTCCACAGGACGCTTTGGAGCCTTTTATGAGCAAGGAAACATTGGAATTGCATTGGGGAAAGCATCATCGAGGTTATGTAGATAAATTAAACAAGCAGATCGCTAATACTGATTTTGAACGGTACAACCTAGAAGATCTTATCAATGTCTCTTACAACAATGGAAATCCTCAACCTATATTCAATAATGCCGCGCAGGTATTCAATTTGTCGTAAGTAATTTATTGTGATTGTCATCCTTATCATTTTTTATCGTATGCGCTTCAATAATAAGTGACATGTATTACAACACTCCTATTTAGCATAAATTTGTGAACTATGATAAGTGGAAGCTTCCAAATTGAAGCTTCTTATGCAATAGACCACTTTAGCTCCTTCCTTTGTCAATTTAAAATTCTGTTGTTCTTTGCACAATGGCTCATTACTTGAACTTCTAGGTGATGTTAATATTTCTGACAGTCCTTTCGTATCTGCTTTGGAAGTTAATGAATGTTTGAAAGATTCCGAGTATAATGTATTTTGAAAGACGTACATTTTATGTTTATTTATGTATTTTGAAAGATGTACTTTTTATAAGATGTGCATGTTATTTAGAGTCTAAACATTGGTTTGTCGTCTACTTGAAGGCCTACCTCCCTCCAGGAGTGTGGACCATCAAATAGAGCTCCTTCTAGATAGTACCCCTATGCGATCTTTCCTTACAAGGTTAGCTTGAAGGAAGAGATGACATAGCCAAGCAACTTCAGGAGTATTTTAGGATGGTTCAAATTAGACCTGGTAAGTTCCCTTGGGGAGCACCAGTCCTTTTAGTTAGCAAAAAGGATGGAGGCACTCGCCTTTGTGTTGATTGTTAGATGATGAATAAAATTACCATAAAGATAGATATCCCTTATCAAGGACGGATGATCTAATGGACCGTTTGAATGGAGCATACTATTTCTCCATGATAGACCTTAGATCAGGCTATTATTAGATAAGAATTAGGAACGAGGATGTTCCTATGTGAGTGAATGACATACTCCTCAGCTAATATCGTGTTTAAAAGTTCATCAATGTATTGTTTACATATTTGAGGAAATGCAAGCCTTTTAGGAAAGATGAGAAATTTTTTGAAAGAAGCTAGAACCCATAACTATTACTCATTGTCCCAGGGTATACTAAAGCAAGAGGCTGTAGGCATTTAAGGTTGACAAGAATCTTGTTTTAATGTGACTTTCAAGTATGGTTCAAGCACAGTTGCCCAGAAACGCTTTCTGGATCCAGAATCGCTGGAAAGAAACAGAAACAGATCTTTTTTTCATAGGGATTCACAGAATCCAACAGGGATTGATGAACCTAAACTGGACCACACTGTAACCGAAACACTCGGCAACCTACATAAATGCAATGCCCATGCCCTTGATTAGAGCTTTAATTTGATACCCATATTACCCACAAAAATAAAATTTTAAAAAGGAAAGTTTCTGAGAAATGCTGGCCAATATTAGAAATGTGGTTCAGACGCATTACCGCGTTTCTAGAATCTTAATGCAACTATCGGCTCAAGTATGGAAGTCAAAATCTGTGATCTTATTGCTTGAAACGATTGGAATGATGCAGCTTACCTAGGCAGTTTCAGTTAAAGCAAAATGCAGACAAAGGTCCTCTTATTCACTAAAGTCATGTCAATACATCCAAGAACTGTTTCCTTTTGTAGGTATGGAATCACGATTTTTTCTGGGACACTTTGAGACCACATGGTGGTAAGGAACCTAGTGGACAAGTTTTGGACCGCATCACAAAACAATTTGGATCCTATGATGCTTTTGTGGAAGACTTCAAGCATGCTGCAACAACACTGTTTGGCTCTGGTTGGGTTTGGCTTTCATGTGAGTACTATAACTTGGTGCATATACCTTTCTCTCTTGGTACATGCATATGCTATGATATCATTCAAAGCTGAAAATCATAAATAAGTCAGTTTGAGTTCAGCACTATTTGGCAGTGAGAAGTCTAACTCAGCAATGTTAATGTTTTGGGAGTGAAAGTGTTAAGCAGTGGAAGTCTATATACACATCTTTACTGTTTTGGTCAGGCTTTGTAAACTTGCATCATTAGGGTTTTTTTTCTCAACATTATGATACGCATCTCGTTTATACTCATTTGCATTTCCTTTGTAGCACGTGTAACTGACACCATGATCTTGCACTTACTGCTATCAAGAATATGACTTGTGCCTCCTGACCTAGTTTAAGCTTTAAGCCCTGATACACTTCTACTGAAACCATGTTTTTATACTTTCTATAGTGAAAAAAGACACGGAGCTTGTTGTGGAGAAATCCCTTAACGCTATCAATCCACTTGTTTGGGATCATATCGTAAGTTTGACTGCATCTTCTTAAAGTATATCTAACATTTAGAGGGCATCAAATCTGTACTGGTTGCGGAAACTTGAAGAGCCAGTTTGAAACTACAAATAAGATTCATTTTGTAATCTCTTTTCATGAATAGCTTCTCCCCCAGCCGTCATTTTGTGTTGATCTTTTAATAGCACAAATGTAGATAATACCCAAGATTTCATGGCTTATTTGAGAGCTTCTTGTTGCAAAATTTACATAGTTGTAAATGATGTGATTGGTGCTGCAGTAAGATTGATGCTGTACAGTTCTGTATTCTTTCTCTAGTTGTATGTAAACGGAGCAGCAGTCTTGACGAGTTCCAGTACTTAGAACTTTCCACCAACATCAATGAGAACCTCAACTTAGATCCGCACTTTTAGAGCACACTCAAATCCTAATTAAAGGTGATAGCATGAACGATAGAGTGACAACAGAAATTATAACGTTCATGCACCACACCTTTGGTATTCTACAGATTTTTTACACAATAAAAACTTCCATGATTCTTTGAAAGGAATTGAAGAGGGCCATTTCTGTAGCTCTTTGGGCCCTTAGCAACGTTTCTCAATTGGAACAATTCCAAATTACGAGGCAGATTCGAATCAAAATTGTCCACTTCAACTTGGAAAAAAGAATCTGGCAATCTTCTATTTGCTTTTCACAGTTTTTCTTTGAGAATGAGGTATAGAGCCCTCGTTGAATAAATGCGAAACCTTTCCTTTGTTTGATCCATAAATAATTGTAGGGACGTAGATCTTTCGTAGTAGTAGCCCTTCCGCCTGTCAACAAGGGTTAGAACGCTGGATAGGTGCCTAACTATGTAAAGATGCAACTTTTAGATACTTCTCTACTTCCTCCCTTAACTCTACTCACCACTAACAGTACCCACCATTAACTCTACACCACTAACTAACATCCCACATAATTTTAGAGAGAATGTGAAGAGAAGAGTAAAAGAGATAGAGGGGAGAAGAGGGGAAGAGAGTGAGGGTGAAGGTTAGAAGTAGAGCAAGAGGGAGAGAAAGAGAGTGAGAGGGGAGGTTAGCTCATTTGCTCATTGTGCATGCTAATGGAGAAACATTAACATTTGAAACCAAAAACATGTAAGCTAGAAAGCAAAAGCAAACACACAAAGAGCATTAGCAAGTAGTGAATAGCAAATGATGATGCTTCTCTCCAAAATGGTAGAGTTTCCTCCTTCTCATTAAGCATGCAAATAATGTACAAATGGTGCCTTTTTATAAAAGGGAAAGGCCCTTGCCCCAAAATCCTATTGGCTAATATTCACATTGATCCTATCCATTCATTTTGGACCCAACTTGATCCAAGGGTCCACAAAAAGTACCTCAGAAATCACAAGATTCATGTGAGTCCAAGATTGGACCCAACTTTAAAAAGTTAAACTCTAAGTTCTAAACTTGACTTTGGGCCTCAAGTTTTTATTTTAATTACAAAAGGGCCCAAGTCTATTATTTTTATTTACATTTAACTTGCGTGCTCATTGGGCCATGGGCTTATGCGCGCAGGAAGCCATACCCTCGCAACACTTTTATTAACTAACTTCATTTATTTCTCTGTGTTGGGAATACCCCCAACAGGACCCACGGCCTGAAGTAGTGCCGGTCCCTCGGCACTCTCTGCCAATTCAGTATAGTGATCTCTTGGTGCGTCTTCGGTTGATCAGGTAAGTGGTGACGTCTTCCATAAAGGTGATTCGATCGATATTTTTCAAGTCCTTGTTAGTGTGAAGGGACTTGTGGATGCCGATTAACCATTGTTGGTCGACCCATGTTTGAAAACGGCCCGTCCAAGGATCGCCTAGCAATGCTGCTCAGTAGTACACACGAGCTACTAGTAGCTGATCTTCTATTTTTTGAGAGGCCAATGTCGGGGTTTGGATCAAAGAGTATCCTTGGGAGGAAATTGTCTCGATCCCCATCAGATATTCTAGGTCCCGGGCGAAAGTTGCTGCCGCGTAGACTGTTGGGTCAAGCAGTTGAAATACTTATTTGAGAATTGGGTGAGAGCCCTTCGGGCGTCTACATCCGTATTCCAACCATGCTCTGCTGAGATTCTCGGCCAATTCAGATTATTGAGTGTGTTCTTGTCCAATGGAGTGCCACATTCTGCCCATTTTGTTCTGCGTGTGCATGGCAGGAAATGCGCATTCACTCGGAGTTGTTGCGGACTTGTCACATACACCCTGATGGCCGCAGGATCGTGCTCAAACAACTGCTGACGCACTCTGGTTGTGGTTGGAGGGCGGGGAGTGCTTGCAGCTCTTGTCCCTTGATGGTCTGCGCCGAAAATGAAATCTGCCAGCCGCCTCTCGAAGATTCGTGGGGATATTTAAAAAGGAATTCATTTATCTTTTCCTCCACGGACTTTGGGCGTCTGAAGGCGCAGCTGGTAGATATGGATCACGAGCCTCGTGATGAGGAGGGTTGACCCTCTCGACGACTCTGGCTCGGACCCGTTTCTTAGATTTTCTTGCGTGTCCGCTCCGGTATCTAGGGGCCCTTGGTCTTGTCCGCCTGACCCCTGATCTTGACTGCTTTCCCCTGCTGCCTGTTGCCCTTGGTCCTGGCTGGTGCTCGCCTGCGCAGCTTGATAGGTGGGTGGTGTTGGAATTACCATCAGGGTTGGCTGAGCTTTTTGCTCCATGAATTTCTGACAAGCCTTGAGAGCTTGTTTTGCTTGGGTGAGCTCCTGATTCGCGCTGGCCCAGTACTTATCGAACTCTGCCTGGTAGCTATTGAGGGTTTGTTTGTAGACCTGCACCTAATGCCTGAAGAGATTCATCTCTGCTTGAGAGAGTGGCCTTGAGTCAGGTGCGGGTTGAGCTAACCAGGCGAGTTTTTCTTGTTGCAATGCTTGCACCTCCGCTCCCAGGCGCGTGTTTTCTGTTTCGTAAATCTGTAATTGCGCCTGGAGGGGGGCAAGTCTTTGGTCAGTCTCTGCTTGTAGCTCTTGCACCTTTGCGGAAGCATCCTTGATGGCTGCGAAGAGGCTTTCAGTGTACTGATTTAGGCCGTCTTCCTTTTCCTGCAGCTTCTGGATCTCCCGGTGCCCATCTAGCTCGTGTTGCTGAGCTATGGTTAATTCCTACTGCAGCTTTGTGATGTTCGCTCGCAGTTGTGTGTTGCTAGTGGCAAGTTGTAGTACTTGGCTGTCCAGAGATGTTCTGGCAGCTACCGCGTCCTGGATGAAGGTATCCAAGGTTTGGTAGGCTGTCAATAGATTGGTAGGGACAGTCGGTACGCTTACGCTGGCAGGGGCTTAGGGTGTCGGGAGACAACTGTGAATCCGAAGGATTGAACTGAAGAGGGACGGTGGTGAAAGCAGGGGGGGTGGAGGAAGCGATAGTAATGGAAGGGGTGGTAGAGGATGGAACAGAGGTAGAAGCGGTATTTACAGAGGAGATAGGAATGGAGACAGAAACGGTAGAAGAGGGTTGAACAGAAGAGGAGGTGGCGGTGGTGGAAGCAGAAACAGTTAGTGGTGTAGTGGTCATGCGGCGTCTAGTAGTAGGTGGAGATGAAGAGGAGGGGCAAGTGCCATGCATTCGCTTGTTGGCCTTTGTGTCTCAGTGACTGCAGGACGGGCGGATGTGGATGCAATGGCTGGAGGGTACAGATTAGTATGAGACACGGTGGATGATAAGATGTTGGAACGGTGGAACCCGCGTACTTTCGCCTCAAGAAGTGCATAGGCAAAGTTACACAGCAGGGGGCCTGCTGCGATATGTTCACATGAGTTAGGTTTGATGGATGTGGTTAGTTCATGGATGAGGAAAGTATGCCAATCATATGGCATTACTGTGGGGCCATGAAATCCCAAAAAGGACTCCACAATTTGACTGAGTAGCTTGGATTAGATGCGATCCTTGCGAAATGTTGAAACAACCAGAAAGTTGTTCAACAGCTGTGCAGCCGCCTGGATTATTGGGTCCGTGATAGCCTCTATTAGGTACTCGTTGTTAGTTTGGATCGGAATCTCTGGGGCAGTCTGGTTGACGAATGGCCTTATCAAGGCCTTTGCCTGGCGATGGGAGATGGGTTGACGATCACCGGACACTATGCCTACGGTGACCATGGAATCTACGTTAATCCGTACCTTGTATGTGGTACCTTGGTACAGGATGTGGAAACGCGACTTTGGCGCGTCCCAGGTGGCGTAAGCGTGAAGGGCGAGGCCCATGTTAATGTCAGATTTGAAAAGCGCTGGGTAAAAACCCATTTCTTCAAGAAGAGGAACAGCCGTCTGAAGCCCTGGTTTGATCAGGGCGTCAGAAGGCAAGGGCCAAATCTGGGTGGTTGATGGTATTTCACGCTGGATCACCTTCTTGGTGCCAGAGTCGTCAGAAGAGGAAGAAGAGGTCATGTTAGCAGTGGTAGTAGAGTCTGTTACAAGGAAAAGTGGAAAAAAGTAAGAAATACGGTGGAAACGGTAAAAAGTGTTGAAATTGAGGGAAACAGTGAAAAGCAGGTGATGGATAACAGTAATGGTGGTTCTGAGCGCAAATCTTGGTTTGTGCAGATGACATCGCAATCAGAGAACTTGGAAATTTTACTCGAAAATTTGGCAGAGCTTCGCTAGGAAAAGTGACAAATGACTCGAATTCAGCCCTTAGAGTGCGTATTAGGTGAAACCCACTTTCCCCAGCTCAGTTCCACCCAAATTTTTGCAGGGACCTTCACAAAATTCTAAGACCTCAGAGAAGTCTGCGAGAGTTCAGAAGGTGATTTGACTGCCCTGTGAAGGTTTTGCGAGGGTTTGAACAGTCTGCGAGGGTTCAATCCTCGCAGGAAGTGAATTCTTGCCCAACTTGCTCCAGTGGTTGGATTTTCAAGATCAGACCATGTAGGCAAGCTAATTTCACTGCTCTGATTCCATTTATGCCCCTTGCGAAGGTTGGTTCTATGGTCGTGATGCTCTACGAAGGTTTTGAAGATTCTACCCTTCTGAACTCTCACAATCACTCAAAAATGATGATTTTTCCATCAGTAACTCTCACAGAAATTTTTATAGATGCATCTGAGTCAGATCTAGTGACTGTCAAAGTTTCAAGAGCTAATTCCCAGGGGATCTCCAAAAATCATGAAAAAAATGCTCAGCCCCTGCAAACTGGTAATCTATTGCATCCATGTTAGATCTGACTGTAGGTAATTCTCTGGAAGTTCTGATAGATATTTGGTAGCTGGTCCATCAGTTTTAGTGAATTTTGCCCTTATTTTGCCACTGTTTTCTGAGTTCGAGGTCTTTGATCTGCAAATTGGGGGGCTTGTTGGTGCAACTTGATGATCTGCTTCCCCGTTGGTCCTATCTGGTCCTGGATCCCTCTTGAATCTTGTTGGATCTCTCCGATCTTGCCAGATCTGGCTGAATCTTGGTGGATCTAGCTTGATCTGTCTTGATTTTTCTAGATCTGGCTATGATGGCCTTGCAGATGAACTTTTTGTAACATTCCATCACCAACCTGGATTTGTCTCACTGTCTCACTGAGGTGGCCAGTACTTATGTAATTGGCTCCCGTTGATGGGTGTGTCGAAGGGTGTCCCATCTAGCCTCTCCAGGTTCACGGCTCCATGATTAAGAATCTCTTTGATCCGATAAGGACCTTCGCCTATGATCTTCAATTTCCCCTTGATCGCCTTGGTCTTATACATGAGGACTAGGTCTTCGGATCAAAGATCTTTCTTCTGCAACCGGTGATCATGCCATGCTTTGCGTCGTTCTTTTTTAGCTGCCAATGCATGTACGGCTAGTAACCGTGTTTTGTAGAGTTTATGCAATGCTTCATGGCGTAATTGTAGGGATCTGGATTCATTAAGACGTTGCGTTGGGGCAATTCTTAATGAAGGAACCAAAAACTCCACTGGCATTACAACATCCTGACCATAGACCAGTTGAAATGGCGTTTGATCAGTGCTCCCCTTATATGCTGTCCTGAATGCCCACAGAGCAACATGCAATTTGTGTTCCCAATCAGATCTGCTAGCTTCAACTGTTTTCGTGAGTACGCTACACGAGATCTTATTGGATGATTATGCTTGCCCATTACCGCGAGGACAATAAGGTGTACTGAATCTATGGATCACGAAGAATTCCTCCAACAGGACCTTGATGGTCTCATTGACGAAATGACTTCCGCGATCATTGACCATCTCCACCGGGCATCCAAAGCGCACAATAATGTTCTCATAAAGAAACTTGGCAGTTGCCCTAGCATCAACTACCCTTATTGCCTTGGCTTCGACCCACTAAGTGAGGTAATCTGTGGCCACGATAATGTATTGGGCTTAGTGTCAGAAATTAATGTTTATTTGACACCCCTTAATGATAGTTTGGCCATGCCTGCGTGCCATTTTTAGAGCCATTACCATTTATAGTAAGTCATATTTTAGGGTCATTACTATTTATAGTAAATTCGTTTTTTAGTCGTGCATGTAGGTGGGTGCACTACTACTAGAATAGGATTTGCTTTTATCACTTAGAAACTCATCTTGGGTGTTTACCCAATATAGGTAGTAATTATAGCAATTAGCTTTTTGTCTTTTGCTATTTACTTTAGGCTCATTAGCTTTTATCAATCATTAGAGAAACTATTTAAGAAGGCTGGCGCCCCACCACAATCATTCCATTCAATTCAATGAGCTAGAGCAATTGCTCAATTCTCCTATGATCTGAATTCTCTCTATGCTTGGGTTTTGTGTGAGTGCTAGTAGGACTAGTATCTCCATCTAGAATTTGTATCACAAATTCTGACATGGTATCAGAGCAGGCTCTTTGGTGAGAGAGAGAGTTTGTATTTGCAGGTGTGCAATCAGATTGGAGGAGCTGAAGCTGCATGTGGAGTCAACGTTGTTAGGAAAACAACGGGAATTTTCTAGGAGAAGATTGACGAAAAGTTACTGGCTGTCGACAGATCTGAATCAGAATTTTTCTGGTTGTTTGCTAGTTTTCTGGTGCAGGTCACATCTGGAGCAGGTACATTTGAGGGAGGTAGTATTTGAACAGGTGACTTCTAAGACAGGCAGATCTGAACAGGTGCTTTTCAGGTGCATGCACATCTAAACAGGCACGTCTGAGGGCAGCAGTACCTGGTGCAGGCACTTCTGAGGGCGGCAGAAGCTGGGGAAGGCACTTCTGAAGGCAGCAGGACCTGGTGCAGGCCCGGACAGGCAACATCTGAGGTAGGTGGACCTGGTGCAAGCCCGGACAGCAGCATCTAAGGAAGGCAGTACCTGGTGCAGGTGGTAACTGAGCAGGTGCAGGTTCAGGCAGACAATACCTGGGACAGGTGATATCTAGGACAGGTCTGAATTAGGGCAGGTGATATTGAGGGAAGGTTGTTTCTGGACAGATCTGATTGTTAAACTAAATTCAGGTTGTTGAGATTTGTTACGGATCAGTATAATGGTAGGATTGAACGACGTTGTGTTGCCGGAGTCTAGCAAGCTCGATGGAACGAACTACAATATATGGAAGTTCAAGATGCAGAATATTCTCCAAGATAGAGAATATTGGGATATCGTCGCAGGTGTTGAGATACCTCCTATCACTGACAGGGAGTTGCGAGAGTATCAGAAATGTAGAAGAAAAGCTCATCATATTATCAATTTATCAGTTAAACATATTGTTATACCTTATATCAGAGATGCTGCTAGACCCAAGGAGGCTTGGGATATATTGAAGAACTTGTATGAGACGGTAAATCAGTCACGAATCTTGTTCTTGACTAATAAACTTCACACGTTGAAGATGGGTACAGGTGAATTGGTAACGAACTACTTTACTCGAGTGAAAGATCTGAGAGGGCAACTTATTGCAGTTGGAGAAGTACTTAATAGTCTACCTTTGGCCTATCAGAACTTTGTAATGATGCTATTGTTAAGAGAAACGAGGCCTTCTTTCGATGAGCTAAATGCCATCTTACTACAAGAAGAAATGAGACGACAGAATATTGTAAACAGGGACGATTTCAAGGAACATGCATTCCTGGCAAAGAAGCAAGAGCAAAGTTCCAAGAAGGGTGGCAAAGGGAAGAAGAAGAAGAAGAAAAAGCAGCAAGATATGGAGGAGAATCAATCAAATCGGTCAGAAGATGGAAAGAAAGTGGTTCGAAAAGGAAACTGCTTCATTTGCGGAAAATCAGGACATTATGCAAAGGAGTGCTGGCACAACAAGTTCAAGAAAAAGCGGGATGGAAATAAGCAAGTTATTTTATGGTGTTTGTGGATGACTATTCTAGGAAGACATGGATCTACTTTCTGAAGAATAAGGGTGAAGCTTTCAAATATTTCACATGGTTTAAGACACAAGTGGAGAAAGAAATAGATAGACAAATTAAGATACTTTGCTCAGACAAAGGGGGAGAGTATCTTTCTACGGAATTTCAGGTGTTTTGCAAGGATCATGATATAAAGAGACAATTTGCAAATACGGACACGCCTCAACAAAATGGAGTTGCGGAAAGAAAGAATCGGTCCATAGTGGAAACTACGAGGAGTATGCTCAAGAGTAAAAATCTTCCAAATATGTTTTGGGGTGAAGCAGTTAAGACGGCGGTTTATCTTTTGAATCGAAGTCCTAGTTTTTGGTTCTCCTCAATAATAGCTTTGAAAGTAACAAGTTATTTGTCATGAAAGGCAATATTCAAAATCTTATTTGGTTCATGATTTAGTTCTAGTCAACATTTGGATCTTCGTTTCACTATCTTCCCCATGACTTAGCCAAAGTGTGCCTTATTATGATGCTCTCATAGTTGGTAGGGTCATACTTATCTCCATTCTTGAAGAAAACAACGATATTACTATCCATTCTTTGGAGAAAGTTTCATGTGCAAAGCATGATCAAACAAGTTTACGATACACTCATTAGTATCTCCTTGCCTCTTTTAAAGACTCTTGTAAATTTGCCAATTTCTTGGCCTTTATTTTGTAGTCTCCATGAATGCCATAGAAGATGACATTTGTTGATTGTGGTAGCTACTAAACTGAATTTATAGCTAAGACAAGTGTGGTAGGTTTGACGGATGTTATATCATACCTCCAACAAAGAAACTCTTGATTTCGAATGGACCCTTTTGTAAAAATATTTTTTTTGACGTTTCAACTATTCTATATCCACTTGGCTTAATATTGTGTATCCATGTTGTTGTTACGTAACGTGGCACGAACCCTCGTAATGTGAACATAAGACTAGTTGTCGGTCGGGTAAGTCTAGAACTACCTAGAACTAGGGTGAATAAACTAATGTGCACAAATTTCCATAATGTGAACCATAGTTCCCTGTGGTACCGCCATTATGGTACCACCGGTACCATAATGGTGGTACCGCGGTTATGGTGCCGCCCAAAAATCCGCAGTACCAGGGCGGCACCATTTTTTAATATTTAAAAAAAAAAATTAGTGGGCAATATGGGTATCAGCTTGAAGCTCTTGACGAGAGTAGTGCATTTATGTAGGTTGCCGGTGCTTTCAGCTACAAAATGTGTTAGACAACTAAATAATGCACCTCTCAGTTTGGCAGTCACTAGTTAACCGTGAGCTCAGATCTGTAAGGCCCCTGTTATGAGGAGAAGCTATTACTGAGCACGGTTGTTAGTATAGGGTCTATTGTGAGACCATGATGGTTATGAGATGGCTAGATTACAGTTTCTATATAGCAGTAATACTTGGGGGGTTTGCGGGGCGGTAGCCCCTCAAGAAACGAGGGGTTCGAGGGGCGGTAGCCCCCCGAGAAATAGGGGGTCCGGGGGGTTTGGGGGGCAGAACCCCCCAACGGCAGGGTCCGGGGGCTGCCGGTAGACCCCGGCCCCGACGGTACGACCTCTTCATGATTTGGCCTTCCGACTCCCTAAGCAAAAACACACTTTTTGGTGTTTTGCATCCCCTTGGTCTTTTGGTTGTTCGCTGTCGTCAGAACCGGCAACCTGCATAAATGCACTACTCTTGTCAACAGCTTCAAGCTGATACCCATATTGCCCACTGAATTATTATTTTATTTTATTTTTTTAAAATTTAAAAAAATTATATATTATGGCATCGCGGATCAGTATGGATCCGCGGTACCGGGATCTGCGGATCCTGGTACCGTTGGATCTATGATGTGAACATAGAATATATTTCGCATAATTAAATTTGGGCAAACTTGAGCATCTGTCCCCTAGTTGCCACTCCTTATAGGGTCTTTTTTGGATTCAAAACGTCTCTAACAAAAGTGCCCAAAATCCATATTCGGGAGATTGAGAAACGGATAAGAGAGTTGTAAATTTGTCACTAATTGCATCCACCATAACTATTGTTGAAGATCGTTGAAAGATATTGCTATTGTGTAAGCCATTGGAGATAAATCATAACTTCTCAAATAGCCTGTTGGAAAAGTAGCCAATGTGATAAATAATAGATAATTTTTTATTGTGAGAATGTTGTACACCGTGTAGTTGATCAATCATCTAGAGCAAAGCTGCTAATCTAATCTTTGACATCACTTTTTAGATACATGCAAAAGTATATCTCTAGATTTCAACACATTCACATTGGACGATCAAGGATATATTGTGAGTTGCACTTTACCCTTGAATTCCTTGGCAAGATTCATCACAAAACTCTTAGGAAGTCAAATGGAGAAGTTACATAAGTATATACAGCATCAATAATAAGAGACCTTTGCATAGTCTCTTGAGAATTGTCTATGATGATGATGTCCTACTTTTGGATATCAATTATTTGTGTTCTTAAGTTGGCGAATAGTATCATGCTAATCATGTACTTGATTCCCAAGGTTAGAAGTATGACTAGGAGTTACAAGTAAGATGAAGATCTACCTGTCGTGCTAGAGGCACCAACATGAAGGAAGATTGCCAATCATGTGTCATTCAACATAACTCAATCTCTAACGTAATGCATTTGTGAATTAGAAAGATATTGTCTGCCAAGTGAGAAATCCATCACAAGACTTTTGGATTAGAAATTCCATGCATCCCTCTCTCTCTCTCTCTCTCTCTCTCTCTCTCTACACACACACACACACACACACACACACACAGAGTACACTCTAGGACTAGGAGAGGAATTTTTTTGCCTAACTTGTTGAAACACGGTAACCCTTAAAACTAGCAAAGGATCTTTCTACATGGAACAAAGAGAAAGAGACAAAAGGCAACAACTGGATGACCACCTAGGGGGAAGGAGACGCTCTTTGCACCACATCAATCTTCAAACGATAGCCATAGTTTATCTTTGAACCTCCAAGACACTCTGTCCACTCTCTACACACGGATGATGCGGCTCCTTCACACCTGTCCATCTGCATAGTGGGAAAGGAGGTGCTTTTGGCATGAATAGGCATTAATTCCATGCTAGGATGATGTGCCCTACAAATGGTCTCCAAAAGCCTCTCAAATTTTGGAAATAGCGCCCAACTGTTTTAGGTAGCCATGCATTTGCCTTTTGGGTTCTGAAATTGCCTAAAAGTAGTCTTTTGCCTTAAATATCTCTCCTTGGGCTTGCTTTTTCGACATGAAAATATACCATTGTAAAGCTCTTGATATCTCTTTTCTATAAAGCTAAAGGATGCTCCACTCAGATCAATAACGCTTGTTGCGATCTTTCAAAAGGTGTTACCACTTTTTGGTAGTTCTCTAAGTGTAGAGTGTCGTCCACTTGGTCACCAAATCCATTTGTTTAGTCCAATTGGTTAGAACAATTTACTTATAGTCATCCGTCAAGTAGACAATACGTTTGTCCACTACACACCCTTGGTAGTGAGCTAGCCAGGCAGATGCATGTAAGGTACATTCCTACATTGCAGACAAGAGAATGTGTTTCATAGTGCGTGCACAGAGTTTATTATATGTTAGAAGCAATCTTGGGGTGTTTACCATCTTCCCCTCAAGCATTCTTGTTCTTAAAGGATATCAAAATGGGTGAGGACAAAGCTAAGGACATGGATCAACCCATCGCATACACTAAAAGGACTTTCTTAGAATCCTCACCATGACTATTTAATGACTTTGGATATCAAATTGTTGAGGTTCTATTCAAAACAGGCAACACAATATCAAGACAGCATACAAAATCTCTTTCCACAAAATCATATCTGAATTAGAAAAGATTGGCAACCCTGAAAAGAATTGCCGAAATGGGTTTAGGGTTTGTTTCTTTCTCTATTTAATTTCTAGCCTTCTATTATGGCAAAACACAGTAATTCCATTTCTAACACTAAAAACAAACCTAACAGTACACTAACTTTAGGTTCTCTCTCCTTCACAGTCTCTTTCCCCCAACTTTGAAGTTTCAAACACATTCTATTTTTCAATTTATGATTTATCTCATTCCCTACCCTCACACTCCCTGACACACAAAAAAGAGCATTCCTAAACACAATAGTAGAATTGTTTAAAGCTCAAATTTTATTTATTTATCTATACTATATAAAAACAGCTTCATTTACTGAAAAATCCGTTTCTAACGGTTCATTCTAAACAGATGGTTTTGAAACAGAGTTTTATTGAATGAAATACGTAATATTGAAACTATGGGTCCCTTTAAACTAGCATTGTGAATGGGTCACTAAGAGCCAAAGCTTTAAAAAAATAACCCTAACAAACAAATCATGAGATTGTTGGAGCAAAAGCATCGTAGAGGCCCAATTGTTGAAAGAAAAGACCTCTATCAGATGAATTGTTGTAGTCTTAGTGCCACAATCGGATATGGTATGGTGTAGATGTCTAAGTTTTGTTTGAAGAAACAGTGTGGATTTTTTAGCATAGAGCTTTTCATGTCATTTTTAATTTGAGACAATACAGAAATGCTCTTCTTGATTCTTTAGAGTCCAGCTGTATAGTAAAATATTATCTAGGAAAACCGTGATTTTTTATTTATTTTATTCATGAATGGAAGAAGACGGTTCATCAGTTGTGTATGACTGCCACTTGTGGCGATATTTTTAAGGCCTTATCTTGTAACTTTTTAAAAGTTCATCCATGCTGACGATTATTCAAATTGCATCGCTTTGGTTGGATTGGCTTTTGGCACAATGAGCTCCATGTTTTTATGTCAGTATCATTAGTAATTTTGTAGTCTCTTTACATAAAACATGATACGGAAAGATTTAATTATGAGTTTAATTGCAACTACATAGATTAGTAAGCCTTTAAATTGTTTTGTTCTGATTTCTGTAAGCCTCCTACTAATTATTATTTTTTGCTACAGCCGCTGCTTTCTCTTGACATTTGGGAGGTATTTGAATTTCCGTGACTTTGTTAAGATTCCTTTTTTAAGTTTTACTTATTTTAATAACCTACCGTCTCTCCAACATTTGCTCTTTCAATATTTGTATTTGTTAAGACAACACAAGTAGTTTATTGGGATCTTCTAATCCTTCTTACTTGTTTGCAGCATGCTTATTACCTTGATTTTCAGGTTAGTAGTTTATTAAATCTTTGATAACAAGCTTTACAAAGTTGCAAGTGTATTCTCTAGCTCTTGATTTTTAAGGCTTGACTGGGGATTATTCAATTGCAGAATGAACGAGGAGCATACATCAATATGTTCTTTGATAACCTTATCAACTGGGAGGCTGTAGAGAATCGTCTTAATCGTGCCAAGGGTTTCATAGGCTTAGGAGACATCATTATACCATCAGTTGAAAGTATTCAAGAACGGGAAAAGCGATCATATTACGTTTGAAATCCACACTTTTAATGGTGGTGTAAGAAATGGTGTTGTAACTTGCAATGCTTTCTAGCATCGCCTCTTGATTTTGGTGATATGAAGCAGTTTAGATGTTGCATGAGGCAATTTTGATTATGTACATAATATGTATCATCAATGAGTAAAGCTTTTCTCAATGGTAAGTATGTGGTTTCTTTTTGGAAAGTGGACCAGATTTTAGTGATTGTATGTACATGGATTTCAGAGTTTAAGTAGGAATGGATCATGGTTGCATTTTTTGCATAAATGATTGGATCATTCAAGACATTGGTATAAGAGAGCCATCGATCTTCTCTCTCTCTCTCTCTCTCTCTCTCTCTCTCTCTCTCTCTCTCTCTCTCTCTCTCTCTCTCTCTCTCTCTCTCTCTCTCTCTCTCTCTCACACACACACACACACACACACACACTATAACAAAGAAACTTGTTTTGCAAAAACATGTAACATGTCATAAATGCCATGTAGATTGTTTTATGTATTTATCATATGACTTCATCTTTGGAACTTCTCGAGTTTTTTTTTGCAAAACATGTACCATGTCATAAATGCTACATGGACTACTTAATTTATCGAGAAAACAAGTTATTATCAAGCAAAAATTCTCATCCTCCATAGATCATGAATGAGGCTCATAGTTATTTATTCTTTCAAAAGATCTACTCATCTTGTGGAGTGCAAATGATTTTTATTAGTATTTCGGGTTTAGGATTGGAATCTTTCATACGTCACTCTACTCCGAAATCCAATAATTTTTTGATTTCAATATTTGTGCACTTGAGTGAAAGTGAAGTCCACACTTCAAACTATAGGAATGAGATATCAACTGATAGCCATAGTTTGAGAATTTTAAGTAGCTCTAATGCCACTGTCTAAATGGGATAAGGACAAGGATCTCAAGATGGTCCAATTGTATATGATGTGGCAATATTGTTGAAAGAGAAGTAGATCATATGGTTTTATAGCTCATCCCACCCTAGAGTTCTTTTCAAAAGTGGGGCTTAGATTTTGTAAATATGAGAAAAAAAACCATATACATTATAGTAACCATAGATTAACTTACAAAATGGTTCAAATAAGAGCAAAGTAATAAGCCATTCTAAAAGTACAGCCAAGTTCTTATAAGAGGTATTGAATGTCATTTGTCATGGGATCAAGTAGGTGTTAAAGATTGATTTTTATTGCATTAGCTATTGCTCAGCATATGGTTTTGTTAATACAATTGATGAATAGTTAGGTTAGGAAAATCACAGTTTCTATTGATGTTATGCTTGATCCTTATGCCCATGCTTGATTTTTTAACAAAATTATTGATAAGTGGATCATTTATAGCTGTTGGGAATGTCAAAGAATTCATCGGTGCATGAATTTACATCTATCGAATTTGAACTGTCGTCGATAATTCGACAACGGTTCTACTTGATCCGAGCTTCGAAGTCGCAAGGATCAATACAATTGATTCTGTAGACATACACGAAGTCGAATGCGGAAGTGTGAAACATGAAGCAAAGCAAGCAAGTCAGAGCTAGAGCATTACAATCGACATTGACTGTCGTCACAAGAACAATTCAACCTACAAATTATAGTATCTGCATGCAATGAAGCAAATGAAACATAAAATAAAGCAATCAATTTGACATAGACACGACTCTGTTTACTGGAAACAATTCGATTAAGTCAAAAGTATGTGTACAGTTTAAGTGCATTCAGATGCACGATCTTTTTGAAACAATACTCTAAAAATCAAAGAGAAAAATCGAATAATTGCGCTTTGATCATAGATTGATAGATTAATGGATACTATCTGATTATCATTTTAACCTTTACATTGATGTGCCATCAAATATTTATGCATGGTAAATACATAAGTACAAGAATGCTTAATCGATACATTTACAAATTGGATTAAGACACTACTTGTTGTTGGCAATTCCTATTAGACATAATCTATTCTGTTGGACATTCTGTCCGGTCGTGAATAGGACTAAGTGGTCGAATTGTCAACAGTCGAGTTGAGTAGTTGAGTTGATGGAAGGTCCTTAGATAGTTCCTCGATTGTATATTTGAAAATCATCTCCATAGTGTCGATACATGTTATTGATTCATTTGTATTTCTACAGATTGGGCGACTGTACAAGTATTTACTTTATAACAAATGAATGGATCTAGATTAGCTTGTGAGATTAGGGATGGAGATGTTAGAAATCCAACACCCCCCCCCCCCCCCCCCCCCCCCCCCCCCTTAATCTGGATCTTTGAATACCTTGATTCTCAAATTCAATTTAGTACAAAAGTGCGTGTGTGCCTCCTAAAAGCACGATTAGTCGTAGAGTAACAATGAGCAAGCCTATAGAGATATCCTTGCCTTTTTTCAAGTGCAAGAACTCTCTTATATTTGTCAAGAATCTTGCATGAATTTGATTCGAACTCTATCTTATGTCCTAAATCAATTATTCTACTGAACAACAATAGATTTATCATCAGATTTGGAACATACAGAACTTGTGGTATGAGCCCATGCTGAAAATTTAGTTTAATAGTACCTTCACCTTCAATCATATGTGAGTTGTTGTCTCCGACGTAGATTGAATTTGTTGATGTTGTGGGCCGAGTAGTTGATGAACCATTCTTGATGTCTTGTCATATGTTGCATCGCTCCAGAATCAAGGAACCATTCATCAGTTTTTTCAACATGGTGATGGTTCCATGAAGGCATTATGCCCATCATCATCTTCAACGTTCTGCTTTGAATCGATAGCTGCATTGGCTTGTTGACCCAACTTTTTCTTGTTGTTGTTGTTGTTGAACTTGAGTATTTGATAGTCTTGGATCTCATGGTTCTTCCTTTTGCAGTATTTGCAAAACATCATTTTCTTGTTTTGAGCAGGAGGTTGATTTTGGTTCTGACTCTACTTCTATGATTGTTTCTGATTTGAATCGGATTAATTCATCCTCTTTTTTTTTCTTATGTTGCCTTTTGAGCTTTTCTTGGTGTATAGAGCCTATGAGTCTTCAATGGAGGACGAGGATGCACCATTTCTTCGAGTCTCCTCCTGTAGCAGCATAGTTATGACTCTAAACAAAGTTATTTCTGAGTAAGTCAAAATTATCATCACCCAATTTTCATATGAGGATGGCAAGCTAGACAATAAGATCATGACAACGTCCAAATCTTCGATCACTGAACGTGACTGCTGCCATATGCTCTAACAAAGTTTTGACTTGATTTTTGTGATTTTGAATATAATCATGTTCCAACATTCTGAATGAGAAGAACTTTCTCCTCAGATGCAGTTTCAAAGTGATGCCTCTCACTTCGTAGAGTGTGCTCAGAATGTCCCAAGCTTTGTTCAAAGTTTGAGCTTGTTTGATATGGCCAATTTGTGTGTCAGAAATATTGAGAGTGATTAAGACAAAAGTCTTGCCATCTCTGAGCTTCCATTTTTGAATGGCTTGCTTATCGATATTGGAAATTAGCTCGATACCTGCTCAAGACTATTCCCAAAGTTCTTTGGCCATGATGGATGTATACAGATAGTAGATTGTGTGACTTGAAAATAATTTAGTAAATATCTACTCTCTGTATCAAAATCAGACTGACCACTTAGATAATACACTGTCATGAATAGTACTAAGTAGTCGAAAATGTCGAGTTGAAGAGTAGTCGAGTCGATGGAAGGTCCTTCGACAGTTCGACTTGATTGTATATTTGACAATCGTCTTCGATAGTAACACTCGATAATTCGACTCCATAGTATCGATACTTGTTATTGATCCCCTTGTATATCTGCATATTGTGCCACTGTACATGTATTTACTTACAAAAAATGAATGGATCTAGATTAGCTTGTGAGATTAGGGATGGAGAGGATAGGAATCCAACAATATCAATATTATTATAGGGTGACATCACCATTGTTGCTCATATGGCATAACATGAGCAATTGTGAAATATGAATTGGCTCTAGAAATGCAACTTTGCTTGTACTACTAATATATGAGTAGAGTACCCTCCCGCTACTTTGATCTCCCCCCCTTTCATTAGTAATATTCAAAAATAAATATAATTAATAAAGATAAAAAAATTAGCATAGTTCAACATGTGCAAACTGAAAGCTCATTACCTTGGATAAAGAAACCAAAGTAATTGATTCCAATCCCACCAGTCCATATCTCCACCATTAGTAAGGTAATCTTTTTGTAATTAGGTGCCACAATAGCACCAACGATGTCAATAGGTGCCAATGCATGAAACTAAGTCTATCGATTTAGTAATCAGACCAACTTCGAAGTCTTGAAGTCTATTCTACTTGATTGATCACAGCTTCAAAATTGCTGGATCGACTAAGTCGATTTCCTAGCCATGCACAAATTACCTTGATTAAAAAATTTAGCTTTGCAAAAGCGTTGCATCAAATACAGTTATTAGAGCAAGAAATGGAATAGTGTTACCAGTTATATAAAACGGTTTATTCTACAAAACAATTAATCTACTAGTACGAAGCACTCTGAACATGAATGGAAACGATGACATGGAAATCGAGGACTTCATAGCTTCCCTTGAGCAGACGTCGAAGACTTCGATGTCGAGGAAGTCGATGACATGGAAGTCGATGATACGGAAGTCGATGATGTGGAAGTCGAGGACTTCGTAGCTCCCCTTTGATCAGACATCGAAGTCGTAGACTTCGATGTCGAGGAAGTCAAGGACTTCGATGTCGAGGCTGGGCTCAAAACCATTTGTCAAGAAATGTTGATGCTGGGCATGTCGATGTAGACTGTCATCGACTTTTCTTGTATTTCTACAGACTGTAAGAATATCTACAACACCAAAATGAATGGATCTAGATTAGTAGAGAGAGATAGGGATGGAGGGAATAGAAATCCAACAATCTCATGTACTACGCAACCAGCTTGACAATGACAACAACCATGATCTTCTTCCTGATGGCACAATGGCTCCACGCTATCCTTTGTACACTCATCTGCACAAATAAAAAATTATATAACCATTTTTAGACATATACAATAGATGAACCAGGTCATCTAAGCTGACTATTCATATGCTCAAGCGCATATTGACACTGAGATGCCAGCTTATCAGAGACAGACAACGGTAGATGCCCTTGTGCATTGATTCTTTATCTCAGACGAATTGTCAGTATAAGGTCATAATTGTTACAGATTGTAGTTAGCTTTGTGAGCATGCAGTTTTATCCGCTATAGTCTTGTGCTTACCAGCATTATCTGATTTGTATTTCATTATACTTAATATGAATAAATTACTATTTGGTTTTGCATTCAGATTTTATGTCAATATTGCATGCTTTCAACCTTTTGTCTGACTTTCTGATTGCTTTGTCTAATTGTCTGCTCTTGCTTTCGCTATTACCGCACGTTGAGCTCTAAATTTAATATTGTGTTCACCTAATGTTACCAATAGTGCACGCACCGATGGATTATCATTTCCCGATCTCAGCAGTATCGTAATCAATATTTTGATGAGTGGGTAACATCTTTGCCAGTTTAAACCATCCTTGGTACAATTCAATAGCCGCCCTCATTAATATTTGGTTGACGCATGGGAATCTTTATTCAGGTCGTACGTTAAAAATTTGTTGCTAATAATATTAGTATCCATAGAAACCACATGCCCATAACTTTCAAAAATGAAATCTTTAGAGTGTTTAGTGTTAGAGCAAGTACAAGGAGGGATATCATTAACATCAAACTCACGAAAGACCTGAAAGGGCTTATACCATTCATGCTTCAAATGCGAAAAATAAGTCCAACCAAACACAACGCCGATAATCGATCAACTACCCGACAGCAAGTCAAATGAAGATGTTTAGCTCAATCTTCTTGCGAAGCTAAATACGTCACAGCTTCAAAGGTGGCGAATGAGGTAGTTTGGTTGCAGATGATGCTGGAGGCAATTGGGATACCACAAGGAGGACCATGCACGATGATGATGAATTTTTAGAGTGCCATTTATCTGTCCTAGGGTCCTGTCTTCCATTCAAAGACAAAACACATACCTCTGAAGTACCATTACATTCGAGATTTGATCTCAAAAGGAGAGCTTCAAGTCCAGTACATAAAATCTAAAGACATGATTGCAGATCTGCTCACGAAGCCGCTCGACAAGCCACTCTTCGTAGATATAAACTTTTTTCTAGATCAAAAGATTGAACTGATCCCAAAGCTTTTGTAAAGATGTCAGTAGCATTCTCGTGACAATACTCCAACTCCATGACTCCATCCTCGAATATAGTAATAGTGTATTTCAATGTGCTTCGTCTGAGCATGAAACACAGGGTGCTTGGCTATGGCCATGCAACTTTGACTATCACAATTTAGAATTGTAGCATCATGAACAGGTACTCCCAGGTTTGCTAAAATCTTCCACATCCATATGGCAACACAAGCTATCTTGTATTCTGCCTCGATAGAAGATAATGCCACAGTTAATTGTTTCTTACTATTCCAAGAAATAATTCCAGAACCAAGTGAGAAACAATATCCAAAAACTAGCCTTCGTGTATCATAATCTCCAGCCCAATCAGAATCACAATATCCTGCCAAGATTTCTCCATGACCATAAGTAATACCGTAGTTCAAAGTACCTTTAAGATATCTAAGAACTCTCATGCCTTGCTTCCAATGACTTTCGTGAGGCATATTTGCGAATATGCTTAAGACACCAACAACAAAACAAACGTCAAATCGTGTGGTAGTTAAATAAATCAACATCCCCACAAGTTTTCTGTACTTCGTAGAATCGACAAGTGATGAAGGATCTTCACTAGATAGTTTAAGATTCACTTCCATAGGAATAGCCACTGGTACACAATCATCCATGCCATAAGATGTCAAAATTTCTTGAGCATACTTTTGTTGAAAAACGAACGTGCTTCTTACATCCTAATAGACTTCAATTCCCAAACAGTAGTGCATAAGTCCCAAATCTGTCATCTCAAATTCAGAACTTAACATTGCTTTAGTTTTCTAAATCATCTCATCATGGTCACCAATGATTATTAAATCATCCAGATAAAGGACCATAACCATGTACTTGCCATCCTCCTTATAGAAGTTTGCATCAGAAGCACATTTAAAAAATTTATTTGACAAAAAAAACCATCTATTCATTTATACCAAACTCTTGCTCCTTGCTTTAGCCCATACAAAGCCTTCTTCAGTCTGTAAATCTTGTTTTCTGAACCTGGTACTTCAAAACCTGGTGGCTTGAACACATAGATCTCCTCTTCAAGGTATCCATTCAGATATGTTGATTTCACATCCATCTGAATAATCTTCCATCCCTAGTAGTAGCTAAAGCAATGATAGTACGAATAGTAGTTATTCTAGCTGTGGGAGCAAAGGTTTCCTGAAAATCAAAACATTCAACTTGTGAAAATCCTTGCAACAAGCCTGGATTTATACTTCTCAAGAGTGCCATCGAATTTGTACTTGACTCTCCAAATCCACTTGGTGCCAATGCCTGTTATGAGGCCGGTCCACAAGCTCCCAAGTCTGATTTTTAATAAAGCTATCATACTCAGCTTGCATGGACTCCTTCCATTTTGGACTAGCCAAAGCCTCATCCACATTTGTTGGCTCATGTATTTTCATAATTTCATCCATTAGTGCCAAGTTCATTACATGTCCAGATGCCCTCAATTGCTCCTCTATTCTCTTTGACCTGCGGGGCCCATCTGTAGGTGATTCAGGTATTGTGGGAATATAATTCCCTTTGTCAAAAAGTCGCCTAGCCGACAATGGATGTGGCTTTCCTTGTGGTGCGGAGACAAACTTGCTTTCCTTTTTCTCCTCCTCAATCTTTGAGGTATCCTCCTCCCTCAAAGGAATACTAGCCATTGGGTAAGGCACCTGGTGAGCTATTCTTTCGTTTGATGATAAAGTGGCCTAACTATTTCTAGTCATTGAATGTGGTTCTTCGTCAAAAACAACATCTCGACTGATAAGTATTTTCTTTGCCTCTTTGTCATAGATTATGTATGCCTTAACTCCCATGCCTTTAATTCATCACTATAACCCAAGAAAATACATACTCTACTTTTGGAATCTAACTTCTTGCGATCAGAATCTAGTACATGTGCATAACAATCTGATCCAAAGACTCGAAAATTAGCAACTGAAGGTTTCTTACCACAATAAGCCTGATAAGGTGTCTTACCTATGACTGCCTTTGTGTAGGTTCTGTTCAAAATGTAGACTGTTGTGTTTACTGCTTCAGCCCAAAATGAATTAGGCAATTCATTTGTTGTTAGCAATTGTGCTAACACAGAGAAAATAAAAAAAGAAATAAATAAAACTCCGTGGCATGTGTTTTGTAAGACCACGTATGAGTATCTGTCAATAAACTTCAGCCATGGCATGTGTTTTGTAAGTCCATGAGTAGAAGCTTAAATAATAATAAAATAGCTTAAACTTAGATTTAGAACTTAGACTTAGAAAACTTAAGATTAGAAATATTTTATCTTAAGTTTTCCTAAGTTAAGAAATTTGAAGTTGTAAATCCTAAGTTAGAAGTTCTAAAAAGTCTAGAAACATATTAGTCCCATAAGTCAGTAGACACTTATGGAAGACCCTCCTTGCCATAAAAGGAGAGGTATTTGCATTGTAAACAACACTTTTGAGATTAAGCTATCTTGCTCTCTATTTTGGAGAATTATCATTCTATTTCATTTGTGTTCCCCTTGGAAAGGTGCATAGCTTGAGGGAAGGTGCTCGGGCCTCCTCTTGTCTCCTTTTCATCGGTTTTATTGTGGCATGTTCATTACTGCTTATTTGCTTAGCCACAATCTCATTTTATTACCCTTTGGGTGTTAATCTAGGATTTAGTTTAATCACCTTGCTAGTTGGGTAAGCCTTAGTAAGGTTTTGTATTTTGTCATCTTAGTTAATTTCATTTCTAATTCAAGCACTAGTTGGGTAAGTGCTTCATCATTGTTTTATTTTCGCACTCCGTCTAAAGCTTGGTAAAAAACTTAGAAAGTGGACGATCCTCTCTACACTACACCACATCGTGAGTAGATCTAGCCAAACATTGACAAACCAGATTTACTTCCAACATTGGCGCCGTTGTCGCTTTTAAAGTATTTTTTTTACCTTCTGTGTGCTTCCGTGTTGTATGTTTGCTTGTGTGCTTGTCTCTATCTACCAACAAACAGCACGCGTCGTCTCTCCAAGTCCTACACGAGCTGCGGAGCAACTTCTTCAACCGGGGGGAAGCAACAAAAGAGTCAACTTGGGCATTTTCTTCAAAAGAAGTGACCAAAGTGACCTTTTTCACAACCAAAAAGGTATATCAGAATTCGCCAACCTGTCTACAGCCCTAACAGACCCTGATCTTTCATTTTATTACCTCCACGAATTTTGACCATAGTCAGATTTTGAGAAAATAGTCTGATATATTGTCAAAATCCCTTATTTCTCACCCAAATCTTTGTCCTAGAATTTCGCTGGCTTCACTGAGGCTAAATCTCATCAAGATCAGTCCTCCAGCAGTTTCGCAAATTCTATCTCAGTGATTTTTCTCGTTTACTGTCAGAAAATCACATTTTTTTTCATATTCCCTATCTGTCAGTCAAACCTCTCAGCCTAAGAATTCATTTTCAAAGAGCACGATTTCCCTGTCCTACCCGCGCATTCTAAAACTCCAATTTTCTCCCAAAAAATCTTAAAAAATCACTATTCTGACATTCAGAATTCTTTGTCAGAATTCACGAGTATTACAGTTAGAATTATCTGCCTCTCTACGATTTTTCAGCCTGTCCGCGAATTCTATCACGTTCAGAAAGATCGGTTTGTCCTACACTATCCATTCTGCAAGCAAACTGCCCTTTTGCCAAGTACAGTATTGTTCTGCTCATCTGTATTCTGTATCATGTCTCATGACTATGCCGAATCTTCTAATCCGACTCCTCCATGACTAGAACAAAGAATTCCACGTATCGATGCACCAAAGTACGATGACAAATCTGACGCAGTTCAATTTCTCCAAGACTTTGATAATGCATGCCGTTTTTATGGAGATACCTCTGAAACTGAAAAGCTTCGCCTATTTCCCATGGTAGGTTGTTTTTTTGCATGTCCAGCTGATTGCTGCTCCGCACGCTATTGAACATCCTCCAGTTACGGACTTGGTGTCATCTTTGCAGCTCACCCAACTTGCATCACTGTAGTGGTGCAGCTCGAATCCTTTTCTTTCATTTTTTGCTCTGTAGGTTAATCCTATATTTTGGGTACCCTTCAGATATTGTAGGATTCGTTTTGCCATTTGCCAATATGCCATGCCAGGATTGGAAGAGAATTGGCTTAAGTCATAAACAGAGAAAGCTAGATCGGGTCTGGTACAAATTGTAAGGTATATCAGACTACCAATTAGGTTTTGGTAGGGTATACCTTCCATCTTCTATTTTTCTTCTTATGTTTTCGGGCAATCTTGCTTCGTCAGCTTGGCTCCAGCTATCATTGGTTTGGCCTTTTCTTTGCAATCCATCATGTGATACTGCTTGAGCACTTTTCTGGCATATTCAGACGGACTCAAGTACATTTCGTCATTTATTCGATCTCTTCTGATCTCCAGCCCGAGGCATTTTGTTGCTTCTCCTAGGTTTGTGATTTCATAATTTTCAGAAATCTGACTCTTCGTGTCTTTGATCAGCATCAAGGAATTTTCTATCATAAGGGAATCATCCACAAAAATAGTCAGTATCACAAAATCTTTTTGTACTATTTTTATGTAGACATTACAGTCTGGTTGTGTAGGATTGAATTCTAGAGACTTCAGAAGACTGTCGAGCTTCTTGTACCAAGCTCATGATGCCTGCTTTAGACTATAAATGCATATCTGCAACTGACAGACATATTGTCGATTGTTGGAGTCTTCAAATCCTTCAAGCTGCTTCATGAAGATTTCTTTCTCTAGATCTTCGTGGAGAAAGGATGTCTTCACATCAATATAGTGAATTTTATTGTCAACGTAATGGTCTGGAGGTCTTCTTTGTCTTGTTGACCTTTTGGATTTGTTTCATCACTGTTCGAACATTTCTTGTTCGTGGAGGTGATCTTTTGCTTCCTGCTGCTCTGGAGTCTATGGCTCAATATTCTGATTTGACGTCTGTCCTCGATCTCCCTCTTGAATTGGTAGTAGTGTGAAGATCACATGGCCTGTTTCATCTCTTAGTCCAGGGAATGTGGACTCATCGAACTTCACATCTCTACTCGAAACAACTTTTTTTGTGGTTGGATTGTAGAGTCTGTACACTTGTGATCCGTTTGAGCACTCGACCATGATTGTTTGTTCTGATTTATCATCGAGCTTGCTCTTTTTTTCTTTTGGAATGTGGTTGTATGATGCACATCTAAACACATACGTATGATAGATCAGATTTTCTACCTGTCCATAGTTAGAAATCAGTTTTGATCTGATTCATTATTATAAGCTTCAAATGTGATACTGTAATAAATGTACAGTTAGTCAGTTTACTATTTTCAGTTGTGATCGGGACGTGACCCACTATTATCATATCAGCGGGCATTGATCTCGTAGCCATCTACTTGGGTTAGCCGGGTAGCCACACGTAGGAAGAAATTAGCCTATACAATGATTTTGAGTTCATTATGCTATACTCAGGGGCATGTCCTAGGTTTTTCAATATATGTGGCCATATTGGGCGTAACTCTAGTTTGGTAGGTAGTAGGCCAGTTTAGTGACACCTGTTGAGCCCATGTAGTTTGAGGCTTTGCTATATGGACAGTGTTTCTTCATAATAGACTTAACTTTTGTTGTGCCATCTTTGAGAGCTTGTGAGGAGAGTGGCTATGGTGATTGTGTGATGTGATCTGCATACTGCACTAGATCCTAACAGAATTTCAACTTGGTATCAGAGCTTCAGGGTGTTGCAGGTATGCACGATTCGGTGGAGCTATGGGATAGTGTCTTTCACCAGGAGAAATAGCACTCAAAGCGTCTCAGGAGAGAGGACTCCATACGGGGTATAGGCAGTCCGGATGGCTGGAGAGAGCAAAGTTCCTTTGATCGGAGCTTTGGGGAAGATCAGAACGATCGTCGTAGGTGGATTCCAGGGAGAATTCACAGAGAAACTTGCAGTTTCGGTGGTTTCGTAGAAATCATCGATGTTGGCTACATTATTCACTGTGTGGACAACCATTTGGCGTAACGGGGCTTGCAAGGGATTTGCAAAGAGCAGTGATAGAGAGCCATAGCAATTTACAGGATCAGATTGGGTTGAAAACTAAGGAATTTCTGGTTTCATGGGGTGTTGATGAATTTTTGAAAAAATTAGCTTGTTTGTAATCAATACCGCATCAATTGGAGAACTGTAAATTGGATCAGATCACTAGAGGTAGGGCGACCTCAGTGGTGTAGGAAGCTGCAAGAAGAACCACTGAAAAATGTGGTGAAATGCCCAAGAAATCTCTCTCTTGCACAGGGCTAGGGTTTATAGGTGAAAAATCAGTGTTCTTTAGTTGTGGTTGACATATTTCAAACCTGTAAAGGGCTGATAGTGGGCGCCCTAATGCTGCCAAGACAAAATCCAGTGGCCGTGGACAGCCATGGAGAGGCAAGGGAACTGGATCATATCCAAGGAGGGCGGCCAAAACCCTAGCTATGGTGATGGTGAAGAAAGAAAGCGAAGAGAGAGAGGAGGAGCTCGTGGCTCATCTCATGCGCATTAAACAAGATGATCTCATAGCGCTTCTAAGTGTCCAGCGCATGAAAGGGATGAAGTAAGCATGCAAGAATGTACATAATCGTCGGATTATGGTCCACGTTAATCAACGATGGAGATCGCGAGCTGGAGGACGAAGCAAGGCCGTTGGATGTAAGCCAAGCCATGGGATGGGCTTGAAGTGGGCCTTTGAAGATTTAAAGGCCATTTTTGAAGGTTTTTCATCAAAAATCTTCATGTGAAATTCCAGTGAAGGGACCCGAAGTCCAGAATGGACTCTTCTTTATTAAAAATCTTCGAAGTGAAGATTCAGTTCAAAATGCAAGGTAAAAATGGTTTTGAGACTAACTATAGCTAGAGGGCACCTATTTTGGCCATCCTTGGGCCAAATGACCCCTGAAACTGGCTGCTCAGAGCCAGCAGACAAAGCGACGTCACAGAGCAGGGAGAAAGGTGTTTTGGGGTGTTTTTGTCACCATTCTATTGAGCAGAGTGTGTGTTACCTAGTGATGGGCTACATTCGCCATTTGGGTACCGTAGGGCCAAATTTGGGACAATTTTTGGCTGGTGAAACCTGCTACAGGGTGGTACAATGAGGCATTATCGCTTTGAAATCATTATTACTTACTCCTGACAAGGTAACAGGGTGTTTGGAGGTGGTAAATGCAGTACGGGAGCGAATGGTAGCGGAATTGTGTGGAGAAAGCTAGTTTTGGCGACGTAAGTGCAGTTTGGCGACGTGACTACTCATCATTGGCGACAATTTTGAGAGGGCAAGCAATCACAGGTGAGAGGTAGGCATGGTATGCTGGTTACAGGTGAAAAATTCTTGTGATCAGGTTCAACTCTTGGAGTTCGAACCAACCAACGTCAAGTGGCATTTTGGGGAAACGCTCTCATAGGTATGATCGGTAGTGGCATTGTCGAGTCAGGTGATAACTGCATTGACACATGCATCTGTAGCTTAGAATTTCTCGTTCGGAGGGAAATATGGGCTAGCTTGGAGATACACACATTTTGGCGGTCACAGATGATGGAAGTGCGAGGTGGTGCCAGTTGGAAGCCATTGGGCAAGATAGCGGACTTGCATTAGACAAGTTGTGTGTGGGACACGCAGAGGATGAAGAGCAGGTCAATAATCACACTTTGGATGCTCTTGGTGAGTGGTGAGTGTGATGATTTTGTGTTTTTGCAGTTGGTAAGTCAATTTTGATCAAGCCATTGTAGCTGTGGAGCAGTGTATCAGGTTTGTCATCGAAGAGATACACTTCAACTGCCAGTTTGGATAAGTCAAGTCAATTTGCCATATCAGTATTGTATCAGGGATGCAGATTTCAATGATGACAAGGTGCAGATCATTTGTTTGGGCCATGGAAGATCTCACAGGTTCACTTGGAGGGATATTGGCATGCACAGTCATGTGAGGGACTTGATGGCGGCTTTGGAGTTCACATCTCAATGTATTTAGGGAGTGGTTTGGAACCATTCACAGGAGCAGCTTGGAGCTAGCTCGGGGGAATACAAGTGGGCACTACAGGGTAGATGCTCAGATCTTTGTGATCAGGGATGGCATTGGGATACCTGGTAGGGATAGCACTGCAGGATGACATGGGATGATCATCGAGGGCAGCTATTTCATGTTGGACTTGAGTCATTGGCATGGACAGGACTTACAGGTGGGATTCATGATGGAATCAGGAAGCTGCAAACGCAAATGGACAAAGCGTGAAGCCTTGGGAGCCAGCTCTAGGTTGGAGAGCTGATGGAGATCGCACGGGTTGTGATCGAAGGGCAAACACTATGATGGGTGTTTTTCTAGCGATCTACTTAAGGGGACATTGATGGCGAGGACTTCATGGTGTGATCATTTGGGAGTACAGGTTGGCATTACAGCAGGGGGGTAGTTTTGGACATTGGCATCGCTGAGGAGACATCTACCATCACAGGCGTGGATAAGCTATCTATAGCTTTCATGCATTTGGTTGTATTTGCAGGAGTCTAGGCTTGGCACAGGTGTTGGAATTTCCATGGTGCAGATTCTCTGGTGGTGAGATCAGGGATAAGCCTAGAGGAAGTCACTCAGAGCCATATACCTCAGTACGATCAGGGAGACAGTAGTCTTGGGATCTCGTGAGCGACGACTCAGGGATATGCTTGCGGTGGCATGGTGTCGGGTGGCACATAGCCAGGGAGAGCGATCATATGCTAGGAGCCAGGTGGAGCAGGTAATGCTTTGGAGTTCGGCTTGTCTAGCAGGATGGTGACCAGGATCAGAGACATCATGTGAGCATAGTATGTGGATGACGAGTCATTGGGGTGGCACTCAGGGAGATGCTACAGTTGATCAGGTATGATATGTCATTTGATGTATGGATGATGTTCTTCAGCTGGTGCATCATGTGGTGACCTAGGGACGGGTCAAGCCTACTCGGAGGTAGGTGGCATGGAGTGTATGTACATATCCTAAGGGCATGGAGAGCATTACGAGGTGATATGGATCCAGCATGCCCATGGTTGTGAGCCAGCAAGGATGGAGATGGTTGCTCAGAGAGTGACAGCTGATACTTTGGCGAGTGATCAGGTGAGCTGCATGGTTATATGCACAGTGGTCTCCAAGTTGACGTCACATGTTATTTCTATCCATCATCTATTCGTAAGCAGGGTGTAGCTTTTGGTTAGATCCAGTTGGAGTCTAGTTGCACTATAGGTGGACAAATTTTTGGGGAGCTATCAACAAGTAATGGATATTTGGTGATCAGATGGTACAGGGTACAAGGTTTTGGAGCTATCGTACTTGATATGCTATGGATCGTGGGTGAGTTATTCATCATGATAGTGGATCTAGTTTGCATTTGCTTTGGCTTGGACGCTATAATGGATGTTGTGGGGAGATAGGCTCCTTGATGGGAGGCCTATATATTGGTCAAATCAGAGTTGGCAATGTCAAGCATGGAAAGTTGAACCTACATGGGATGTAGGACAAGCAGATCATCATCAGTATCTCTGGGAGGTGGGCGAGCTACTCAGGCATAGCCTATGGTGAGGTTTGTGTACATTCATTCATTGAGTCCTTGGTAGACTCTTGTGCTTGGAGCATGAGGAATGGATGAGGATCAGCTTTCAGGGCTTATTGGACAGGATGTCAGGGCAAAGCGGCTTGAAGCATAGCTTTGTTTGGGAGATGAGGCTTGGAGCAATCATTGGATCAAGATGGTTGATCTTGGATGATGTATGAGGACATCTATGTGATATGCTTGGATGTGAGGTCATATTGGTTACAGGTGTAGGCCATGGTTAGAGACCTGATTTGGAGACCAGTGGTGTAGCAGCAGATCTACAGGTGGCACAAGTGTTGGTACGACAGGATACCACAGTTTGGACAGGCCTTGGTCATGTATTTGACGCTTTATCATTCGTGTTGGTTTGCATGAGTGTGTGTGGGCTTGCATGTTACCTTGTCACGGGAATCTAGATCTGAGTTGGAGTCATATGTGGTTGTGCATTTGCTACAGTAAAACAAAGTAGCCATTTTATGCTCATTGACTTGTCATTGTCTACTAGCTATCTATCTGGTGAGAGTGCAATCTTATGGTGGCAGTAAGATTTCCTCATGTTGAGCCTCAGTTGCTCATTTATATCAGCTTTATAGGTTCGTACTTGTAAGTGTCTGATAGGATGTCAGCCTAGCTAGATGGAGGATATAAGTCTCATGGTGGCAGTGGGATTTTCTCAGTTTGAGCCATGTCGCTCATGTGGTCCACTTGTGTTCAAGTCTGATTGGGGATGAGTCAGTTGGTCGAGAGTATGGTAGACTCTCTGTATGAGCATTGTATTTGCATGATACTTTGTGAGTCAAACCTAGTGGTTTGTTGGCGTGTTTGAATGTGAGTCAAGTACAAAGTAGCAGGATATGCATAACATCTTTTGGACACTCCAGACGCTGCTGCAATATATTGTTTTTCACTCTTATCACATTTGAACTTAAGGGAGAGAGTTAGAAATCAGTTTTGATCTGATTCATTATTATAAACCTCAAATGTGATACTGTAATAAATGTGCAGTTAGTCAGTTTACTGTTTTCAGTTGTGATCGGGATGTGACCCACTATTGTCATATCAGCGGGCATTGATCCCGTAGCCGGCTACTTGGGTTAGCCGGGTAGCCACACGTAGGAAGAAATTAGCCTGTATAGTGATTTTGAGTTCATTATGCTATACTCAAGGGCATGTCCTAGGTTTGTCAATATATGTGGCCATATTGGGCCTAACTCTAGTTTGGCAAGTAGTAGGCCAGTTTAGTGACACCTGTTGAGCCCATGCAGTTTGGGGCTTTGCTATATGTACAGTGTTTCTTCATAATAGACTTAACTTTTTTTGTGCTATCTTTGAGAGCTTGTGACGAGAGTGGCTATGGTGATTGTGTGATGTAATCTGCATACTGCACTAGATCCTAACAGAATCTCAACTTCCACGTCTCGTACGACGTCTTATTTTCCAACGTTGTCATTGTTGATCTATTTTGCAGGTGTATTGTTGCAACTATTGCCTTAGCCCAAAATTGACTTGGCAATCGAGTCTGTGCCATTATGCATCTAACTCCTTCGACTAGCATCTTGTTTCTTCTTTCTACGACACCATTATATTCTGGTGTGTACGCAGAAGTGAACTAATGCTCAATCCCTTGTTCTTGGCAGAATTTTGAAAGTTCTTTGCTCTTGTACTCACCTCCATTGTCAGATCTGATGATCTGAATCTTCTTCGAGGTGTGTCGCTCCTCAAATGCCACAAACTTCTTGAAAGAATCAAACACTTCAAATTTTTTCTTTAGGTAATATATTATAGTCATCCAGTTGTAATCATCTATGAACATCAGGAAATACCTCGATCTTGAGAGCGAATCCATTTTCATTGGTCCACAAACATCTGAGTGGACGAGCTCAAGAACTTCTTTGGCTCTTCTTTCCTCATGTGTGAATGGATTTCGATGTTTGTTTGCCTTTCTGACAGGCTTCGCAGAACTCAATTTCGGGTCTTGATATCTTTAGACCTGTGACTATGTCTTTCTTACACATGTCATACAGGCTCCTCGTGTTTAGATGATATATTCTCCTGTGCTAGAGCTGATTTTTATTTTTTGATGCATTTGCTATCAGAATTGCTGATTATCTTGTCTTGGTAGAGCTTGAGTCTTCTTCTTGAAGTTAGGAGAATGAGTTGAATCATCTTCTACTCCTCCATAGTCTTTGCTCTTTGCTTTGTCCTTTGATTTGTCCTTGGTGAAGGCTTGAGAAAAACTGTTCTTGCTCCTCCCTCTTGACTTGATCTTGACAAAGTGAGCTTTGCCACCACCATCATCCTTCCTTGAAAATGTGTTGATCTTCAACAGCTTGTTCTTTTGCTTGCATTCTTCAGCAATAGGAACATCATGTAGAGTCTCCATAGATGGTAGCTCCTCCATGATAGCACAAAATTGCACAAAAATTGCATACTCTTTCCTAAGTCCATTAAGGACTACTTGAACAGGTTGACTATTCTCTAGAGTATCTCCTATGCATGCTATATCTCTATGAAGGTCTTTAACTCTCATTACAAAACTTGAAGAACTTTCATCAACTCTTTGGAAACTAGAAAAGGTCTGATTTCTAAGAGTAAAAAGTCTTGATGTGATCTTTGCTTCATGAATGGACTTAAGAATATTCCAGGCCTCCTTGGCTGAGGTGCATGAATTATTTCTCTCAACATCTCATCAGAGATATTGATCTTGATTATATGTAGAGCAATTCTTGCTCTCTTCTTGAACCTTTGAGCCTCATCATAAGCTTCAGGTTCAACTTCAATTCTTGATACAATGTCCATTACACCATAAAGAATCAACAAAGATTCTATCCTATCCTTCCAAACTGAATAGTTGGAGGTATCTAGTCTCTCACTAGTTTCAAAGAGTAAATCTCCTACAGATGCCATGAATGTGAAGACTCTTGTAAATTGGACAACAAAATGGAATGGAATGTGTTGCTTTTTTTTTCAATATAGGAACCAAAATAATTGGGTGTACTACCAAATCCTACGTAAAATCTTGCAACAGCTATGCGAGACCTATCTCACAACAGAAAATCAATCAACTCGAATTTGGATCTAGCCTCTATCAACTGATGAAGCACTTACAATTCTGATGTCAAATTTTCCCACGAGTTTCAAATGAATGAAAAACACTCTATAAACACACATTCAGCTCAAAACACAACCTTTTGTGTGAAGTGATGTGACTATGACAACATAAACTTGTCTTATCCAATTCTATCTCAGATTGAGTACCAAAATTGTGAATAATGAATTATGCATGCAATATAATCAATTCAAAAAGTGTCCACTCGGGTTTTGGGTCTCTCCCTACCCCTCTTTAAGAGCTTATAACTCCTACTAGGATCATTAGAATGAATTGAAACCAATTGCAATAGAAAGAGGACTCTTCTAGCTTTCCAACAAACTATAATGTCAATATCTTTGGATCTAACATAGAGGAGATAGAGTCCAATGATGTATTCTGGTTTTCACACGTGTGAAAAGTCAGAATTCTGTACAACCTCTGTTTTGGACTAAAAATATTAGTTCTATCCTCATTCACCAAAAAACTGTTCAAGAAAAGATAGCAAAACACTGCTAAACAGCTTCCTAGCTTGAATTGACAGAAAAATCTTCATATATCTGATGTTAGTAGCATTCAAAGCATAGTATGGCTCTGATACCATGTGAAAAATCCAGCAACTTCACACGTGTGGAGATCCACAAGAAATGTGTGAATGATCTTGACCATGCTTTGTAGTGGCACGCAGATCACCTGTAGAGCAATCCTGCAATCTACCACAAGGTCTGAGGCTAGAGCACAATCGAGAATGCTACAGATCAAAGCAAAACTAATTCCTCACAAATAGAGAGAATACATAACCAAAATCATGTATGAGGAATGCCTTCTACTCGAGTTAGAGATAGAATATCAAAACAAGCAAAATAGCATGAGATTCAAATTTGACATTATGACATTACCAAAGCTTAATTCATCATTAGATATGAAATGAGAATGATATGAAATACCAAAATATGAGACAGTGGATTAAACAGTTGCAAGAAGAAGAGGAATTGGAAGTCTCTAGAACTGCAGCCGAAGTCCATTCTTTACATATGCCACCATCAAATTTACGTAATCCACAAACAGATATCCTTCAAGATGACAGAACCTGAAGCCCCACAAACAGAACTGATTGTGAATATTCTATCTAGCAAGATGAATATTACATTGGGAGAATTTCTTAAGCTGGTGCCAAAAACAAAAGAAGCATTAGCAAAGAAATTGACTCAAATTGAACCAACAGACCATCAAGAGCCACTCTTTTGTGCTGGATTTGAAGAATCAAACGAAGTACTCAATGTAGGGGCAGCTTGGGAAAGTGAGCAAAGAAACATCACCCTGCCAATCCAACACAGACAGTTTGGTAAAGAGACAGTCGTAATAGATGGAGGTTCAGGAGTTAACCTGATTTCAACAAAGCTATGTGCAAAATGGGGCCTTATAAGAATGAAGTCTGCAACTTTTGCTATCAAACTAGCTGATCAGATGTCCTAAGGGCGTAGTGGAAAATATATCTATCAAGATTGCTGGAGTTCATTTGTCATTATTTTTGTAGTAATGGACTTACCTGACGCACCAAATGTTTATCGTGTCTTATTGGGACGTCCATGGTTACGAGTTGCGCAAGTAATTCATAACTAGGAGACTGGAAAAATTACATTTGAGAATCGTGAGCGTGCAGTCAAAATAAATCGAATCACTTGGACAATCAAACCAGTGGTCCAAAAGGGGATGATGATTCATCAACAACAAATCATACTTGTGATCGACAAGTAAAAACTTTGGGAGTTCATTGTGACTCTCAAACAGATATTGTTAATTGGAATCAAGCTCTTGCAACAATGGCTTGTACAATAGGCTCTATGTGTCAACGCGATGACCAATCAGAACTGAGCAAGATTTCTTTACCTGATCGAACTTTGGATACGCCAATCACATTTCCAATGAATATGATGAATGTGACATGGATATCAACTGATCCAGTTCCAGATCCTATGGAAGATGAACTCATTCATGTCAGTCACACGTTATCTTATGATGAAAATGTAGAACTTATTGATGAGCACATTGTAAATCATATGGATCCTACAAGGTTTGGAGTTTGTGAGATTCCAGATGAGCCAACAATAAAACCGTCAAAAGCAGTTATATTGAAGGAAGGAAAGAATGCAGGACCAATGACGAAGAAACAAGCAAAGCAACACTATAACACGGTCTTGAAATGGGAAAGCTTATCACGAGAAGTTGATCCTACTAAATGTATCGCCTTTATTAGATAAAGGTAAAGGGAAGGTCAAGGATGACTCTTCTAGTCAAAATTCTCGCAAGACATCACCAACTAGAAAGTCGTCACCTTCTAAGAAGACCACGTCTTCTGGAAAGTCATCACCTCTTCGAACGATTGTTGCCAAGAAAGTGAACGAAGATCCAAGAACAATACTTTTGAAAAAGGACAGTTAGATGCAATACAACATGATATGTCAGAGTATTTCAAACGCTATACCTTGGATGATGTTGTTATTATGTTACCGAAAGCTCATCGTGAACCCGAGGAACAAGTGCCATAAAGAAAGAGGTTTATGATGGACCAACTAGAACTTAGCCTATGAATCTTGCTGAACCAGAAGAACCAAAGAAGATTATTCAAGTTGGAACACAACTTACCCCATAATAGTTTCAAGTGTTAAAAAAGTTATTGATCAAGTACCAATATTGTTTTGCTTGGACATACAAGGATCTGAAAGGGATTTCGACATCAGTGACTGAGCATACAATACTTTTGATGCCTGATGCAATTCCAAAAGTCACAAGATTCTACCACTGTAATATGAATGTTACTGATCTTATCAAGAAAGAGTTACAAAGATTACTTGAAGCAGATTTTATTTATGAAATTGAGCATATTGAATGGGTTTTGCCAATTGTTGTCGTTCCTAAGAAGAATGGGAAGATGACAATTTGTGTGAATCTCAAAGCCCTAAACAAAGTGATGCAATATGATCACTTTTTGTTACTCTTTATTGAAAGCATAATGGACCATCTTGCTGGAGCGGAATCTTACAATTTTTTGTATGGATTCAGTGGTTATAACCAAGTTAAAATTGCACCAGTGGATCACCATAAAACAACTTTTGCAACATAATGGATAACATATGCTTATAAAGTTATGTCGATCGAATTTTTGGTACCATCTTTACGCATAAACGGTTAAATGATGCAAAATTTTTACAAATGCATCACAAGGCTTTACATAAAATATGTGAAACTAGATTTATGGCAGTCCATACACTCGCAGAGAAAGCCCGTCGCAAAAGGCATGGCATGATCGCCGTTTACACAAAAAAGATCTGAAGGAAGTGTCAGAAATAGGTAGATAATGTAACAGCAGAAATTTCCTACTTTCAATGCATCACTACGCCTATCAAAAATTGAACAAAGCAGTAGTGATGGAAATCACGTTCAATCTTTAGCAACTAACTTTTGCTAAATACTAAGTGATTACATAGCCAAACATAAAGTATTGAATTCTCAAACAATTTCTATCAGTTACAAAAGCAATACAAAGATGCATGCATTCTGACACAAACTGAACGCAATAAGAAATAGTATTGATTCATAAAACAAAATCAAATACTAATGAGTGCAAGACAATAGCGGATAGAAATCGTGCACTGTAAGCTGCCTCTGAGTAACCGAGAATAAGTCTGATAATAAGCAGCTCTGCTGATAAGCAGTAGTGCAATAGCAACTCTAAAATAAATCTCTAAAAGACTGAGCTAGAATGCTCAAGAGAGTTCAAGCTTGAAAGCTTGATAGAGAGCTAACAACAATATTTTCTGATTGTGAACGGTCTGTTTGATGAGACCGCATGAAGCGTTGTGTAATAACACTCAACTCCTTCACAATTCACAATGTTGATTCGTTAACTGATGAGATGTATGAACAACTGATTTATACTAAGTAATTAGGTCGTCAAAAGGCAAAAAATGTGACACTGCATTTTTACTCATAATTCCTATTAGGTGAAAAATGTGAAAAACGCGACACTACATGTTTTTACACGAAATTCCTAACAGACAAAAAATGTAAAAAGACAACGCTACATTTTTTACACGAGATTCCTGACAGGCGAAAAATGCGACACTGTCGGGTTTTTTGTAGAGAGAGAAAAATTGACAAGTCAGAAGCAAAGTTCTCAACGAAGAGGTTAGATTGCAGTATTTCGAACGCAAGATATTTTTACCAAAGCATTAAGCTTGGATGCACACGGGAAGCTCTGTGCAAAACTAAGTTTAAAGGTCATGGCATTCATGGATTCAGATTAAGGAGGAGTGTTGGATTATTCTCCTTCCTACTAATCGACTAATTGATTTTTAATCTTCATCCAACCGATTATCCAGTTCCGCGGATTTTCTCGTGTTTATACAATTTGTAGAATTACAAGTATTTTTACATAGTCCGTACAAATACACGAAGTTTGACACTTTGATTATCACAAAATAATAATGTCGGAGCATATTGATTCAGACTGATATCTGAAAGTAAGTTTCTTAACCAAATTGCTTCTTTTGTAGCTTGTGAGGCTGTGACATACTCTGTTTTTGTAGAAGATAGAGCTATCGAAGATTGCTTGTGACTGTTACAAGAAATTGTTGAGGAAGAATGTAAATCTGAAAGTGGATTTATGAGTGTCTACATCTCCTGCCCAACTTGGAACTGTAAAACCAATGAGTAGATTGAGTTTGTCATTGTCGACTGCTCCATAACAAATGCAAAAGTCCATAGTAGCTCGAAGATATTTCATGACTCTGATAAGAGCCTTCCAATGTGTTACACCAGGGTTGGTCATACACTGCCTTAAAGAGCTAATTGCAAAAGCTATGTCTAGCCTAGTACAGACCATGGCGTACATAAGAGATCATATAATAGAATGGTGAGGATACTCACACATCTGTTGCTTCTCTTGAATTGTTTAAGGACACTGGTCCTTTGACAATTTAAGATCTAGTTCCATTGGTGAGAGAGCTATCTTGCAATTAGTTAGATTATATCTGACTAACATATTGTAGATGTACCTCTGTTGAGTAATGTAGATCAACTTTCAATTTATGTCTCTGTGGATTTGAATACCAAGGAAGAAATGAACTTTGACCAGGTCGGTCATGTCAAATTCGGAAGATAGCATTGTCTTGGCCTCTTTTATCAAATCGATAGTGTTGCTAAAGAGCAATGTGTCGTCCACGTACAAAGTGATAATGATAAAAGATTGTTGCACTTTCTTGAAGTAAACATTTGAATCTGAAGAGCTAGGTGTGTAGCCATGATCAATAAGAAAAGTATTGATCCTTTGAAACCATGCTCGAGCAGATTGCTTCAAGCCATAAAGTGTCGTATGGAATTTACACACATGATTGTGTTTACCCTCGATAATGATAACCTTTGGGTTGCACCATGTAAATGTCTTTGTCAATAACTCCATTGAGATATATTGTCTGTACATCCATTTGATGTATCTCCAAATCTGTTGTAGCAGCAAACGATAATAAAAGTCAAATAGAAGAATGCTTGACTACTGGACTGAAAGTCTCAGTGTAATCGACATTGTATACCTGAGAAAATCCTCTAGCGATAAGTCGGCTTTTCTTTTGTCGATGCTTCCGTTTGTTTTGTATTTGAAGTTGAAAATCCATTTGTAATCAACTACGTTTTCTGCTAGCAGGTAATTCGACAATTATCCATGTCTGGTTCTTGATAAGAGATGAATACTCTTTATCCATAGCTTCTTTTCAAATATCTGAATTTGGCTGATTGAGTGCCTCTTCGACAGTCGTTGGGACATTCGTCGGCTCGTGAACAAGGTAGGTTGCAGACTCGTCGAGATACCTGATAGGTGGTCTGCTACCTCTTGATGATCTTCTGAAAAATAGAGGAAGTTGATCATTTTCATCATATTGTAGTTGTCGAACAACAAAATCATCATCTTCTGATTCACCGTTGATTTGTTGTTCGTCAAGAGTAGATGAGCTTGGTCCTTCAAGGGGAATAGTCGACTGAGGAATTGGAAAGTTCAATATGTCAGGAGAATCTGACAGGTCGGTTGGATGGGCTGTGACTTTCCCTTGAGGTCTTGAAACTGATCTTCGATGAAGATGACATCCCGGCTAGTGAATATCTTCGACTCGATGGGATCGAACAACTTGTAGGCTTGATTTGAAGTAGTGTAGCTGATGAAAATACATTTGATATTCTGGAAGGCGAGCTTCTCCTTAAGATCGTGAGGAATCTGCACATAAGCAATACATCCAAAAACTCATAAGTTTGATAAATAAGGTTTGGTACCTATCCAAACTTCAAATGGTGTTTTTTCTGAGAGACCTTTAGTTGGACATCTGTTCTAAATATAGGTTGATGTTGAAACAGCTTCAGCCCAGAAGGACTTCGAAAGTGTCGCATGTGATAACATGCACTTTGTCGATTTGACTAAGGTTCTGTTCTTTCTCTCAGCAAGACCATTTAATTGAGGCGAATAGGAGGTAATGTATTGTTGCTCAATGCCGTTGTTGAGGCGATACTCCTTGAATTCGGTGGAGATGTATTCTCCTCTGTTATCTGACCTCAATGCTTTGATTTGTTTATCAGTATGATTTTTTGCATGCTCTTTGAATTGTCTGAACTTGATGAAAGCTTCTGATTTTTGTTTAATGAAATAAACTGCTGTTCTTTTAGAAAATTCCTCAATAAAGGTAATGAAATACTTTGCATCTAGTAATGAAGGACTTTGCATAGGTCCACATATATATGTATGAACAACATCTAAAAGATCTTTTGTTGCTTGTCTGTTGACAGATCCCCTGCTCCAAAGGATCTATTGGTTTTTTAATTTCCTTTACTTACTTCTTCTTCTGCTTGTCAATAGAGACATTGGGATCTTGCTTAAGTTATTCGTTCTTGTTCAAAGCCCAAAATCAGACAGAAAGGAATTGATCAATGTTGTAGTATTTTTGTCCTACGCTTGTCAAAGGACAACTCAAGGTCATTCTCTCTTGAAAACACTTACATTCAAACAGATGTGCAAGCCATGAACATTCATTTATAGATCAGCATGCAGCCCAAATGAAAATTCAATAAATTCTATAGCTACCTACTCTGAAAAACGAACTGAATCAAATCCTACAACATACTAACACTGAGCTACACTTGCATTAGCTGACAAAACAGGAAACAAGAATTAATCTACAGCATTTAAGAAGTCCAAGAATCAAGAAACCAACCAGCATTTTGATTCTTGGACATCCCAAGAATGTCAAGAACTAGAATGTCAAGAATATGCAGGATATTTATTACATTTCTAGCCTATTTAGTTTACCTGAATGCTGGCTCCTACATTAATCCACAAGCAAGAAAAGAAAACTAATCCACTCTAGGAAAGTAGCAAATCTAATCCGCTATACAATCCACAACCACACACAAAGGAGGGAAGGGCAAGATCATAAATACATCACTCAAGAAACAAGCATGATCAAGGAGCTCAATGGATGCACCAAACTCGTGAAGGCTCTTCTCATTTCAGCATGGAGTAGGTACATTTCACAAAAAGCTCATCTTCACAAAGAGGAAGTCTCTTAGATTAGCAAGAGAGCTCCTTAGGTGGCATCCTAGTGAAATTTCTACATTTCACAAATTACAAGTGGAATAATGCTCTCCACTAGAGGTCACCATCAAAAGGTGGCTCACTCTACTTTTCTAAGAGGGGTCTACTTGCATTTATTACATTTGCCTAGAAATACTAGTTCCTACATGGTCATTTTATCTTTCGAGATTCACCATGAGGCTTACACAATTCTTGCTTGCCATCACTACTAGTATTCCTCGACGCTCATACTCGGCTCTCAATCTTCATTTGTCTCGTCTTCTCAGAGTCCTCCTCGGTCTAAGGTGAGAGATGCTCTTGAGTTTCTCTGTCCGAGTATCTTGGGGATTCGTCAAAATCAGCCAATATCAACCCACCCCTAATGTGTTGCAGGACCCACTACAACTCATATTGGACGATGTCGCTCTGCTTCCGCATTGGCATCTTCGATCGTCACTTGAAAAAGCGTAGATCCTTGGTCGCTTGCGTAAAACCAAGTGCTTATTGCTGTCAGTCTTTTCAAAAGACTACTTTTTGCGATTTGCCGCAATGTGATCAGAATGTCTTATTGCTATAATGGTTGTCATTCTCAAAATTTGGAGAGCTCCCAACAGCTTCACAACTTGCATGCTTAAGTGCTTCCTGCATGTATTCTTTCTTACCACTAGTATCTACCATTGACGGTTTCATCTCTGGTTCCTTGACAGGTACTAACTTCTAGGAGAACTGTATCCTCCATATTGCTTCTGGGCGTTTTCGTAATTCAGTCGAAGTTCCAGTCTTGTCGATGCTCTTTCCTGATAGGTAGCACAAATCTTGGTTATCAGTCTTCAAGGGAACGGGCTCATTCACACATTGGTGGTAGAAACAACTTGGATGAATGGTTGGTGATGACAAGAAAACACGATGAAGGTTTGGTGGCAGGGTGAAGAAACTGATAGTTCTACAGTTACAGCCTTGGACCCTTGCAATGTCGAGGTTTGACCACCACTTGCTGGGTGAGGAGCTCGCTTTATTTTGTAGGTTCATGGTTGTCTTCATCTTTCTTTTTCTGCAGCTCTTTCTTTCGATCCATTATTTTTTGATCTCTTTGAGCTTCATAGGAGGAAATTCAACTATCATTGCTCCAGAGAGTTTCTTTTGATCAAGATTGATCAGACTTATCTGTTGCTTGATTTTTGTCCTTTTCTCTTCAGCGTCTTTGCTTAATTTCTTATGTCTTCTAGTTGCTTCGTCTGCTTCTTAGATCTTCTTTTGGCTGATCATTCATTGTAGGTGGTAGTTAGTCTCTACAAGACACTTGCAATGATCTATTAGCTGCTTCAGTAAGACTATCAAAAATTGGAGATTTCTTAGAAGAACAGTGAATTGATAATAAACAAACAGATGGAAGGTAGGGTGGAGGTGGTGACATCGATAGATGGTGTGGACGATAGGCATGAGGATGGGCACAGAAGTATGACAAGAGGCCGATTGAAAGAAAGAGACTGATTTCCCAATGCTTGTGTTTCTCTTTTCTGAAGGATCTTCGTCGTGATTGGAATACTTTTTCTGATTGAGTCGCTTTGGATTGCCCATCTATCTTCTTAGCCTTGTTGTTTTCATATTTGACTTGTGACCTTGGCTGTCGATCTTGCTGATGTTGTTGCTGGCAGTGTAATTGCTTTAGTGGATCCAAAAATATCCACTCTCCCCCCCCCCCCCCCCCCCCCCAAAAAAAAAAAAAATCTGTTGGTGGGGATGTTGTTGCTTGTAACTGTTCATGCTCAAGATTGGATTGACATGTGGAACACGTAGTTGAAATACGTTGAACATGTGACTGGGCTAAAGATTGAACAAATTTTAACTAAATTTGTTTCAATCTTGCTGTAGTTGACCCAAAAATGAATATGACGATGAGATGCAGGAATCAACTCTAACGTGACAGAGGTTCTCAAAGTTTCAGTATGCTCAAAGATCGTAAACTCTGTGCAAGGTAATCTAAAGGTGGATTTATGAATGAAAATGTATTTTGGAGATGCTCTACAAAAGACTCTCGTGCAGTAGATATTTCTCATGCAAAAATCAATCACACACTAGGAATGAAGAGCAACAAGGAAATAAACAAACTGTACAGAGAGTGAGAACTGTTTAGCACTTGTCGAACAAAACTTGCATTCATCAACATTGAAAAGTCACCTTGATAGTTGCAATATGTAATGTGACTTACTCTGACATGCCCTTGTCAAAACATGGCAGGGTTGGTGAGGCTAAAATCGACCATCATTGATAGCAGAAGTTGTAAGATATAGTTTGAGATGCATGTATGGGTGAGGGACTATGTCCTGAGTACCTCTCTGAGCAAGAGATTCAGAACCAAATCTCTATCTGGATTTTCGAATCCTAGATTTATTGTGTATTGGCACATTGGAAATCTTATCAGCATGTGGAAAGACAAATAGAGTTGAGATGCATAAGTGGAGAAAAACTGTCAATTCTTTGTGATGGGTGCTCTTGGTTGGACATTGTAGCTAGATGACAAAAATTGGTTTCCGCTTTTCTCCTACAATGACTCATGTCATATTAGTGTCCTTTTGCATTAATGAGCTGGTGTAGTGCTGGTAAGTAGAGAGTTTGCAAGAAACTTCTCAAGTGAGCAGTAGTTGAGCGGTTTGGGTGCTATGGTGCTCGAGTTGTGTTCTCGTGAGGATCCTATCAGGAGTCATAAACTAACGTGTCGGACAGTAGAACCTTGTGGGGGTTTGTTTTGACAGTCTTTGAAACTGTGTTTTCTGACACAATTGGGGACATTCAGCGTGGTACCTGGTCCTTGACTGGACAATCAACCATGAAGTGGCCAGTTTCACCACAGATGAAAAATCTGGTGTGCAATGCCCTTGTATAACGGCATAGCCATCTTGTATGGCTAATGGTTCTGGACTTTCAGATGGATATTCGGATAAGACAAAAAAATGTCTAGACTGTGATGGTTGTTCTTCCATCTATTGGACTGTATGTGCGTGGATAGGCTGATATGGAAGGACAAGCATCAGTAGGATGCGTAGCCCTGCAGTGTGGACACCATATTGATTTTCGTCTATAAGGTACCTGTGCAGGGGTTTGTTGACCAAGCATACTACTTTGGATAGACTTCAGGGTAGCTTGAAACTCATTGGTGAGTTTTCTCCATCTGTAGTTGATGTTGCTTATTCAGTCAACTCCAACTGGAATTTCCCAAAGTTGATCTCGGGTATTCCTCGATCTGCTTCGACTCATGGACAGGAGCACGTGGTGCTCGTCTTTCCCTGGATTCGTCAACATCTCATCCTTCATCTTCCTCCTTGATGCATCAGACATAGCTAACTTAGGCTCATATATTCATCATTTGATTTAAGCTCGCGTCTAATCCATCTTGGAAGGCCCGACTAAAAACCAGATAATGAGCATCTGTTTGGTAGGCCGTTCTTGTACTGACTTTTGAGACTTTGAAACGTTCGATATAGTCTCGTACATGTTCCGTTTTGTCATCTTGATGTTACTCAATTTGACAAAAGGACTCTCGATCAAACGAAAAGGCTTTAAAAAGCTTGATAAAAGACTCTTTCACAAAATTGACCAGTCTGTCTTGTCTTCAGCGATCGAGGTTAAAATAATCAGTCACATGCTTTAGCGATCATGGTCATTGAAAATAGTTGAACCACAACATCGGGGAGGATGTTTCGCCATACACATCACATGCATTCTCAAAGATTTTTGCAAAACCTTTGAGGGTCCGAACTACCGTCAAACTTTGTAGATCTAGCTTAGGTGTACGTCTCTCATAATGAGCACTGTGAGTAGCAGAAACTCCATTAAGGTTGGTTCTGGCCTGTGACTGTTCAGCATCATATAAATGGGATCGTGCTCGTGAAGACTCAGCTCTATCAGGTTCTTGTCCCTCAAATGGGTTTGTAGATGGCTCGTGGTGTTGGGACCACATGCGGTAGAACCTATAATGTCTGATTTGTTCAGTTACAAGGGACCTTACCTCGTATGGATAATCGTCTAGGATTTGAGAATCTATATGCTGGTCCATTGGGTACTATTGTGGCTTTTTTGTGTTGGGTATGTGTTTTTGGATTTTTTAGGGTTTTTGGATTTCTGGTGTTTTTTAGATTTTTAATTTTTTTTTGTATCAGGTCGAAAATTTGTCTGGATTGGAAAAAAGGATGACGTCGAAAAATAAAGTATCGAAAAACAGATGACTCAAAAAATAAAAGACTCAAAAAAATTGTATCAAAAAATTATGCTAGTGACTTTGAAAAAATGAATCATTTTTTTTTTTGCTGATGACTCGAAAAAATTGTATCGAAAATCTGTGTAGGTGAATCGAAAAAGAATGTATCGAAAAAATTGAAGGCTCGAAAAAAAATGTATCAAAAAATTATAGGAATTGAAAAACAGATAACTCGAAAAATAGAAGACTCGAAAAAATTGTATCGAAAAATTAGAGGACTCAAAAAACAAATAACTCAAAAACTAGAAGGCTCGAAACAATTGTATCGAAAATGATGGTTCAAAATTTTTTTGGTGACTCGAAAAAAATGTATCGAAAAGTAATGACTCAAAATTTTTTTTGATGACTCGAAAAAAATGGATTGAAAATAATGGCTCGAAATTTTATTTATAGTGACTCAAAAACATTGTATCAAAAAATAATGGGTCAAAAAAAAAAATTTGACTCGAAAAAAATGGATCGAAAATGATGGCTCAAAAAAAAAAATTTAGTGACTCAAAAAAAATGTATCGAAAATGATGGCTCAATTTTTTTTTTTTAGTGACTCAAAAAAAATGTATCGAAAATGATGACACCAAAAAAAAAATTGGTGACTCAAAAAAAATATATCAAAAATGATGGTTCAAAAAAAATATATAAAAAAAATGTACTCGAAAAAAATATATCGAAAAATAATGGCTCAATTTTTTTTTTTTTGTGACTCGAAAAAAATGTATCAAAAAATGATGGCTTGAAATTTTTTTGGTGACTCGAAAAAAATGTATCGAAAAATAATGTCTCAAAAAAATTTTAGTGACTCGAAAAAAATGTATCGAAAAATAGTGTCTCAAAAAAATTTTAGTGACTCAAAAAAAATGTATCGAAAAATAATGTATCGAAAATTTTTTTAGTGACTCGAAAAATAATGTCTCAAAAATTTTTAGTATCGAAAATAATGTCTCGAAAATTTTTTAGTGACTCGAAAAAAATGTTGAAAGTATCAAAAAATTTAAACAAAGGCTCGAAAAATATGACTCGAAAAAATAAAAAAGTATCAAAAAATTTAACAAAGGCTCAAAAAATATGACTCAAAAAAATAAAAGAGTATCCAAAAATTTAACAAAGGCTCAAAAAAATATGACTCGAAAAAATAAAGGAGTATCGAAAAATTTAACAAAGATTCGAAAAAAATTATGAGTATCAAAAAATTCAAAAGTATCAAAAAACGAAGCTCGCAGTTCGGTTTGAGATTATTTGAATGATTGGCCTCTGGTTGAGATTTCAGGTGTGCCTTCGGTTGAGATTTCAGTGAGGCCTTCGGTTGAGATTTTAGTTGTACCTCCGGTGAGCGTGAAGGGGCAACTGAAGCAATGTGGGTGTGAGGCGATCATGGAGCAGTGCGACATGGTGAGCGAGGGAGATAGAGGGTGTGTGTAGGTTGCGTGCAGGTCTAGAGGTTGGCGCAAATCTTGGTGAGAGTGTTGACAGGTTGTGTTTTGCATGGAGGTCGCGTGTGCAGATCAGGAGGTTTTTGAATGGTTGAAGGTCGTTTGTAGGTTTGCAGGCGGTGGAGAGGTGTCATGCAGGAGAGTGCAAGGTGGGTGTTGTAGAGAACTTGGCTCGGTCCAGAGCTAGTTCAAGAAGTCATGATTCAGATTGTATTCGAGATTGGGAGTTTGTGTGTAGGGATCTGAGCGGAAACAATGTTGCAGTTCTTAGAGATTTAGAATGCATTGGAGTCCAAGTGGCAACAGTGTCAAATGTTGACAGATCCTCTGCTCCAGAGGACCTGTTGGTTTTTTAGTTTCTTTTACTTACTTCTTCTTTTGCCTGTCAGCAGAGGCAGTGGGCTCTTGCTTAAGTTATTCATTCTTGTTCAAAGCCCAAAATCAGACAGAAGTAAATAGATCAATATTGTAATATTTTTGTCCTTGCCTATCAGAGGACAGCTCAGGGTCGTTCTCTCTTGAAAACACTTACATTCAAACAGAAATGCAAGCCATGAACATTCATTTACATCAGCATGCAGCCCAAATGAACATTCAATAGATTCTACAACTATCTACTCTGAAAATGAATTGAATCAGATCCTACAATATACTAACATTGAGCTACACTTGCATTAGTTGACAAAACAATAAACAATAATTAAATCTACAACATTTTAGAAGTCCAAAAATCAAGAAACTAACCAGCCTTTTGATTCTTGGACATCCCAAGGACGTCAAGAACTAGAATGTCAAGAATATGCAGGATCTTCACCACATTTTCTAGCCTATATAGTTTACCTGAAATAGCTGGCTCCTACATTTAATCCACAAACAAGAAAAGAAACTAAATCCACTCTAGGAAAGCAGCAAATCTAACAATCCACAACCACACACAAAGGAGGGAAGGGCAAAAGCATAAAATGGCATCACTCAAGAAAACAAGTTAGTTGTGACAAACAGAGAGACGCGACCTTACCAGAAGGATAGTCGAGGATCAAGAACCATAGATTGTCTGGTCATGTTCAATAACATAGCATAATTCAAGTGTTCTTAGCGATGGGTGCCGCTTGTAAATGCTTTATTGACAAGAACTGTGGTTTTTCAAAGCTTGACTAGACTAAGGAATAACAATGTGCCACATCATGTATAAGTAATCTAGCATCCTTGCCAGTGCACGGTTCTTATTATTTTGTCAATAATTTTTGCATTGATCAGATTTCAAAATCTATCTTATGACCTACATCTGTAATTCTAACTTTACTGATAACAGATTTTTTAGAGAGTTTAGGAATATTATAAACCCTTTGATATTAGTTTGAATGCTAGGTTGGAATCAAAATCTTACAGTACCTTCACCTTCAATAGTGTGAGTTACTATTGGTCACCAAGATGAACAAATTTTTTTGTGCTGTAAAGACGTGCAGGGTAAAAATCTCCCGTTGATGGTCATGTGTTGAGTTGCTCAAAATCAAAAAACCATGAATATCCAAAACATCGCGTTTGGTCTTCTTGACCATAATAGGCACGTCCACTTCGACTTGGGGAGATGCTGAAACTATGTTTGCTTGTTGATCAGGTTGCTTGGCTGCTTCTTCGCTTGGAGAATACGGGCGTCTCCATTTTTGATTTCGTTGAAGTCTTCTTGGAGCTTTTTTGCTTCTGTCACTTAGAGCCTTTGTTGGACTATAGACCTGAGAGGAGGAAGTAAGACAAAAGTGTCTTGACTCTCTTCTATTATCTTCTATGCACAAACATAGTGTAACTCTATGTAAGGTTAATCTGAGTGTGTCGATATGAACATCACCCAATTCTCTTATGTAGAGGGCAAGCTTGAAAAGCAATGTCATAATTGCGTATTGGAATCGTCTTGGACGATCCCGACAACAGCCATCTCTTGCAAGAGGTTTTAAAATGGTTAATGAGACCTTGAAGAGAATCCACCATTAGACATTTGAATGTGAAGAATTTCTTTCGTGGATGTACTTAGTAGTTATGTCCCTCACGTCATATAGTAGTTCAGAATGTATCAAACTTCTTTTGATTGTTTTAGTTCAGTATGTGTCAATCAGTGTATCTAATATATTGCGAATAATAAGCGCGAAAGCTTACCATTCTTCGATTTTCCACTTTGAGTCTTTGTGTGTTCTTTAGATTTCACTTCGATATTGTTACAAGAACATCCAGAACCTCGTTGGCGATTAGCAAGGTCTTCATCTTTAATTTTCATAAATGATTAATTGGATCCATTCAACTTTGTCTGCGATAAGACCGGCCTTTGCTTTGACAATCCATCCTAAAAACTTCGCTGTTGATTGTATCAATGACACTAAGATGTTAGTAATGCCCAATACACAGGATATCAATTCTCTGATACAAAAGGTTGAAAGGAACTGAGGGTTTGATATCACGAAAGATTTCAAAGTATTAGAGCTTTCGCTTTGATATCGAAATAGTATTAGGCCCTATAGAAATCACAAGTTGATACGTGATAGTTCAGATAAAAATGTAGTGATCTGGCACTGATACTAGATAGAACGAATGATACCCTGTATGGTATGCTCTGATTACAGTAGGTAAGTTCGATCATTGTCAAAAATAGGTAGATAATGTAACGGCAGAAACTTCCTACTTCCAATGCATGAGTACGCCTATCAAAAATTGAACAAAGCAGTAGTGATGGAAATCACGTTCAATTTTTAGCAACTAACTTTCTAGATACTAAGTGATTACATAGACAAACATAAAGTATTGAATTCTTAGACAATTTCTATCAATTACAAAAGCAATACAAAGATGCATGCATTCTGACACAAACTGAACGTAATAAGAAATAGAATTGATTCATAAAACAAAATCAGATGCTGATGAGTGCAAGACAATAGCGGATAGAATTCGCGCACTCTAAGCTGTCTCTGAGTAATTGAGAATAAGTCTGATAATAACCAGCTCTACTGATAAGCAGTAGCGCAATAGCAACTCTAAAATAAATCTCTAAAGACTGAGCTAGAATGCTCAAGAGAGTTCAAGCTTGAAAGCTTGATAGAAAGCTAACAACAATACTTTTTGATTGTGAACGATCTGCTTGATGAAAGCGCAGGAAGCGTCGTGTAATAACACTCAAATCCTTCACAATTCACAATGTTGATTCATTAACTGATAAGATGTATGAATAGTCGATTTATACTAAGTGATTAGGTCGTCGAAATGTGAAAAATGTGACACTGTATTTTTACTCGTAATTTTTGACAGGCAAAAAATACAAAAAAAGTGACATTGCATTTTTTACACTAGATTTTTGATAGACAAAAAATGTAAATAGACGACACTGCATTTTGTACACGAGATTTCTGACAGGCAAAAAGTACGACACTGTAAGTTTTTTGTAGAGAGAGAAAAATCGACATTGTTGTCAAACTCTGTGTATTTTTGCAGACTGTGTAAAAACACTTGTAATTTTGTAGACTATATAAAAACACGAAAAAATTTGCATAACTTGATAATAGTTGGATGAAGATTAAAAACTGATTAGCCAATTAGTAGGAAAGAGAATAATCCAACAGGAAGGAGATCTAGCATTGATGTATAAGACTAAATTGATCAAAGAGAAATTGAAATTTATAGGTGAAGGATATTGTCCTATGGAGCAGTTATTTGGGAACACCTTGACGGAAGACGGTTTGACACCCCAGTGAATGGCAGCCGACTATGCAAGTTTTGGCAGCCAGTTTAACCAGCATGATAAAAAATCTCTTCAAATTTTACTTTTGTTGTTTTTCACTACTTGTTTATTCTTTTTTTGAAAAAGACAATGACCAAGGTCGAAGAATAGCAGGATATTGATTCTTGGTATCTGGACTCAAGAGCCACTCAACATATAACTCACCATGATGAAAAAGTCATCAGATTAAAAAAAGAGGAACGACAATATTTTCAAGAATCAAATTCTAATGGAAAATGACTTAAAAAATCACTTTTTGAGTCATTATACTTGATTTGAAATACCCACTTGGATCCAACGATGTGCTTGTTGGATGGAAAATCCACAAGCTCCCAAGTGTTGTTGATCATCAAGACTTCATATTCTTGCTTCATGGCCTCATACCACTCCTTGGTATTGAGTGCCTCTTCAACATCCTTTGGCTCTTCATGTGAGATGAAATATGCAAAATTGGTGGAATCAAGCTCCAAGTGCTTGCCTTTGTCAACATAAGAAAGCCTCTTAGGCTCAGATCTCTATGTCCTCCTAGGTGTGAAAACCCGAGGAGACTCCTCTCTCTTGATGTCCTCCTAGGTGTGAAAACTCGAGGAGACTCCTCCTCAAATCTCGACCCCAACATCTCTTGATCGTCTTCAATAGGCATGATAGTTGATGGATCTTGAGGTAACTTGATCTCGGCCTCTATAAGCTTTTTTCGGTGAATGAATATCCAACCATGATCCCTTTGCTGGGGCATGGATCATCCTTCTTCCTTGTTTCCAAGGGAACATGTACAAAGCAAATAGTGCCAAACACCCTAAGGTGATCAACCTTAGGCTTCTTTTTGAATAAGACCTCACAGGGTGTCCTTCCTTTAAGAGCAAGATTTGGGAGCCTATTGCAAAGATAATTTTCATAGTTAATAGCCTCTCCCCAAAAGTCTTTATGCAAAGATACTTCAATCCTTATGGCTTTTGCACATTCACATAAGGACCTATTCTTTCTCTTGGTCACTCCATTTTGAGATGGTAAGTAAGCACAACAAAACTCCCTCTTTATACCTTCTTGCTCACAATAGTCATGGAAATTGTTGGAGATATACTCCTCCTCCATCACACCTCAAAGCCTTGATCTTCAATGAGAATTGCTTTTCAACATATGCTTTAAATATAAGGAAGTAATCATACACCAAAGATTTAGAAGAAAGAGTATATAACCATGTATATCTTGTGAAATCATCAATAAATGTCACAAAGCAAGTGGCTCCTCCCTTGTTTTTGGATGATGAGAAGTGCATGTGAAAGATTCAACTAGTTTCATCACATTTTGCAATATTTTCATATTTGGCATATTGAGGCCAAAACTTGTTTTAGACTTAGAGGTTGACCTTTCAAAGTTCATTAGTCTAAATCTCATTCGAATAAATACTTTTTGAAAGTGTGGGAAAGATAGAATGCGAGTTTGAGTAAATTCAATTTGAATAAGTTGGGTACATTGAATCTAGACCCAAAATTGGTAGGGTTAGCATTTTGGTGGGAAAGCCAAGTGGCCAAATAGGGTTTGGACCTGTTATAAAAGGATGTAACTCGTGGAGAGAGTAATCTTCTCTCTTCTCTATCTCATTTCATGCTTATACATGGTCCTCTTGGGTTCTACTATCCATTGGTGCACTATCTTGGTATTGCTTGCAATTCTATGTGTAGAATGATCTATATTTGCTATTTTTGGATCCATACATGTGAAATACAGTAGCTTGTTGGTTTTGTACGGTCTGAAATAGTACATAATCATTTCATTCAAGTTTGATCAAGTTCTATTAGTGTTTGCATCTCAAATTGTGTGTAGATGCTGATTTTTTTACATTGGTGAGATTGGTAGTGTATTTCTCTTTCTAACCAAGATCATTCAAGTAGATTGGATCTTAAGGATCTGAAATATTTCACATGGTATCAGAGCTTGTGTTTTAGGTTATGAAGGAGGAAATCAGATCTATCAATGATTTGGTGAAGATATCAAGTCTAGAGCATGCTAGAGAGGATTCTACACCAAAATCGGATTTTTTGCTTTTGTAGATTGGATCTTTTGTAGATCAAAACACTAAATAGGTCAATGTACTTGTTCAATTTCGATTTTTGGATCATTGGTTCAGCCTAAGTGGTGGCTTATAGATTGCATATCAAATTTTCAGCATTTGCATGTAGATTTGGAATAGTCAATTCTTTGTGATTTTGTCAAAACCCTAATTTTGATTGGATCTCTAGATAGTGAGGTTGCTAGACTTCATTTGAGTGTGTTTCAATCTTAGGAAGTGGCAAAAGTCATTATATTGAGGATAGATCATAGGTTGATCAAGATTCCATGATTCTATGTGTTGATTTGCTTGGATAAGTGCT